>WEIU01003274.1:247588-297248 GCA_013389925.1 Aegithalos caudatus
AAAAAAAAAAAACCACCCAAACTGTGAGGTTGGAGGAGGAATTTGCTCTGTTTTAGAGAGAGGCACAAGAATTGTGCACAATTTCCTGAGCCTGTCTTTCAGCTGTTGTGCTGAGGTGTCAAAGTGTCCTGACACTGGGGAGCTTACTGAACCATAATGGTTTTTTTGCCATTTCCTTTCTTTTAAGAAGCATTAAAAAGCTGTTGCTCCACTTAAATATCAGGCAAAGTGACCTCAACCTAAGGCAAGCTTTTAGAAAAATGTAATAAAAATGTGACTCTGAAGAGCTTCCACATGCAAAAGAAAATTGTTGATCAGTTGTGGTGTTTGAAACATGTTTTTATTTTATGTAAGATAAAACTAATGTTTTATTACCAAGGTATCCATGGTAATCTTTTTGGAGAAAAGAGATAGTTTTGATGGATAAAAACTGTGTTGATAGAATTTTTATTGTCTGAATTTTATGCCACTGTTTATGCTCATGCTATGTGGTTCTGAGGTAATTTCACTTGGAAAAGCACTGATTTTTGTGCTGCAGACAAGTAACAAAACCCTTGAACTGCAGGGAGGAATACGAAGGGCTTGATGTAGGCACCACATGATATCTCCTAATAACTTACTCAGACTAGAAAATCTTTGTACCAGAGATCTGCAAACATTGGATTATTTCAGTTAGACTTTTATTTTTTTTTTTTTTCCAATCAAAGAGACACTTATGGAAATTTATAAACAATGTGGGTTTGGGTGTGTTAAACTTGAAATTATATAATGGAAAATATCTGTGGGGGGAAAAATAATTTTTAAAAAAGAAAGAAACTCTACCTTTTGCTTTGTCTTTCTAATGCTTAGCAAATTTTAACAAGGTTAACCAGAAAGAAAGTTTTTGACAGGAAAATGAAGGTGAAAAATTTTCTTTTTGTCCTAAAACAGGTTTGGAGTGTTGGGGTGAGTGGATGAACTCAGGCTGTGCTGCTGGACAAAGAGCTGGGGTCCTGCTGGGTGTGTGAATATTTACAGGATGTCTGTCCTTGGAATTAGCTTGGCTGAAAGAGTTTTCTTCAAACTGATGTGATTATTAGGTGCTCTCCTTGTAGCCTGCTGAAATCTGAGTGAGCCTGCAAACAGACTTAGAGGGATCATGGGAGCTACCAAAAATACACTTGTTTCACTTGAAATGGGGAAAGAGGAGAAACCTACAGGTGAAGCAGAGGTTTGATGAAACAGCATTTTTAAAAACATTATAATTAATGTTTTCTCACTTTGCCAACTCAAAACTGCTTAGCATAGGTTCAAAACTTCTTTAGACCCAGAAACTTCTGTACTGATTCTTGTCTGAAAAGACAGCCAGTGGATCCTTCTTCACCTAATACTTGACAGCAATTTTTTTTCCTCATTGACTGCAATGGAGCAGGTTTTTTCCCCCCTCAGGATGTATTTGTTATCATGTACCAATGTAGGAGTAAGTAGTAGACCCAAGTCATAGAATTTTGTCCTCGGACTTTGACAGATACTAAAGTATGGCTCATCATTTCTAGTTAATCATTTCCCACTGCTTCTCTCTCATTTTATTTTTGTTTTTCATTTTTTGTATTTCAAACTTGCAGAAACATTGTTTGAGTTACTTATAGGGCAGAAAGTTGTATCCTCAAAAGTTTATTTTTCAGCAAAAACATCTCTTTGAAATCAACTTAAACAGGGTAGTTATGACAGTCTTACAGATGTGGATTTGTGGATTCTGGATTTTAAAATTGAACATTCACCAGCTTTTCCTGCTCTTTTAATAACAGTAGTTAATCAGTGTTTTCAAACTCACTAGCCTTTTACTTGGTATTAGATGCTGATGAGACCTACTGTGATCATCATCATTTTTCCCCTTTAAAAAGGGCTGGAAATTTGTGTGGTTTTGGTATCCTTGTCATACAGCACCAGCTAGAAATGAAGTTGAAAATCAATATAGTTAAACAAGACTGGGCATATTAAGATCTCTGGGTAACTTCTCTGATCTCTATGGATCCGAATGCATAATTGGCATTAATATTGATAGAAGTTATGGGCTTTAGCTCAAGGACATAAGACCCAACAGAAAATTAAATATTCATAAAAAGAGTGCTATAATTAGCATTCCAGGCAGCATGTTATTGAAAATTTGCCATAGTTTAATCCCTCCTTTGGAGGTAATGGCAATCTTTTCACTATGTTGTGGGCTGGATTCACTGGAAGAAATAGATACAAAGTGGGAATTCCTGAAGAGATCTCTGTCTTCAGTCTGTAGCTCTCATAATAATCAGATGTTTCCTGTATCAATCCATCAGGTTCCCAGGACATGGATGAAGTGGGATTGATGTGAAGATTCCTTTGACCTTAATCCACTTGTTTGGTTTTTACTAAGTTCAGGTTTAAGATGATGTTTTCTGTTTTTTGAGGGTGACAATATGTACCAGAGATTTCAGTGTTTTTAGGACAAGTAAGGAGTACTAGATTGTCCATGACTGATGTACAGCCCAGATAAAATCCATGGCATTCCCACATTTTAGACTGGGCACTATTTTAGTAGGATTTACTGCAGCTAAAGCATATCTTGTACTTTTTTGTAAGCTTTCTTATTTTAAGGACAGCTTGTAACAGCTGAAAGTTGTACAAATTATTTTTGGTCAGCTCATGTTTGTGAAGAGGATCATCCCATACTTGATCTTTTCCATTTTGATCAGTATCAGCACGTCAGCTCTGATCTGCCTCTCCCACACTCACTGGGGAGGTGCTGCACAGGGCACTGGATGTGGCAGCCACGGAATTTCCTTGCTTTCAAAATCAATCTGCCTGATTTGTATGAGATCAGCAGTTTGGGAAGTGTGGGTGAGTGCACTGAGAGGCCCTGCTAGTCCTGCCTGCACGAGGTGGTGGAACAGCAGCACGGCACCTCCTCAGATCCTGTTTGTTCTCCTTTGTCTGTCTGACATTAATGGTGAGCGTCTCATTTCCTTGTATTTAAACTTTGCCAACCCGTAAATTATGCAGCAGATAAAATGCCAGTTTCACATGAATATCCCTAAAGGTAATTATACCATCACAGAACAAGAGAACAGTGGAAAAGTTCATTATAGCACAAATCAACCAAATGCTGGAACAAATTGAGTTCTCTTTCCTGTAGGAGTGAACTTGGTTACACCTGGGGGTTTTCTTTCACTGTTGGTCTATTATGTGAATTTTTAAGAAAAAAAAACCAACAAATCAGTCTGTAACTTTTATAATTAAAAGCACGTAGATGATTTTGTAGACTCAGCTCCTGTGGACAGATATTCAGTCTTTCTTTGATACAATTCTGTAGATAGGAGCTGCCTAATACAGAGGAAAGCAGTGTTTTCCAGAGTTTGAGTTTTGGACTCCTATGGAAAGAGAAATCAGTAATAAACAAAAAGCAGATTGTAAAATTCATGAGAGTTAAATTTGAAGAGGAAGAAGAGGCTGTGGAAGCACCAGAAAGAAAATATGGTAAATGAGGCAAGGCTCAATGGCACACAGAGCAGCAAGATCCCAGCACAGTGACATAAAGGCTTTTTAAGACACTGAGATGGGGAAACAAAGGACAGAGCAAAAATAATGAACAGAGAGAAGCTGTTAGGAATTGATGAAGGAAAAGTAAAGAACATGACTGCAACCCTGAGACATCCAAACAAATAAAACCCAAGACCTCCAAATAAAGGGGGAGAAGGCAGTAAATATATGGAAATTTGCAACAATTGCCTCTCCTTTGTAAGGAGACACTGGGAGCTGGTGTCTCCTCTGCTCCATGACAGGACAGGTATAACTATAGGGCAGATCACTCCAGTGCAGGTGTTTCTGTGCTTGCAAATGGGTGGCTGTGGAAAAAATAACTTCAAATTATTTTATTGATGTAATTTATTATTAAGTGTTGTGTTTTTCCTTTCTTATAGAAGCTTTTCTCCATTCATCTTTGTTGTCAAAATATGGCTATGGTATTTCAAGCAAAATATTACTGTAGCCTCAACAGTTGGCCTGATTGATCTATAAATAATAACAAATTCCACTTTACTGCTGGGGAGTCAGTGCAGCTCAGACAGCCCAATGCACATGGGTTTAAGAATGATGGCTCTTTAATGTCTGTAATGCATTTTATGTAGTTATATCACAATTACAGTTAAAAGGTATGGAAATGTCAAAAGCTTGATATTTCTCTGAAGGCCAGCAAAACCATTTCTTTCCTCTCCTTTCTGTTTTTGTTCAGCTGTGTTTTGTTGAGCATCTCTAATTACGATGACTTTTAAAAGTGCACTTGCACAGCTAATCTTCTTGGAGCTTTTTCTCCTAGTTACATGAGTAACCACAGAGCTCTTCCTGTGAAATATATCAAATGTGGAATTGGGCTTTGCTCCTTGATTATAGTTCTCCAGTTACATGATAATTACAGGTTATGATTACAGGTATCAAAATTAATTACAACATTTCAGCGGCACTGTTTTATACAACGATGCTGCTATTTACATGACATTGTACAAATGCTTGGAAATAGATTGACAGAAAATAAAGAAAATTTCACTTCTCATGGAGTCTTTGCTTGGGATTCAGCCAGCATTTGAAGGGTGAAGGATGATTAAGGAAACATAAGAGTGTGGAGCACCAAATACGATTCAGTGCAGCTCCTGACCAGAGCAGTGACAAACTGAGTTTTGCTATGTACAGAGCAGTGGCTTTGGCAATGGATCTGCTAAATGAAGAAGTGGGAAAGGTGAAAAAAGTTATGTCAGAACCTCCAGATTTTTAGAGGTAGCTGCTTGAGCAAAAGTGGCAGAGAGACAGAGCTGGCTTTGGTTACCTGGACATTTGTCACCTTCCCTTCCTCAGCAGCTCTTTTGCTGGGACTGCAAACACACTGGATGTAAATACAACAGAAGTGTGTGTACATTGTTTCTTTGCTGATCATGTTTATTCACATCAGTCTTTGATGTTTAAGTGTGGGGAATACTCCCGTGCCTGGGAGGCCAGGGATTGGATCAACCTGGACTAGTGGATGGTGTCCCTGCCCATGGAACAAGATAGTTTTAAGGTCTCACCCAACCTAAATAATTTTGTGACTCTAAGACCATGTAATCCCTATATTTATGATTTTATTTATGTTTCATGATTTGATTGACTTTTTTGCCTTTATGTAATATTGTCTTATTTGCATGTGGTTTTTTTATGTCAGCTCTCATTAAAATAAATGAGGGTACTTTTGCTCATTTGAATGGCAGTTAGTGTCAAAACAAAATTTGTTAGGATCTATTCTGCCTTGTAATGAAACTTGCAATGCTATATTAGCTGCATAACCAAGAACATTATGAAAATTAACTACTGCACCTGCTCAGTACTTAATATTCATTCTTGCAGAAAAATACCTGGCTCATTTCAAATATTTTCCCCACAATACCCAAAGACCCATTCCAGAGGATGCTTGGTAGAACAAAATCTAGTCATTTTAATTTTGTGTCTCTAACTTTAGGGAGCAGACACAACCCCAAATTAGGCTACAGTCGTATTTTGCGAGGGTCCAGTATGCAAAGCCATTTAATGAGTTTCAGCATTTTTCAGATACCTGGATGTACGAAATTTTAGGCTGTTGAGATCTGAATCCATTCAGCCAGTGACTCTGAAAATCTGCTTATAAAGCAAGCACCAGTTCAGCCTTGCATATTATACTGCTGCTATGAAAAAAAACAATAGCATCTTGAGGTTAATGGATCTTTTATTTAAATGAGATGTCACTAAGCAGATATTAAGTATATCAGTCTTGACAAGTTTTTATGTATTTTAATCCCAAACCTTGGTTTTTTGCAGAACACTGAAGATTACGTAGCTTTTCTAAATACACCTAATCCCCAGAGTCACTGAAGCTCATGATGTGTTATCAGCAATCTTATTAAATCTGCAGAAGTCCTGTCTCACTTTGCTTTGGCTCACTGTGCAACAGGTAAGAGAAGGGCAGTGATATGTCCATACCAGAGTCCATAAGCACTAGTGGAGAAATGAAGGAGCATGTGATGAAACAGGGATGCTCTTGAACTGTAGCTGCCTGTTGCCCTGGGGTCACATTCTGCACAGGTGTGAGTGGTACAAAAAGCCCTGGATTGTGTTATTACAGCTGGCTGCTGTGTTTGAGATGACAGAGAGGCACAGCTCAGCAGCCTCCAGTGCAGCCTGGGGACAGAGCAAGATGAGCAGTGTCACAAACCCATTCAGCTGCCTTGCCTCATGATGGAGCACATCTCCTCAGGAAGATTTCTGCATAGATTCTGGAGCAAACAGTTTTCTTTTAAATGATGCCTGTGGATTGTGAAACTCCACGTGCACTGGCTTTGGGTTTACCATGCAGTTTCCCCTTGACTGCATTCTTTTCTAATGACAACATTACTATTTTTTTGTGAAATACAATCCTTATCTGGCACTGCTGCTACTCTTTTGGCATGGATTTGTGAGTGCTGTGCCCAGGAAGGATGGTTTCTTTTCATCCTTCCACATGAAAAACAGTTGTTTAACTACCTGTTACCCTAAAAAATGCTACTTCCCCACTTCATTTTTCAAAGCATTATTCAGTTTCTTCTGGCTGGTGTTTTTTTGGGTTTTTTTTTTGTAAACTCTGTAGAAGCATCTTCCATCTCTGCCACTTCCCCTGCAGTTTAGCCAGTGATCAGTCCTCCTTTCTGCTGTCACTTGGGACAGTTTCTATTTACAATTTTGACCAATGGGTAGGTGCATTTACTGCTGCAGCTTACATCCAGCTTGTGCAGCCTGCCTTGCCCCCAGGTGTGGGTACGTGGCTCTGCAGCAGCCTTGGACTGTCCTGTGTCAGGCAGGCAGCTCTCTGGCTTCATCAGTGTTCACTCATGTCTCCCAACACTGCAGCTGAAGCTTGCAGTAGTAGTAGCAGCAGTAATGTAAATTAAAAAATAAAGAAATCAATACCAAGGAACCCATCTCTTCACATCATCATCTAAATTGCACTTGGAAAATCTCCACTGGTTCTGCACAGAATATACTGAGATTTCATTCATTTTGTTCTTGTCATTTAAAAGTTTAAGGGTTTTGGTTTTTCTCTTCTCATTTCTAATATTAGACCTTAGCCAGTGGTGGGCTTATTTTGCAATGCCATATTCTGCATTTTATGTACCCTGATGACAATTGAATATGGAACCTGCAGGGGGCTGGTCTAACACTATGCACTTCAAAAAATGACCCCCCACCCTGAAACACAGAGCAAAAAATACATTTCCTTATGAACTGAGCTTGAAAATGAGGAGCCAGGCTGTGATTTGAGGGGTTGATGTGTGACGGTGCTTTTTTGATGCAGCTGGTGGAGACTTTTTTTCATGTGTGGCAAAAGGCCTTAATTATTCTTATGAGAACATGAAAGGAATATTGGCCTCAGCTATCACCTGTAGCATACTGCATTTTAAGAAGCTGAAGAATGAGTATGTGCTAGAAAATGTCTCAACTTCCAGCAGTGGCATTCCCTAATTGAATAACTGGAATAAATAAGGGGAAGAAAGAGGGATCTACTTTCCTGACTGTTTTCTCTGTTCTGTGTGAAGGCTTGAATTAGTTTTAGGGACTGAAAAACGTACCTTTATCCATAACTGGAAAATATTTTCACTTAATATCATGTTTTAAAAGAAGATTATTAGTGTGGTGAGTAGAATTTCTGTAGAGTTTCCTTTTTTATTTCCCGTGTTTTTTTTACTTTTACATATTCATTCTTCCAGGAAACTTGTAAAGTGACTAGGATATTAGGATGTTTTAATCTTTTTTTTTTTTTCTGCAAGGATCATCTATTTCTAAAACCTAGGAAAACTTATTTCAAAATATATGTTGCTTTATATGGACACACACATGTGCATGCACAAGTGCTGCATAAAATGTCAAAGTGTTTCATCCTACAGATGTTATTTGTTTCAATTAAAGAGTATTTATTTTTTAAAAAATTACACAATAACCACTGGAAAAGAAAATATCTGAGAAGTGCAGTAAAGTAATTCTCATGATAATTTTTAGATATCATAAGGTTTTCTGTAAAATTTGCCCTCAGTTCCATCTGTTCATACCAAGGGAACTGTGCTTTGGTGGTCCAAACAAAAGTTGCCCCCTTTTTAGTCAATCAAGAAAGCATGCCACAAAGCTAAGCCTGGCTTAGGAATGAACTCTGCACCATCTGCTGAGCCATAACTAGATTAGGAAAAAGAGTCCTCACAACTGGAGGGTTGTTGTAAGGCATGTCCTTTGCATAGAATTAGTTTTTGCCCAAATTATATTAAATTATATTGTGCACATGAAGAATGATTACAGGCGAGCCCCAAGACTAAAAAAGATTAATTATGGGCCTATTATTAGCAGCTTCTTTTGCATAATCCTATTAGTTTGTTCATGTGTTCATTTTCCCCCATATGTGTGGGAGTGTATTTACTAAGTTTATGTGATGGAAGACCTTGCTGTTTATTGGGGGGGGTTTATGTTGGTTTATTTTAGCTTTGTTTGCCAACATAATTTCAGTCCCTTCTCCCTCTCCCAAGATGGATTTACTTTAGGTATTGCACAGAACAGTTAGTTATGAGGAGATACACAGAGCATTAGGCCTCTTCCTCTGGTTCAGACTCTCTCTGTTGGCACATCAGGGTTATTAAAAATCAAACAAGTGTAAAAGGCTGAGTTTGGTACTGTGAGATTTATCACTTAGGAGAAATGAACAGTTGTCACAGTGTTGTAAGTGTGATAGGCTCCAAGTTCTGTCTTCAAGTGGAAAACAATTTACGTGCCTGCCACAGTCCATTTCTTAGAAAGAAATGCAGAGAGTGTCCCTTGAAAAAAAATTAATTGCATTGAACATTGAATTTTAAGCATTTGGCTTTCTTGAGGCAGGGCTATGAATCTGTAGGGTTTTCTCTGTTCCTACAGTGGTTGGCATCCTCTGGCTGTCAGACTGGAGGTAAGTTCAGTGCAGAGCTCTGCTTCAAGGTGCCACAGCTCATGGCACATTAATGTACCAGAGACAGAGCCTTGTTTGCAAGGAATACTAATGGCAGTACTGGGAAAAAGTCAGAAATTATTTGTTTTATATATTTAGAGCAGCATGTGGACATTATGATCTGGATTGCTCATAAGCTTTCCAGTGTATGGAAGTCATCATTATAGACCCAAGGTTATGGGGGGAGCAGGGGAATAATCCAATATTCTAGCAGCTCTATTTTCTTAGCTTTTGATGGGACTTAGTATGGAAAAAATTTTTTGGAAGTAAATACCAAATTATATACATTAGAAGCAAGGACATGGGCTCTTGAGTGGCTGTCACAGGTAGGGAATGCTCCATGTGGCAGCTAAAGTCACTGAAAAGAAGGGGCAGTGCACAGGCTGGGCTGGGGCTGGAAGTGATTGAGAAAATTAGATTCTATTTTGAATGAAAATGTTGAAAATTTTCAATATTTCTATTGTTGCCTCTTTTGTGCTTCCCATTAAAAGCACAACCATGTGTGGATCACCAGCTCTGAAGACCTGTGTGTAACACCTGGTCCACACCTGATATCTTCAGTTTCCCAAAACTCAATCTGAATGTTAATTCTTTTCACTTGAAAGTGTCACTCCAGCTTTTGGTGCAAAATCCTCCCCTTGAGAACACCCAGCCTGTAGAAGAACTATTTTGTTTTGGTGCTTTTCCTTTTAATAGGGATGACGAAGATAATATGAAACAGAAAGTGGGAATGTGAAACACCTTCCTCCACCCTCCTTATCCCTTTTTTACATACACACACTTGTCTCCCCTGTTTTGACTTAATAGAATGTGCCTGCTCACAGAGGGAAACAGCAAAAGATAAAGCAGGATTAATCACCATGTAATATATCTGTGTCCAAAAGGCTGGGCACTTGTCACAGTTTTAAGTCAAGCAGAATAAAGCCATAAGTATCTAGCTCTTGAAATGTCAATGTTTTTTAGGTAGAAAAGTACTAACTGGATTTTTTTGGGGGGCAAGTTGGTTCATACTTGCAAGTCAAGTATTAAAAAAGAATAAACAAAACTCACCTAATCTAGAAAATATTTACAGAACTCACCTGGCTGTGCATCAAACCAAGATTCTTCTCATCTGTTGCCAGTGAATAGAGAATATTGGCTCACATAAATAGGAGAGCAACATCTATTCCTAGTCCCCAGCATTGAAATCAAGCCAATTCCAGTGTAACCTCTCTTTTGCCATCTTATCAGTCTTATCACATCTGACCCACTGCTGAAAGGTTTCACAGCTTTCACCTTTCAGGCTATAACTATGGGTCTGTACTATAGTGGTTAGCTATAGACTGTAGGTACAGGTAGGTACTGGTATGACACTACTCCTAAGGCAGAATGGACATTTGGTAATGTGCTTATAGAGAGGAGGAGACAGAAAATGAAAAGTAAAAGGAATTGTGCTTTCTCTTCCAAAAATTGCATTTCTTTAGAGAGAGCTTTGGTGTTTGTGGTATCTTTTTGTTGTTTTGCTGCATTTTGGTTTGTTGGTTTTGTGAGTTTGTTTGTTTGGTTTGTATTTTTGGGTGGATTTTTTTGGTGTTTTTTGTTTTTGTTTTCTTTCATTTTTTGGTAGAGGAGCTATTTGTTTTTCTTTTTAGGAATTAAAACAGAGGATTATAGTGACAGAGAAACTGTGCCCTGCCTGATTTTGGTGATGTGACAAGAGCCAGTGATGAGAACAGCTCTTTGGTACATAGCTGGTTTTCAACTGCTATTTACAGGACAAATCCTATTTAAGAGGTTAAATTTCCCCCTGACAGTTGGAGTTTGTGGGAAATAATCTTTGTCTTTTCCATCTTTGCTGCGTAAAAAAGGAACATTGCATCTGGTGTGGGTGACCAACTGCAGAATGAAAGGATGCTATGTGAAACACCATCCTGGCCCATCAGCTTCTGTATCCTCTGTTTCTGTATCTCTGTAGTGTATTTCTGGGGTTGATTCTTTATTCTTTATTTGCCCCTTTTGTGTTGGATGCAAAGAAGCAGCTTGGGCTCTGCCTGGGACACTTCAGGAGGACAGAGATGCATTGTCCTCAGAACTCCTTGTGGAGAGCTGGAGTAGTTCAGTTCTGCAGTCAGGTGCAAAAGGTTCTTCTTGGAGTTCAAACACAAGGCTCTGCCCATGTGCTGTTTTTCTTAATTTCTGTACTTTGGTAGGGATTTTTTTGTTTGTTTGTATTGTTTTGCTTGGGATCTGGGTGTATGAAAGCTCAAATTATTGTTTCAGGCAGTCCTTTACGATGGATTCTCACCTCAATGCATAAAACCAGCTCATAAGATTTTGATGAGTATTGAGCATATCCATAAAAGAAGAAACTGATTCTTTTCTTAATTTCCCATAGTTTACTGTCCTGAAGGAATCATTACTGCTTATCCTGAAGTGTGTCTGGCTGAATCTTCTTGAGTTGAGGCTTGACAAGGGTTTTTCTCTTCTCCTAGTCTTGCTATATTATTTCATCATAGTGGATGCCCTGATTACTTTCCTATCTGTCTGGTAAAATCTCTGCATTGAGAATGATCTGTCTTCAGTTTCCAATTCTTTCTCATTAAAGCAGAGAAATTGCTTTTGTCTGCTGGCTTTTAAACATATGCACACACCTGAATGTATTACCTGCTGTACCTGGAGATTTCATTTTAACTCGGAGCCATACCAAATTAGCATTAACGTCAGGGGAGGGAAGATGTGGAGCAGCAGCACAAGTTTTAGAAGCCTGAAGGACACACACTGCATTTCTGTACTGTAGGAGAAGGGAATACAGGTGGCCTGGCCCTTGATTAGTAACAGCTCTGTTAATTACCCAATGCAGCCTGGCCCACAACTCAATAAATGTAAATGTGATAAAAGGGAGTGGGTGAGGTGAGGAGAGGATCATCACCTTGAGGAAGAGGGAAGGAGAGAATCATGCAGAAGAAGTAGGATCCTGTGCAGAGAGAGTCCCTGCAGTGAGGGTCGTGTGTGTGTGCAGTCAGAGCTGTGGTTGGAACCTGCAGTCACAGCCTGGCTGGGTAAAAGCTGCAGTCAGAGGCTGCAAACTGAGCCCTGCAGGCAGAGCTCAGCAGGAAATCCCCAGCAGTCAGAGGCTGCCAGGGAAACCTACAGCAGGAGCTGCTGCAGGCAGAGTCAGGGAATGGTTGGGGTCAGGATGGCTGAGGTGTGAAGAGGAATAAAGCAGGGCCCTTTTCCTGCTGTGAGAAACAAGGAGTCTGTGTCTGGGCTCATTTCTACCCTCTCACAAGAGGGCTGCTGTGACACTCTACCCCATCCCAACAGGAATACCTGTGGTTTCACTGCTGCCCCAGATAAGTGATTTATCACAGAGCTTGGTGATTTTATCCATAAGTGATCTTAGTGTGGACTTGTAAAATAAGAGAAAACCAGAGGGGAGGAAACAGCCCAAGGCAGAAGCATTAGCTGCTGTCCTTGTCACATGACAGCCTTGGTCTAGGGAGGGAGGTGTGTGCAGAATGGAAGTCCTGGATCCCTGCACACCTGTGCCAAATGTTCTGATAAATAAGTATGGGATTATTGAACAATACTGTTTACCTCTTATTTTATTCCAATAAAAACATGTCTGTGAAATCAATGTGCTGTACCTTTAATAGGCAGGGTGGAATAGAGATATCTATAAAACAGTTTTGTGCTTGCCTAATCCTGGTGGGACTGGAGAGCTCCCAGGCATAATTTAGGGATTTCTGGGAATCTGTTTTAATTCAATTTAATTAAATTGACTGTCTTGTTAAATTCTGCAGCAGGACTAGAATCTTTGCAGTATTGCATGCCACACGTGCCCAAGTCTTATGTACCCTCGATGCTTGGGACTCTGCTTGGAAATTATTTTTTTACTTTGATAAAAACTCCTAACAATATAAACAATCACCACTTTTCAAATTGCACATTTTAAATTTTAAAATTTCGTGGGTTGTACTTTACATTTCCATCCTTACTCATGACTACAGGACTCAAGCTGAAATGAGAGGTTTTTTTTGTGGGGTTTTTTTTTTTTGTTTTTTTTGTTTGTTTTTTTGTGGGGGTTTTTTTTTGGGTTTTTTTTTTTTTTTTTTAATTAGTTGCTTGTATTTGTTCAATAACTAAACTGAAGATAATGTGTTGAGTAATAATAATTTAGATTCGTCCAGAAGAGAACTTATTCTGGAAGTCTGAAGACAAAGCTTCTCACCAAAGAGGAGCTGAATATTCAAACTGAGGGTGTCAGGAATCAATCTGTGAGCATGTGGAGCATTAACACTGTGGAAGCCCCACCACAGCTGTAAATATGACTTTTGGGACAGTTTTACACAGCCATGTTAAAGATGCACCTCACAGTGACATCTGCATGACACAAAATAATGGGATAATAGGAGAGGTGCTCAGTTTTTTAGCAACTGCCATCTCTACAAAATTCCTGGCATCCGTAGGGATCTAGTGGAGCTGCTTCTTTGTTCTGTTTGAAAGTAAGAGAAGCAGTGCAAGCTTTAATTAGCTGAATTACCTCATTTCTATTATTATTATTGTAAAGATTTGAGGTAATTCTAATGATACTATTTATAAAAATACCAGAGAGAACTTAGTTTGTACTTCATTTGTAGCCTTTCTCCCTTCTCTCCTTCAGGGGGTGGTTGGTATTTTTTTTTTAGTTTGCTGTGTCCTTTGGAATTTTTACAGGTGCTCAACACCATGGGAACATGCTTCAGTACAAGTAGCAATAGGCTGTTAATAGACCTTCTAAAAATCTCATTTTCTGTTTATCATCAAGTTTCCTGGATCCTGTGCTGCAATCAGTGCTATAAAAAGAGACTTTTTGTCATATCCATGCCATAGATTCCCTTATTCACTGCCTTGTTCACTTGGCTCTGCTCTTATGGGTCTCTTCCACAGCACAGGGAAAGCAAATGAGAAGTAGGAGGACTTTATTTTGATGAAAATCATTTAATACAGAAGGAGAATTGAGTAACCTCACAATTTAGCAGCGTAATTTGTAGATAGTGAAATATTGCTCCTGATGTATGGAATTGGATTTTAAGCTGATAATGTCTAAAGGAAGTAATTTTTTCTTACTGATGGCATGGCTGACATTATGGCAAAGGATAAGTGAGTAGATTCTTGTGTTAGAGGTACCAAAATTATCTTGATTTTTTTTTTTCAATAGGAAGCTTCATGCTCAAAAAAATTGGCTTGGCAGTAATTGTGAAGACTCAGCTTACTTTGAAAGTCCAGCTGTAGAAATGTATCAGCTTATAGGGCCTTTGGAGATCTTCCAACTTACCCATCAAATAAACCTTTTATTCCTCTTAAACCAGCTGTTAGGAAGTAGGAAGAAACACCATGTTTTATGATGCTGATTAAAGCAGTAATCTGGTGACTGCTTTATTCAACATATAAAGATGTGCTGATGAAACAGTGATAAGCAGTGAAATTACTGCCTCAGGTTGACAAACCTGCAATCAGTTCTATTTTTTTCCACCCCTTTAGTTGCTGCATGCTCTTAATCTCCTTGAACAACTGTATTTTAGTCTAACCAGATGTTTAATCATTTTGGTTTAATCATTGCTAGATATTCAGTGACAAGAGATTTCTGCGTTTCAAGGCCTGGCCTGGAATTCTTAAAATCACTGGTTTTGATACAAACTTGGTGTGTAAGGCATGGAAACTCAGATGTTAATTATGATTGCTTTAGCATCTGCAAACCACTGTGAAGTCTTTAAAAGTAAGTTGATTGCATTTCACACAAGTACAGTAATCTGTCCAAGTGTATGAAATTGCAGGCTCATGGCCACAGATGTTTCAATTTAGTACAGTATGGCAGAACAGTTTGGGGGTCCTCCTTTATGTAGATTTCTCAGTAGCTCTGTTTTTTTTTTAAGAACTTACCCATAAAACCTGTCCATTAATTGATTTTCCGTAACAGTATTTGTGCTTTGATGTAGCTACTATTTTTAATCTACATCAATATAACACAATCTTCTGTTGTATTTTCTTTTACAAATCACACAGAAAAAAGCTAATCTCTCTCTTCAGTCTAATTAACTTTCATGTGGTTGCTGTTTTGCTAATATATGTGGTTTGCATATAAATACTAGTTTGGAGAATTCTGTATATTCAGATCAGGAGAGGGACTTCTTGACACTTTTCAGCCTGCCTTTTGAAAAAGCAGTGTGCATGAACCTATGTCAGGACATTGCCAAGAAGTACACCTGAAATGCATTGTTACTTCCAGCCAGGGGGAAGCTTTTTAAATGGTTTAGATGGTTCAGCCAAAGAACTTTCTCCCAAACCCACCAAGAAAGAGCATTCCACAAGTTTCCAGATCTCCCTGTTCCTTTCCAGAAATGCCATCAATCCAGATGCGTAAAATCCAGCTTTTCAAAAGAAAAAAAAAGGTACATCAGCTACAAACATTGTAGGTAAAGCCTATTAAAGATCTCTTTTAATGAAATATAAAGAAGATCATGTACATCAGCTGCAAACATTGTAGGTAAAGCCTGTTAAAGATCTCTTTTAATGAAATATAAAGAAGATCAAGTTCCCAGGCATCTGGACAGCAAACCATGTACCAGCTGTTGAGTCAGGCACAGACTTCCACCTGTGGAGTTGTCTCTGTGATGGGAGCTTGTCTGAGACTGTGAATTAACCACTTGTAGTTTACCAGATAATCAGCAATTCTTCTGAGGTGGCTGTCTGAACATGTGGGAGGTACTTTCAATCACTGGTGAAGCCTTTTGTTGTGGGTGATTGATTATTGCACTCTTCTGTGCACCAGCAACACAACAGGTCTGGTTTGAAGCAGGAGCCAGGTTGTTTAGGTCAGTTGTCAGCATTCAGACATGGAGGCAGCTTCCTGCATCACCTCCTGTCCTGGGAATCCTCTCTGTGATGCTGTGCAAGTCCAGGGATGGATGTGAATCCAGGCAGCTGTGGGGGACAGGCACTGCTCCTGTCAGTGGTCACTGAAGGACTTGTTATCTACACAGATTTAAAGAGGACACTTGTGAGGGTAATTGATTTCCAAGAGATAAGATCAATAGAGCTATGTCATTTCTTTAATAACATCCTGTTGATGCCTTATGGAATGATTTATCTTTTAAGCAGAAACAAAAGAATACCTGTGGGTTTGGCCCTGAAATGGTTTAGTACAGGCAAACGCCTCTGGTGTTTGGTTTTATTTTTCTTGGAGGTCAAAAGCTTTGAAAGATAATAATAGGGCTGTGTAATGTAATAGAATCTAATCTCCAGATTTCCTAAGACTTGAAGAATTGTTTTCAGCAGAGCAAGCAATGCAGCTCTTGTTTTCAAGGATGCTGGCAGCAAAAGCAGACCAGCATGAGAAGTCAGGCAAGCACTTTATTATCAAACAATCCAGGATTGCTGGATCTTCATATAGAGATGGCACACATTTTCCCTGCAGGGATGTGCTTTCATATGCAATGTTGTTCATATTTCTGGGAAAGCATTTAAATTGAAGTCCTTTCTGATGCAGATTATCTGGAAAGTTTTAAAAGGAGAGAAAGTTGACTGAGGCTGACAGACACTGTTTTAGTCTATGTATTTGGAAGGTTGATTTGCCTAATAACTTTTAGAAATATAGCCAGCACTTATTAATCAAGTTTCTGTTATTCAGATCTTAAAATCTTGGTAAATAATTTTAGGTTGCAAAGGTAACAACTGCAAATGGCTATTGCAAATGAAATAAATGGACAGTAAGGATTAAAATCTTATCAGTTCTTATTTACTGTTCTGTTTCCATAAAAGCATGAAAATTTTTCCTTAAGGTTAATGTGAACATAATAATGTTTCTGGTTTTAAAAAAGGGAACAAACTACTTAACACAAATGTTCATAATTGAGTTTTATAGCTTGGCAATCAGTTTGAAAAGAAAGCAGCAAGTTCTAAGCGTTGCCTCCTTTAATGCTGCATCCTGTAAGCTTCAGGAGTTCCAGGACAGCCTTCAGTCAGGCTTTTCACATATGGTATGACTAAGGAAAAATAGGAAAAGTCAGTCACTTGAACAGACCATTCAATGTGGTCATTTGTCCAGAGGGATCCCAGGGCCTGTTGCTTCAGCTATATTAAAGTGTGCAGTGTGTGGTAAATTGCTGTGAGCAGTGATGGTTACATTTGGAATTAATAGTAACAACAACAACAAAAAAAATTAATTTTAATTCCAAATTTTATGGGTCACTGAAGTTTTCCTTCATATCAGGGAAAAGTTACCTTGCAGTCATAAGTTTTTGACATTTTAAAAAGAGGTGAGAATAAGCATACAACAAAATACACATTAAAAAAAAAAAAAAAAAAAAAAAAAAAAAAAAAAAAAAAAAAGTTTTTTTTTTTTTTTTTTTTNAGAGAAACTAAAAAACAAAAAAAAAAAAATTAAAAAAAAAAAAAAAAAAAGAACAGTTGCTTTCTTTTTCTTGCACTTCTATTAAAGGTGAAAGAATAAAATCCTAAAAGAACTTGCAGAAAACTAAGATGAAGAACTCCTCAATAAGCAAAATGCTGGGGGGAAAAAAGCATAAAATGTAAATCCTGTGTAGGAGAAATCAGTTCTGGTTTTGTTAATCTGTGGGCAATGAAGGGTGGCCAGAAGTATCCACTCACCTGTGCTGCACCTCCCCCTAAGAGAACATTCTCCAGCCTCCTAAAAACCTTAAATTCCTGGTGGAAAGCCAGTGATCAGAACAGGTTTTTGTCAAGGATGAAAAATCCCAAATCAAATGATCTGTCATGGACATTAGTGCCTCTGGGTGCTAAAGGTCTAATCCTGCCTGGATCCTGTGATTTGAATTAAAATAATCACATCCCTTGTGATTTGAATTAAAATAACATACATATAGTGCAAATATAAGGTGCAGAGCATTTTCTTCTCAAAAAGGCTTTGGAGACCCACAGGCCACTGTGCAAGTTGATGATTGCACTGTTTATTTTTCTTTGTAGGAATTCAGATACACAGAGTATTTTTTGTAATGTGAAGTTTAGCTTGAAAAGCTGTTTCAGTAATTCCCTTCTCACATGCCTACAGACTTAATTATTACTGAGCAGTTGGTATTGATGTGGCCTTGTGCCAGTATTTTTTAAAATTCTAATTGTTATTGTGGTGTTTAATATATACCTTTTCACAGCTGCAATCTGAAGTTTAGGAATAATCATCACAAACCATTCTGGTGCCAATATGTGCTCTGAGATTTGTGCCACAGCAGAACTACGTTTAATTTGGTTTAGCAGGTTGATCTGAATAAGAATTAAAGATGCATGAAATTTTGGGGATATGAAAAAGGATACTTTTTTTCATTAATATAATATGTTATTTTGCCTACATCTCAATTAAAAATGAGCAGCTCTGTTATCAGTGGCCAGGCCTGGAGCCCCAAGGCTGCTCCAGTCTAGAGGTGTCCATTGTGCACAATTCCTGCCTGCCTCCCACTCAACCCCTTCCAACTTTAAAGGCACAAGAAAATAAAAATAGATAAGGTAAGAGAGAAACCCATTATAAATTATTTGGGGAATATTTAGCAAGTCATATTTACATGTGATACTTAGAGTGGAATTATTCTTTTGAAAAGTGGTTAATGGATTTTCTCCAGTGGCTGTCTGCTTAGCATTCCTTAAAGAATACTTCCTTAATCTCATCTCGGGAAATAGTTTGCTTGTTGGTTCCTAAAGCTGACATTTTGGCTTATGCCTCAAATGGCATTAAGCATAAGGGTATCTGAATATGGAAAACAGCATTCAAGCATAGGCAGTTTTAATTATCTTTAATCTTTACCATTAGAATCTTACAAATCAATGAGTAAGCACTGCATTCAGCAGCATACATTGGGATCGTTTTTTCTAAGGCAGAAATGTTATTTTCCATTTGTAACAACAAAACCAAGTAAATCAACTTTTACTGTGTTTTTCACTTAATCTCAGAAAAAAAATCAAATGGGTCTAGAATCCCTCCGGTTTTTATGAATTACTGCATATTACCAATGTTTATATGTATAAAATCCTTTCAGAATCTTTAAATTAAATTTTCTTTAGATTTTGTTGGCTTTACTGTTGCAGTACTTGAAAAAAAAAAATAAATCTGTCTCTCTAAATGAATTTACTCTTTCTGATAATCCAGTTGATGAGGCAAATGTATAAAAATCCCACTAATGTAGGCTGAGACATGTCCCAAAGTAGCTTGCTTCTCTACTCAGGAAATCATAGAGCACTTAATAATCCTTCAGCCTTCTTGAGAAATGTATAATGATATTATGTGTGGTCAGATAGATTTTATTTAATCCTTTCAGAATATTGCATTAGGCTGGGAGGCTGTATTTACTCTTGTGTGTTTCCAGTTAGCAAAGGATAAAGTTGGAATGAGAAATTTAGGTTAAAATGACTACTAACAGGAAATGGTTCTGCTGAAACTCAGCAGCAGATCTGGGCGTGATAAAAGACAGCTTGCTTTGACTTCCAGCCATTCAGCTCATTCTGGAGATGTAATTTTGAGTGTTGCTTTCACATTCACTTTGTTTCCTCCCCTCCCACGTTAAATGTCTCCCAGGAAGCAGAATTATCTCTTCACACTGTGAGTGTGCCTTCGTTATCTGAAGGGGCCAGATTTGGAATTTAAAATTTTCCAGCCAGAGCTGGAAAACCCTCACGAGGAGCAGGGGAACACAGAGCACTCCAAAGCCACCTCATCCTTCAATACCTCCTCAAGGTGTGCTTACCAAAGCTGACATCAAACTTCTGAAGTCTTTTGAGGCTGCAAAAGTGAGCTGCATGTCCCAAAAAAGCAGCGTATGGAGGAGTCTCAGAGCCAATTATCATTTTGGGGGTGACCTATTGCCACCTATAAATGGTGTTTTCTCCAGGTCAGATGGATTCTCTGCTACTCTCTGTGGATAGTAAGCAACCCTGAACAGGCAGTGGGAGTCTGTGCATATTTAGGCTTTATTCTGATATACATCAAAAGCCAGTAGTGTGAGGTTGTTTCCAATGTGTTGCACTGTGGAAATCTGAGAACAGTTGGATCCTGAAGAGCTGCAGCTCTTGGCAAGCTCAAACGGGCCTCCCTCTGCCCCAAAGAAGTAAAGTTGGTAGTTTTTAAATGTTCTTGGGAGAAACTAAGAATTTATTCCAATTTTACACACATACACATTGCATGTTTTCAATTGTAATGATTTTTTTTTTTCCTTTTTGAGGTGTGGAGTTTTGATTCAGATTTTTTGTTCCCTTAGTGGCTGAGTGAATGATAACGTGCTACAGTTGCTTACCTGAAAATCACTGGTATTTGGTACTGGATTTGGGGAGGTATCATCAGTACTTGCCATGCATTTATAGCTTTTCTAGGCATCATCTTCCTGCTGGCAATAGGAACAGGGTATAGAATTAAGATGGTCCCTTGTTCTGGTTCAGAAGAAGTGGGTGTTTTTTCTGATTTTGTCAGAAATCAGACTGTAAACTTGGTTCAGGGACAGATTAATCCCATTTAACAGCATTTCTAACAACTATTTGTCAGAGATGGTTTCTTTTCTTATAACTTTGGTGATGAACCCTGCAAGGATATGGTTGGGGAGAGCAGCTGTGTTGTGTTCTGGACTTTATACTGTTCCTCATGCAGGGAATAGTAGGCAGTGATATGCCAACTATACAGGTTTTGCTTGTCTATGTAATAAGGCATTCTAAAAATCTTTAAATTGCTTATTTCTTCCTGCTTTGTGTGCTCAGTAAATAGAAAAATAAATTAATTATGGACAGAATAAACCTGAAGAAGAATTTGCTAGGTGAAATTCAGCATCAGAACAAGAGACTGGAAAAATAATAAACAACTCTTGGTCATGTATTGTTAAGATAAAATCTTGTCTTTAACAGTAATTATGGGGGAAAAAGAGAAATAATGAAGAGCTCTTTCTGAATGGACATTTTAAAGCAGCATATAGTCTGTTAACCTTTTGGGGTTAAATATCTTTTGGAGGTGTTGGCAGGAAAATGATTGCTTTGCAGAGAGCCCTCAGTTCATGCAGCTCATTGACTGCACTCACATCAGGGCATTGCTTGGAGGATTCATTTGCTTTCTGGAATTTCTGCTCCTGCTGTTTCATCCCACCAGCTTTCACATGAACAAAGATAATACACATAGGGATAGTCACTCTGTCGTTCTTCCATTGGTTTCTTTGAAAAATGACTTGTCCATTAATTAGCAATGGTTTTTATTTGCATGTTTTCCCAGTACTGCTCTTCCTTTTTAAAACAGAGCACTGAATATAGAGGAAAGCCAAGGAAACATTCTTTGCTATGGATGTTGGTAAATGAACAGTGGCAAAGAAAGACCAGATGAGATTGGATACATCCTCCTGGTTTTAGATTTCCTAACAAAAAAGGAAAGTTCTTGAGAAAATTGAATTTATTGTAAAGATCTGAGAAGTCTTTCCCATAGTGATATTTTGCTTGTGTTCTGTGAGGAAAGAATATGTATTGTAATGAAAATGTGTAAGAAAGATCTTTAAATGCAATACTTACTACTTTTTACTCATGTTAAGTGTCTTTCAGAACGCATTGAATCAGCAGGCTTTTGTTTGCTTTTCTTTTGTAATCAGAGCACTATATCCACTTAAAACCTGCTTGGGAAACCTCCTGGGACAGGATTTCTCTGAACCAAACTGATAATGGAAATTGATGAAGGAAGAACAGTGCTGATCTGAGCCACAGCCTTTAAAACAATCAAAGGAAATTTCAAGCGCAAATGGGTTTTCTAATCATGTTTTCTTTAGGATTGCATCATATACAGAGGGAAATAGCACATTATGGAAGTGTATTGCATGTCTAACTCAAACCAACAGCACCATTTACCTTGTGTCATTAAGTCTTACACAAATAGACAGTAGTCTCCCACAAGGGGAATATTTACTTCTGCTTGAAATATGAAGTAATAAGTCTAATAGAAGTAGGAAGGTGCAATGTATTGTAAAGATATTTTGTGTACCAACAGAATTTCCAATAAGCCCAGTTTGTGTTCAGCAGCTCTGCAGTAAATAATTTACAATGATAATGGATATTGCAACGTTTACATTGGACAGAGGGGGAAAATGTTATGCTATGGGTCATAATTAGCAGTAGGCTTGATTCATGATAGTTTTTTCTTTAAGGTATGTGAATTCAAAATAGATGGTAGGAACTCTTAAAGATTAATTGGAGTCTTAGCAGCATACATGCTTTTGATGTAGGAATGAGTAAAGGAGGGTTTGGGGGAATTTGCCCCTTGAAGACTAAAGGGCAGGGGTTTGTTTGCACTTTTTAACAGAAGATCTGACTTTGAAATGAAGAAAACAGCTGTAGCAGGTTTTCTGCAGAGAGAAATGTGAGTTGGTGGTGCATGGTGCCTACTTGGAAGGAATCAAGTTTGAGTATTCTGTACCCTAAAAACAAATATAAGGATGTACTGTTTAATGGCTGATTTGATTTTATGTCCATTAAAACATTTTTTTTAAATGGACAAACTGGGGTTAAGTTAATCACAAATTACTTGATTTATTCACAGTCAAATGGTTTGTCATTGTAGTGAACCATCCCGGAACAAAGTTTTATTTATTTCAAATTCCCTCTTTTCCTTGAAGTTAAATGTTGAGAATTGCATAGAGAATTAAGGTTTTAAAAATAAATGAAAATATTAAAATAGATGAAAATATCTGCTGCTTCATAGTGTTTATTGGAAATGTGTTAGTTAAGGAATCCTATGGCAGCATCTCTATAATATTTCATATGACACCATTGAGTCATATTTTATGACACCTCTGGGTCGTTGTTTTCCACTGATTAATCTGCACAGCTGAGATCTTGTTCTCCTCAAGGGCATCCAGCTGACTGCCAAAAAGCCAAAAAGAGGTGGTATCAAACCACAGGCAATATCTGCCTTCTAGTCTTTAATTGGGGAAGTCATTCTACTGCTTCATTAGTCCAAACTGGCGTATATTTCATTAATCTAGCATTACATTTTATGAAAAAAAAATTACTTTCATATCTTTATCTTTTATTACCTTATTATCAAGATTTTTCCATTTCCATACATTAGGGCTAAAAGATATTACCCAAACCCTTCCCAAAACTTTTAAAAGTGGTACTTAGATATTACGAATTTTAAAAATACTCCTTTTAAAAATATTGATTACAGTACTTATTACTGGATGTGCAAAAGCATGTGTCAGTTCCATCAGGTTCATTGACTCTGATTATTTTACCTTCAAGAGTTGTGTAAGCTTTGCAGAGTTTCCTTTTCTGGCTCTTGTCTACCACTGCACTTGTGTTCCATTTCATCATTACTTTTAACATATGACATTCCAACTTAAATTGAGCTCTGTTTAGATGATTTTTCATCTCCATTTCTAGTTGTATATTTTTTTTTTCTTTTACTACTTATAGCATTCAAGCCTCTTCCTAGTTTCATTAATTACTATGGCAATTTTGATTTCTCTTTCTGTTGTCATGGCAGTAGTAGTACATCAATCCTGTCCTGCTAATAAGAATATTAATCACATCTCTGGCTTATGTCAGTTCTATTTCTTTACAATGCTGTGATAGCATCATCATCTTAAAATTGACTTTTAATGCAGAATGGATACTTATCTCTCCCTCTCTGCTGTCAGAAGTGTCCAAAAGCAGTTCAGATTTTTTGTAAGCAGAATGAGTACAGCATGATTTCACCTCTTTAGGCAATAACCTCAGTTTACTGATCACAGTAGTAAATAATGGTTCACCTGAATAGATGTCATGAAGGAATGAATAAAATTAGATTTAAGAAAATTCTGGCCTTCCATATCTGTTGTTATTTTCATAAACAATGTTTCTCTGCTAGAAAAAGGCATTTCTCCTTTGCCCAAGTTCCTAAACTGTTTGCTTAATGGTGTAAAGCATTTTGTAGTGTCTTTGTGGTTTGTAATATTGTTGTGGTATGGCAGTGGCGCTTTTGTGGTTTTCTTTGTTTAACAAAATAGTTTTTCTGAGTTCTAAGCTCAGTAGAGACATCTTGGGGAAAATTCTGTTCTGCATATTTGGGAAGGAGCCATCAGGATTCCAAACTCAAAGCTAGTAAACAGGTTTTTCAGCTCTTCAGAAGAACCAAAACCCAAGCCACATGTGAATATCCTTTCAGTCATTGTTCCACTATATAGACTGGCCACTCCCACCTGAAACCCATGGGAAAAGCATACATTTTATGAATGTGTAAAGAACTTAAAGCCAGATGGAGTTTATGAAACTTTAAAGAGAGATATCTACCTTCATAAGCGAGGAGGAGTTTAACTGTGGGTTTATTTACAAAATGTTATTCTATGTGTTGATTGCCACGTAGATGCCTCTCCCTTTATGGCTGGAGTCAGTGAAAAGGTAATTTACTGCTTCTTGTCCCTGTGAACCTCTTGTTTTCTTGAGAACAAGCTGGGAAAGTGAAGAAGGGGGATTCTGGCACAGGGAGTTCTGTGTCTCCCAGTCCCTGTGCTATGGTTGCTGCAGGGATCTTGGTCCTGGGCAGATGCATGGATCATCATGGAAACAGGCCAAAACCAGGGACTTTGTTGTTGCTTGTCCTTGGTGAACCTGCCAAAATTAGAAATGGCTGTGTTGAGAGATGATGTGCATTCTTCCATGAGGAACTAACAGAAAGGAAAACTGTGGGAGCTTCTAGAATAGTGCCACTTGCTGGAGTCTTTGAAGATCTCACTATGAAAGCAGCATATTTCTTTATCAAAAATGGTCACTTTAATGGATATTTGTAGACATTTGTTTGAGGAAAAGGTTAGGGTGAGAGTTTTAAGTGTTTTATTCTCTAAAACTTTGGTGTCATTCATTTAAAGTGTAACATCAAAAAGGAGACGGTGAATTTTTCAGAAACTGAGGAATAACAATGACTGAGAAGTTTCACTTTTAATTTACTCTGGCTTCACTGACAATCTCTCCTTCTTTAACCTTATTAGCTGGAAGAGAGGAAACAGCTATCCAAGAAATAGCAGAGAGAAATTGATGGCACTTTAACTCCCCGCTAATACCTTTGTGAATGAAGAGCCCTTTTGAAGACAGACTGCAGTAATCAGATGGCAGATCCTGTGATAGTCAGGCTCTTTTAATGACTTGGATCCTGAGGGGTCATGGCTTCACAGCTGGAGAAAAAGCATCGTTTCTGGAGGGACATGAGTTCTCCTGCCTCAGAAGTCATCTTCAATTCCTGGATGACTGCTCTATAATTGAACCATAAGAGCAGCAGTGTTGGTTCAATAGAGACGTTTTTATAGAGAGCAGTGCCATTAATCCCTCAGAGGTACAAATATTCTGCTGGAAGAGCCTTGTTACACTGCATCCCCAGGTCAAGGGTAGGGAACCAATTACAGAAGGAAAAGATGAGAGGTGGCAAACAGCTCAGTGGGAAGCAGTTATGCAAATATTGCCTTTGCCAGGTCCATATAAGAACAGGAGTTAACAGCCTAAGGCTCTAGCAATGCCTCTCTCCATCTTTTAGAGGTGTTCATGATGCACTTGTTTAAAGTCAAATTCTCAGTTATGCTTTAGCAGACTGTTACTTCATGCCAAATGCTTCTGTGGAGGTTTGAGCTTTATCTTTTAATCCCTTTTTTTTTCTTTGCTATTCTCTGTCTCACAAGCTTTGCTACTAATAATACTGCCAACAGTAACAGGAGAGCCTTCACTGCAGGTAAGCTCACCAGAAAGTTCTCCTGCATAACTCAGGAACAACTGGAGTGAGCTTTGTTCAGATTTTCTCAGTCATAACTGAGTTAAAGGAGGTAGTATGAGGGACCCAGGCTCTCAAGACTAGCTGCCAGAAAGTTGCCTAAAAGTCTATTTCTAATATTCCTTCCAGTACTTCCTACTTTCTTCCCTCTCCTGGGTGTCTCTTCAGTGTTTCTATATGAGAGTCCTTTCCAAACAGTGGGGAAAGGGACTTTGGTCAAGTTCCAACTCTGCTGGCATTATGAGAAGCTGCCTGCTGAAGGGTGCAAGTGTTGGGTGAGCACAGGACTGCTCCCAGGAATCCAACAAAGAAGACTTTCATTGCAGGGGGCACTTTCTGCAGTCTGGTGACACCATCCTGTTCCTTGTGAGTGTGCCTGGCTTTTACACAGTATTCAGTCTTTTGGATGTCTCAGCAGAATGTGAGGCACATCTGGCTACAGCTGTTCTCTGCAGCCCCTGCAAAGGAGGATTGCATAGGCCACAGGGACACTGAGCCAACCCATTCATAGAAGATTTCCCCCTGTCTATATGATTTTAAATAAAAATATTTTTTAATAGATTGCAATCTGTTTCGTGAATAAAACTCCAAACCAATGAGAGGTACCACTGCAGAAAGTTAAAATAAAAGTGGGAAAAATTGGTATTAACTGAAGTTGAAAACACTGTGAGTGTTTTCAGACTGGATGTAATATACTCCAGAGTGTACAGTCTCCCTTTATGAAACATGCATGACTCGTATTAGCTGCTGTTTATTGCGCCTGTGGTTAGTGCTCAAGTGGTAACTGAATAATTTAAAATTGCAGATGTGAGTCATTAACTCTCCTGTCTTCTATGGTTTTATCAGAAACTGACCTCCCCAAGTCTGTCTGCAAAACAGGCACAGGAAAACAATAGGGAAGCTTTCACTGGTGCTTCTAGCTATGCTGTAACCAACTTGACTTTAAAATGCAATTCTTACAGGAGTTACAGAACCTTTTATCAAGAGCTTAGTCACAGCACAACATGCAGGAGAGACTGATCTGTCTTATGTTATTATCACTCTTAATGCCATCCCTGGTTTTGGGGAAATAAGGCCTGTCTTCTCTTGCCTCTCATTGGCATTCACATAGCCACAGCACCAGAAGTTTGGCACAGAGTCTCTTCTCCCCTTACTAAATAATTTTGGTTCCTTCACTTACTGTTTTGCTGGAGGAACATGCTTTAGTGGCTTGAAATAAGGTGTTTGCCTATCAGCTGCATGGTGATTGTTGGCCTTAAGGCTACTGTGTGCTTGGTGGCCTGCTTGCCTCCTTGGACATCCAGCATTTGTCCCAGAGGGAGGCAGGAACCAGGGAAAGCTCTGGGACACACAGCACACCTCAAATCTTTAGGAGTCTTCACCAAGTGATGACTCTGAGGATGATGAGTGCCATCATCTGGATTTCGTGCTAATTCATGGTTACCTCCCTGTAAAAGTCTGTCAGGATGGATGTGAAAGTTAAATGCAACCATAATATTCAAATTTCCTAAGATCCTTATTCCATGATCTTATGGGGAGTACTTTACTCTGTCATTAAGTGTAATGGCAGGGATTTTACAAAACTAGGAGGCAAAGGATGAGTTACATTTTTTCTGTATGACTTTTTAAAACTAAGATTTCTAAGTAGGTTTAAGTTCAACAGCTCAGTGCTTTATTCCTGCCTACAATTAGAGCAGTGACTGGGTGTGAAATAACAGAACAGGCTGATAAAAATATTGATTGGTGGTTTATCTTCCAAGGAGGGATTAATGGGCAAAAAGATTTGCCATCCTCTTGGTTTTTTTCACAACTGAGTCTAAACTGGGAAATTGTTTTAAGATTGTGGACTGTAAAATGATGGCTTTGATCATTTATGTTTCCATAGTTGTTTTACTTATAAATATGTACACATGAAATCCAGTACAAACATAGTGCTATGTGTGTATAATATACATGCCTATCTATAAATAGAGTGCATTTAACCAGCAGAATTTTTTTTGGGTTTTGTTTTATGATTTTCTTAAAAGATTGTGATCTGTTAACCTTACAGGATTGATTTGTTCATGAAGTTGTTTAGTTGCAGAACAGAAATAAGATTTTTATTAACATTTGTGTTGCTCGTTTTCTTGATGTTTGAACTCATTGCCCTGGCTGTCAGTGTCTCCTGACCCGGCCACAGAGCCCAGGCTCATTGGCAGGACACTCAGAATGTGAGATTAACCTTGAAAAGTGACTTTCTGTATCATGTTGAATGTGAAGAACTTGTGTGAGTGTCAGAGGACAAATCCTACCTTGGCTGTGTGATTCTTGGAATATGAGTTACTCCATAGTGAACCCTGCACTGAGGAGGAGTGAGTGTGCTATTTCCAGAGCCCAACCTCTCTTGGGAAGTGCAAAGTGTGCAAAGTCATCTTGCTGTGCATGGCCCAAACATTCAGGTGGGTCTGAAAGTCCCTGAGGCAGGAGCAGCTGTAGGCTACCACAACATCTGCAGCTTTTAGTAGTTCTGGACCGAAATTGATTTAATTTCTTATTTTCAGTTCATACCTTCCCTTCCTGGAGAGCAAATACTTGACTAACTCACTGTGTGTGCAGCTCCCCTCATGAAACCCTCAGGCAGTGGTTTTATGCCACACTTTATAGATTTGGAAAGCTGGGAAGTGGAAGGTTACAGCAAATTATTTGTTCAGACTTCCACAAGTAATTAGAGAGTACTTGAATTACTGCCTGGTGGTTTGGATTGATATTTGGATACATAAAAGTTTCATAAGAACCTGAAACTAGGAAATGGAAAAATAAGAAATAGTCCTGCATGTTACCCCTTTTTGCTCCCAGTTTGCAGAAGTACAAATCTGCATTTTGATGTCAAGTCCCAAGAAGTTTGGCCATGTTATCAACTGCAGTATAACCCCTAAATTTTGACAACTCACGCCATTTTTTGGTAAGATTATAAAATAATAACTTAGAGAATCCTTTTTATCTGCCTCTCTTTCCTTTGGGAATATTAGAGGATCTTGTGAATGGGGTAAGAGAAATTCAATCTGTTAGCATCCAAACAATTCAGGGAGCAATAACCTGGAAGAACTGTGGAAGTTGAGAAATTGCACAGGCTCAGAGCTGTTACAGCTCCTTTCCATACAGGAATGCTGAAGAAATGGGATGATTTTGGCGTGGGGAGGGAGTCCAGGTGATCTGGAGTGGGTAGCAGGGAGTATCTCCCTGACACAAAGGATGATTGCAGTAGTAAATTGAGGGGGTTGACCATGATCAGAGGCTGCTGGGTGGGATTGTATCTTACTGGGTGTGTATGGTGTGAGAAAACTGAGCTGAGAGATGCAAAAGTAAAAATAGCCATTGATGAACAAGATAGGAAAATAGAGCAGCAAATGATCACACACAGGAGGGCTTCTGGAGCCTTCTGCTCGGGGTGACTTTCCCCAAATGACAGGTACATTTACTGGGTAGCTGAGGTAATTTCCTGGTGCTTTGGAATTGCCAAGTGTACCACTAATGGAAGACTGTTTCATGGTGTTTTTAATTTTCTTGTTGTTTTTGTTTTGCTTTGTTTTGGGTTTTTGTTTTTGTGGGGGGTTTTTTTGTGATGAAATCCCTACTACTGTAAATGCAGATTCCTGAATCCTGCAGATTTTTTTTATTTGTACAAGCAGATATCCCTCCCAAACAAACCTCATAAAATCAAACCCCAGGTGTTTTCTCCCCTGCCTCTAAGCAGTCTAAACAACCCAAAGATATCAAGTGATACTTACTTATACACAGCAAGTGATGCTTTTTCAGCTGGAGCCCATGAAATGAGGAAGAAAATCACCCCAGTAATCGATCTGAAATTGATGTGAGTCAAAAACCTGTTCTTGCTAGGGTGGGTGTCTGAAACAATGCTTGGAGAAAAGATAGCTGTACATTCCCAGAACACTGGGAAACATCCAAATTAGGTGAAAAATTCATAGCATTTTCTAGGGGAATTTTTATTTTACATCCCAGGTGAAGAGCTTAACTTGAAGTGGAATTTTGTACGTGAGTGGACAGAAAATACCTCTAAATATTTAGAAGAAAATGCAGTCTCCACAATCAGGGATTTCACAGAGAGCGAGTGTAATGTTAACTTAATGGTGATGACACTTGGTATATTGCAGTGTTCCATTTTATTTCCACTCCATTGCTTTTCAATGGATCAGTATGCTTTTATCATCATCTTCACTGCACCTTGCTGCTGTTCCCAACAGTTTGCTATTAGTTGCAACAGTAGCTTGAAAACCAGCTGATTCTTTTAAGCATCTATTGATAAACATCAACAATGAGGTAAATTAACTTCTAAGAGAAGGAGGTTTTTAAATAGAGCAGTTTACTCCTTACCCTTTTAATACATGAAAATAGGAATAGGAAAACAGAATAAATGAAACAATCAACTCAGAGAAATTAGCACTTCCCTTTGAATGCATCTTCAGACAGCAGCACTGAGTGCTTCTGTCTCTTAATTCCCTTTCCTTAAAGACCAGTTGTTTTCCTAAAAATGTCACCAGAGCAAACCCACAGTAGCAATATGAAAGATGCTTCAGAAAATTCCTTCAAAGGAGCTGCACCTTTTAAACTACCTAAAAAATGGCATTGAGAAAGTTCAATGTAATCTAAATTTCTAAACAAAATTTTGCAGAGAGGCTTAGGCAACCTTGGCTGCCTCACTGCTGCCTTCTGGATCTAAGAAGTCCAAGCAATTTTCTACTTAAGGAAGGGTCTGGATCATGTGTCTTTGTTTCTTTGTCACAAGTACTGTAAATGGAAATACTACAGATATTTAGCATTCTCCAGAGGTGAAGACCAGCAATTCTGTAGGCAGGTAGTTTTATGTAATGTTTTAGAAAGTGCAAAGAAGGATTGTTTTCCTCATTCTAGCGGATATTCCAGCACAGAATGCTTTACTGGGAGGTCTGTGAGCTTTGTGTTGGTGGTGTGGAATGGGCAGTGAGGTTGCCAGAAGTGTGCAGCTGCCTCACCTCCAGAGGAGCAGCAGTTTGTTCTGTGACATGCTGGATGCCAGCAAAGCCAACCACAGTTTTCCCTAACACATTCCAATGCCCCACCACTGGCCCTCCACTCAGTGGAATCTGGGAAGGATTTTGTTTGCTCCTCTGATATCAGGAACAATACTGGCTTCCTGCACTGTGTAACACATGGAATATTTTGATTCTTATTTTCAGGACAATGGAGTTTTGGTTCAAAGTGGCATTGCTCTGAGCTGCTGGACTTAACAGAAACAAATGGTAACTCTTTCTAAAGAGAAAGCACACACCTTACTAAGCCACAATGAAAATAATAGTTACAGTTTTCTTAGAGGTGCTGAGGTGGATGTAGTTCCAGGAAGATGGGAACAGTTGTTTGCCCACAAAGGATCAATTTGATTTTATTGTTTAAAAAAGAACTAGGTGTGGATTTAGCTGGTTTTGAGATTAGCTGTAGTTTTCCAAAAGAGGTAATGTTAATCCACCAGGTACCTTGTAAGAGAAGAATCATACTATTAATATGAAAGTGTCAAAGAGTGGGAAGAAAAATGTCAGGAAAAAAAAAAATCCCTTCCATTTTGATTTTCAGCTAATATCTTTAAAGGCTTCCAATCTGACTTGTCTGATCCATTTCATAAAGAGGTGATAAGAGATGGAGGTTTATCAGCACTTCAAGTGTCAGTAAAGCTTTAAATGGATTGTTGTTTTGGCTGATGGCACACAGATTAAGCAGACAGGAAGTTCTTTGGGGTTTAGTGCTTTTAGGTGAGACAAGGAATAGAAGAATGTGATTTCCTTGTCTGTCTCTGTCTTTTTGGGTCAATAATAATTAAATTCCTTCGAACATCATTGCATGCTTGGTAGGTTTGTCATCATCTTGAGCAGATCCAGGATTTTTCTGTTCCACGTGTGTGAGCTGCCTTGCCCCCTAAAGGCTGGGATACAAACCACTTCTATGAAACTCTCAGAAATGCAGGTTTGGAATTTTATTTATGTCTGGAATTCCATACATTGGTTTGAATGCCATAAATAGTTACCCTTTTTATTGACTGGGCTCCATATCAAATAGGAAGTGCTCTGGTACACTGTGATAGTGTTCATGAAGAGAAATGTGGCTGCTTTTTTATGGCTTTGAAAACATACATAATATAAACCCCATAACTTCTCACTCCATTACTCAGCTGAGAAAACCTAATGTTTTGCAGAGACTGAAAATATATTAGCTCTCTTGCAGCTGTCATCATGTATACTTCTGGGCTTTGTCTTTAATCTGTGGAATAATCTGTTCTTCCTTGCAGTCTGTGGAACTGTCTTTCCCTGAAATGAGACTGAAATCTTAATGATGCTTGGTGATAAAATTCACCTTGCAGCATCAGCTCAAAAAATTCTTCTGTGCTGGTTTTTGAAATTTAAAAATTAACTTCTGAGACAAGCAAGAAATAACCAGTGCTAATAAACATACAGAAGGGGAGGGGAGAAATCAGTGAGGGAAGGTGGAAAATTTAAATAATGCAGTAATTGCTCAAACTTAATTTAGATTCACTTACTCCAGAAAGGTCAAAAAACTATTTTAACAACTTCTGTCAGTAAATTACTTAGAAAATTATAACCTGGGAAATTCATTGGATAAGGCCATGCCCAGAGTAGAGAGAACCATTTTACTTGAAATGTTTTCTAGTTTAGCTGGCTCCCTGTGCTAGAATTTTTGTTTGTTCTTACAATAAAGTAAATGTAGATTTTTGAAGTCGAGTTGACATGTTCCACATAATGAGGACATGAGATAGAAATATTATGATTTTAGGAGAACAGTAGGGTTATTTTAAATAGTTTCAAGTTTTCCAAAGTTATACAAAACTGTAAATTCTCTTTGACATTGTAGCATGTTTTAAAGTATACTTACACAAAACAAAGAAAACAAACCAGACTCTTGTGAGAAGGAATCTAATAACTTTTAGAAATAACAAGATAAGACATAAACCACATAGAACTGCAGTCTTTACTATCTAAAGAATGAATTTCAAGATTAAAAGTAGTGATTAAGATCCCACTATCTATTTTTAAATATATGCAGGCAATAACCACTTTGTGATTTAGCAGATCGAGTAATAAGAAGTCGAGCTCTCCCTAGGATTATTCAGAGCTATTAGTCTGTTCTCTAGGGATTTTAGACTATATTTTTAAAAGGTAAACTGTACAATGTGTGCATTACTCAAATTATTAAAATAACAACTCAAATCCTATTTATCCTCTTAATTTAATTACCTTGCTCAGACCTCCATAATTAACAGAGACAAGAACTCATGTCAGTAAAATACAGATGTTCTGAAAAACTGAAGTGATGCCCCTTGGTCCTAGAGCATACTTTTAACATCTCCAAGAATCCCATGAGATGATTACTGGAGAAATAGATATTTTTCACTTGTGCTTAATATTTCTTTCACTTTTTTAGCCCTTTCCTATTGTTTTGAATTTATTTTCATCCAGAAGGGGAAAGTTGAGAAGTTGATTAGTTTTATCTTTGTATTTAGGAAAGTTTGACAGCAATACTGGGGGAAGTACCTGGATGCTACAGAGGTTTCCCACTTGCTGTGTCATGTTGCCTGGTGATCCTTTGTTCTCCACTAAGGAAAGAGGGGAAAAAAACTCACCACAAAAGCAGTGCAAAGCTTCCAGGAAAGACTAGAGGAATTGTGCCTGACCAGTCTTTGTGATGATGGTTTATTCAGTGTGGCAGCAATACTCCTTCCCCCCTCCTAGATTGTTAGAATCAGGATGCAGACAGGAATCTACACCCACATTTTTGTTTTCCAAGGTAAGGGGTGGCTACATTACATAATCCTTTCCTATGTGTGCATATAAATGGAGATGTATGTTTGTCTACAGGCAGGGGCAGGAAGGTAAAGCTGTTATTTTAACATGGAGAACAGAGAGAGACAATGTGTGTCCCAAGCTGCTCAGTTGAAAATAGTAATATAAACCAGCTAGGGTCATTGACCTAACCAGTATTTTATATTTTGGAGGTTATAAACTTAGACTTAGGGATGGGAGAGGGATAAATAAAGACATGCAAACTTTTTTTTTTTTTTTTTCTCATTATACTGCTATACCTTTCTTCTGTGTCCTTACATTTTTTCTTTGCTTGTTTTTATTTATTCCTAGTTATACTTCAGTGGCCTACTAAATGTGTTCTTTTCAAGAATATTTATCTTTCCTTGCTGCTTAATTCATCTAAATATTTAGACATTGCTATACCCTCAGTCAGTAGGCACTTGGCTAATCTATACAAATTCATCTCATTTATAAATTATTCCTTCTAGCTCACAGCCAGCTTACACGCAACAGAATGCAAAAGCAAACGTGCACCAAACCTTATCAGTCAGCAAACCAAGAACAACAACTCATCTTATTAAAGTGTGGCAGCTTAAGACAAAGGAATGGGAACTTAAATTTTTCATGAGGAACCCTGAGAGAATTTGGCAAAACAAAACAAGAGACTGCTCCTACACTGCTCAGCCCCTCAAAGTGCTGGAGGTCGCTGCTGCTCGTTTGCCACTCCTCATTTCTGTTTGAGACCTGACCACTACTTTGGACTGGTGCACACAGAGAATGGGAGAATTCCAAGTAGAAGGCTCCCCTGTGCCAACAGAGGAGCAAGTGAAGGCTCCAACCCCTTGGGTGGATGTAGCAAATGTACGGTACAGAGATGCACCAAACATGCCTTGGTTCTTTGCATGATATTGAGTTGGTGGTACTTTTCTGCCTGAGGGCAACCTGGTGGCTTTCCAATTTAATTGAGAGCCTTCCAATTTAAACAAAAAAACCCCATTGCAACATGAACACAATTACAGAATTCAAAAGCTTTTCAGCATATTTTATTTTCACACCTAGTTTTTTTTATCCCTTAGCAGCAGCAGGAAAATGTAACTGTGAGACGTGTTTGAGCTTTATGAAGAGTTTTCTTTGCTGAAAAGCTTTAGCCTATACACATGGGTTTTAAGAGTTTGGTGGTTTGTCCTCATTTAACAGACTTCCTGGAGGGGAAAATAGGTAAATAAATAGAAGAAATCCCTGTTTTTTGCTTGCAAATATCTACTGCAAGAGAAGATAAATAGCAGTGTGATTCATGCTTTATTATTTAGTGACTATCAAGATTACTTCTTGAGATTATCCCTTCTTAGAGTGTTTGGGTTTGGTTTGACTCAATATCAGTTTAACTGTGCTGTAAGTAAAGAAAACTTTAGATTCTTCTTGATATTTAAGAGCAGTGGAGTGAAGTCAGTGGTGTGGAAATAATATCTGTGGGCAAAATCCCCAAAATCAACAGGAATATTCCAAAAAGCATTTGTGGCTTTGGCTCAAAACTGTCTCTGAGAGTTTTGGAGGAAATTTGCATGCACATCGATTTGCTCATGCAGATGTCTGTTCTGTATTCAGAATAAACAATTGCACACATCAGCCACTGTTTTCACTTGCAAATGGTTACTGTGCATATGGGTTTTATCGGAGATTTATGGAAACAGGCCCTGTAATAACAGCCAACAGCATCTCCTATTTCAATGGTGTTGTTCTGGAATGATCATTGCTGCCCCAGTTGCCTGAGAGGTGTCACATTTTATTTGTGAAATTGCAGGTTTGTGTATTACTTAACATTAATGCACGTCACAGAGAGTGGTTCAGTGATGAACGTGGTGTATGAGCTTAAAAGCCTAATGTTTGGCTGGGTTTAATAATGCTTTAGTCACCTGAAAAATATAAGATGGAACCTCAAACATAACCCAGGCTCTCAAGTCAGGTATCACCAGCAGGATTTCATGGCCACTGCTGTGAGACAGGTCTCACCCCATACATAATTCCCTTTAGGAGCAGTGTATCTTGATCAGAGGGGTCAAGGGACATCAACTTCACCTAGTGTCTGGGGATGAGCCTAATTTTAATAATTCCCTCTGATATGTTTGGTATAAAATGTTTTACTAAGATTTAGTAAATACTCATATATTTCTATAGGAGCCTGGCCCTTTCTTCTGCTAGATTGTGGGAAGCAGAAGGGGATAGACCAAGCAAGGAGGAGCAAAAGTGAAACTTTACTCTGGTTTGACCCTTTGTTTTCCTTCACTGCAGTTTAGGAAGCTGAGCCTTGCAGAAATGACAGTTTTTTTGGCATTGCCACTTAGAACACAAACTTTGACCTAGTGGAAGTCCTGCAGCAATGGCAGATCATTACAAACATAGCAGAATCTCCTCTCAGGTCCCCCCAGTCCTCCTGGGAGTTTGCTGCTTGTGAAGCAAACAGCTGGGATGCCCCTGCTCCCCCTGGGTGGCTGGCTGAGCCTGCTGAGGAGGGAGGAGCTGTATCCATGCAGATTTGGCAGTGGGTAGGGATCCTGTGGCACCATCCTGCCTGGAGAGAGCAGGCCTGGCTTGCAGCACGAGAGGGGAGCCAAGCCACAACAGCACCCCAGTCATTCACAGACACATCCAGCTTGGGTTCAAACCCATCAACATAAAATAAAGCTGTGTTTTTTCTGAATCAGCTCACAGCTGCAGTGGCTGACTCTCCCCGACCAGCAGGCAGCCATCACATTTGTCTTTGTCCGTGCAATGCCTTCCATCCCTGGACAGGAACAAAGAGGGGCTTTATATATCATTGACTCCCTCTGTTAGCTGGGAGCACAGAGACTGTGCTGCATTTGTCACCCAGGCTGACAGGAAGCATATGGATCCAGGTATTCCTTGTTGCAGGCAGACATGTGCTGCTGACAGAACCAGAGAAAAATCTACGAGCTTCTCCCATCCTTCATCCTCTCTGCATGTGGAATTTAATGGCACAATTGTAGCAATTTGGCTTTATTATGTAGAATAGAGGAGGTTATTTAATTTCATCATATTTGGAATGGCTGCCTGTGTATGTTTAACATCTTGGGGATGGACTGGAAATCCTTTTGTTCACCAGGGCTAGCCTCAAACTTGCAGAAATGGGTATTTGCTCTATAGTGCAGAAGCAGCTGGAAGAACTACTTGGTTCTTTTCCACACAGTGCTCTGGAATAACATGGCCTGTCCCAGAAAGGCCTGGAGGTTTCCTGCTGTGAGTTCACTCAATGTATTCAGTCTTTGGCCCCACACAGAAAGCAGCTCAATTCTCCTGTGAAAAGAAGGCAGATAAGACAGAGAAGTGATAACTTCAAATAACATCATAACTGCCACAAGACAGATCCCTGTGCAGCACAGGAGAGCTGCAGGTGCTCCTGAGGGAAAGAAAAGATCTTGGCTTGCAGATTCTGCCACTCCATAAAGGCTGCAGGGGCAGGGCACAGCAGCAATGCCCTGATCCAGTGTTTCCCTGCAGTTTGTGCTGGGAACAAGGGAAGCACAAGGCTGGTGGCTCAAAGGCTGGGCACGTGATGGGGAAGTGAGGGAATCTCTGCTGCCCTCCTTGGTTAGTTTTACTGGAATGGGTCTCATCCTCACTTTCAACTTTGAAAATATCTGTTGGTAGAAAGGTGCTGAGTTTTTCCTTTGAATTATCCACCTGTAATTTCATGGAAAATGGTAAGATGATTAAAGGAAATGAAGGAAAAGCAGTAGTGCCTGAGATGAGGGTGAACAGGCATCACTGAGAGTGACCAGGTATCANGTTCATATGAAATGGTAAGATTAAAGGAAACCAAGGAAACTGGATGCAGAAATTGCTGCAAGAAGCAGTGGTGCCTGAGATGAGGGTGAACAGATATCACTGAGAGTGACCAGGTATCACTAGGCTAGTGGTGTTACTGAGTTTAATAAGTGCTCTGTTCATCTTTGGTCTTTCTTTGGGAAATTTTAATATTTCAGCTTTATTTTTTTTGCTTACAATAGCAATTATGAAAAAAAAAAAAAAAAAAAAAAAAGGCACCAAGGCAAGAAAACTGTTTTTAATTCCAAAACANATAACTGCTTTTAATTCCAAAGACACTAAAACTCAGATGAAATTTCCAGTCAGATTGCACACTTGGTTCAGATAAATAAATAGAGTGTCCCCTTATCAGTGCCTTCTGTCTCTAATATTTTTCATTCCCTAATGCATCAATAATTGAGTGTGAAATACATTTCACAAGTCTTAGTCTGAAAATACTTTATGTGATCACGTATATTCTCATCTCTTTGAAGTACATATTGCTAATGGAAGCACTAAAGGTAAAATATTTAAGTATGAGAAAACTCCTTAGCAGTTCTATTTTGCCATTAATTCAAAATTGCTAGTAGCTTGATGGATACAGAGAAGAATAACCTGGGCCTCCAAGATACAGTCCTCTCTAAAACTAAGGATGGCACAGGACTATTCTGGACTGATCCTAATTACATTCTGAAGCCTTCCTAATAGAAGTTTGACAAAACTCATTTTCCCATGGAAAATACTGTGACCATATCAGCAAACACCATGCAGTGATGAAAAGCCAAGAACATGAGGAAAGAGCACTTTTCCTCCACACCCTGTACATTATCTGTCCCTTTAGTAGAACTGAACAGAACATTTCTAGCAATGAAAACTGCAAAACAAACCTTGGAAATACTTGTGTTAGTGGCTCCTCTTGATGTAGGAAATCACATTAAGGACTGTCAGGAACATAATTGCCACAAAAAAGAACCTCTGATGTCCTTCTACATCTGTGTTTCATTCAGCAGTGCTTTGGTGAGGTTTCTTTCCCTCCAGTTGTCTGTACTTTTCCATGGTCTGAATAAAGGAAGAAATTAAATCGTAGCAAAGTGTTGAGGTTATGTTGAAAGCCTTGTAATGTGAAAATTTCTATCACAAAAATAAAATCTCCAATATGCTATAAAAGCCCCAAGCATCTTTATGCCCCTTGTATCTGCATTGTATTTGCAGACATTTACCTTATTTGTCCTTCAAAAGCATCCAAGAATTGAGCTCAAATCCTGCTTTGTCTCTGTCCCTTTCTTTTTTCCATTGAACTGTGATATTTTGCAGCCTTTCATATATTCTGAATAGCAGATGTTAGTCAAGTTCTGAAAATCTAGATGTAAAGATCTTCCTTTTATTCCTTCTTTTCCATACCTTGAATGGTTATTATTCTCTAGATAATTAAGTAGTTACCTCATCTACAATTTAAGGTACAATGAGAGTTATGACAATATCAACAGCTTCACCCTGGAAAGCCCATGTGATTGAAGTCCTTTGGCATGTGGACTTTAAAAGAGAAATCTGCAAGAGAATCCTTCAGACATGTTAAACCATAACAGGAGAGGGAAAAACCCCACACATTTTACACTCAGCATGTTTATTAATTGCAGTGCCATCTATGGGGATTTATTTAAAGAGTTTTTTTCTCCTAAATTTGAGGATATCTATCAGTTTTAAATATGAATTGACTGGATTAATTTGAGTAGTGCATTGGGTTGCCACATGTAGTCAGTTTGTTTCTAGTATAAAATGTTACTTATTTTAAGGTGGAGATTTTGGATTGGTATCATTGTCTCAAGTAGTAGATGATGACAATATTATAGAAGTGTGTCTATATAATGACATTAAATTGCAAGTCTTTACCTTCTTCTGACTTTATGAAATAGTGCAATATCAGTTTCTAAAGCTTTTACTTGATACTTGGCAAAAGAACTAATCTTAAACCATTGTTTTTCTCATATGTGTGCTATTTTTTTTCAGCTATAAGCTTTTAAAAGTCTTTTTTACCACAAGTGTAGTAGAAAAAGGTTAGAGTTGTCTGTGCTTTTGACAGTGATGTTTTCATATAACTGCAATGTGAGTTGTCAGCCAGTTTTGTGTCCAAAACCCAGCAAGAGACAGGAATTACATTCTGTAACATGAAAAATAATTTTACTTACATCTGTAGTGATTTTTGACAGCTCAAGTTGGTATTTAAATTTTAGACACTCTTGTTCAGTTTTTAAAAATCTTTAAAACACGGAGACACTCGACATGCAAAATTATATTTCTTAAGCTTTTAGAGATTGTTGTCCATTGCCTTCCAGTCTGTTTCCAGTTTTACTAAGCTTGGTGGTGTTTAATACCATGTAATAAGGTAGGAACATAAAGTCACCAGCTTTTTTGGAGTCTTTGCCTTAGGGATTACATACTGTCAAGTGTCCACTCAGGACAGTGTTCTTGGCTTTTGAAATTACTGATTTGTCCTTAAAAATGGTAAGAAACAGAAGGTGTAGTAGACATAGATTAGGTTAGAAGCTGAAATATTCATAAATAAGGCAGGGTATCATGCAAGAAGTTAAGACAATTTACCTTGAGCTGGAGACATACTCAGTGTGGGTGAATAAATTTGAGTGATGCCAAAGGAAGACACTGGAAATACCTAAGGGGTAATTTGTGTAAGGTGTGGTTTTTGTGTCCAGTCAAGGTCATTGGCTTCTTGGGACTAAAAAATGTGAAAGCACCAAGCAAAAAGGTAACAACCCATGGCCCAAAGAGCTCACAATTTAAATCTCTCAACAGGAATGGAGTGCATTGGCTGTTGTATAACAGGGTGGGAAGGTGAAGCAGTGAAGAGAACCATGTATTTGAATGGCTCATCTCAACATGTGCACATCAAAATTACAAAGGTTTCCTCTCAAGGTAAAGCTCCAAATTGTTCATTTGAAGTCTGTCTGCTCAGGCTTTGTCCCCCTTATGGGTTTCATATGGCACTCAGAGGCAGAAGTAAATTAGGGTAGGGGATATAAAAAGGAGATCTGGAGTTCAATACTGATTAAAATATTCATGAATGTGTGGGGAAATCCTCCCTGTTTTAAATTTTCAACTGATGCTAAAACAGAAGTCAGGGCTGTCTCTCTGTGAACAGAGAACTAAATGCATTCCAACAGGTACAACAACAAAAATGAGATTAACTTAATTATGCAAGGAAATGTACTTTGGATCCTACTATCACAAGATGTACTGCATAAATTCATGTCTCAGGGGACAAGAACTTCTGCAGTTCATCATTTGGAAGTTACAGAAGAGAAAAAAAAAAAACACCACAGTAGAAAGGCCTGGGAGTATTTTTGATTTACTGTGGCTGTGACCCATACATTTGCCACTGCCAAGAGAAAACCAGTGCACTTTTCATGCAGCAGGCATGGTGTTTTCTGGCATAATAATAATAAAAAAAAAAAATCCTATAAAAGCCATTGATATGCTTTCATTTAGAGCACTGAAATTATATGCATTCCTTTATTGGACTGGATAACAAGAACTGCTAGGCTAATTACAGGAAGGACAGTATCTCTGTTAAAGACAGGTTCAAATAGCCTTGCTAGGCTTGTTTAGATTAACAAAATTAAAGTCCAGGAACTACAAGGATATCTTTCAATTACATCAGTGAAGAAAATACTGAGATAAGGCAGTAATTATTCGTTGAAATACTGGTAGAGAAATAAATTTGTTTAATAAATTAAACTTGATTTTGGTAAAAAAAGCTTCTGAATGCCCAAAGAAAAAAATGTATTTATTAAAAAATAAATGTAATAAAAGAGTATCCACGAGTCCTACACAGACCCATGGTGTTGGTAGTGGCTTTAGACCTGTTCTGCGTGGGGTGTTTGTGTTGCATGCTGTGGTTTCATCTGCTGTGGCTTTGTTTGCAGAGCTTTGCTGGTGCAGAGCAGAATATTTCACCACACTGCTGTGAGTACCCTGGGCATTGCTTTGCAGCAGCTTTGGCATGAAGCATGCCCTGTACAGTGTGTGGCACAAAACCCTCCCCAGGGGACACAACAAATCTCTCTGCTGGCCTGAACTCACATTTCTCTGCCCCTCTTTGGTTTGCCTTTAGCAGAGCCAACAGCCTGGGGTAGTGCAGTTTCACAGCAGACTGTGGTTGTATTTGAAAATTGTGTGCCAAGTCCCATTTGGGTGAAGTGAAAAAATTAAAGATCACCTGAAGTTGCCCATAATTACTTTTTTGGCTCTGGAGATTTTAAATGAAGAAGTAAAGCACAAACAGCCTGTTTGTACAAATCCAGCTGTTTCTCCCAAATCTCCTAATGTATTTAATTGGTAACATCTAGCTTTTTTTCCTTATCATCCTTGGTGTTATCCCTGTTTTTTACAGGCATTTATACCAATTTGACTCAAATTACATGTATTCAGCAAGTGGCCTGTGTTTTAGTGAAATGGGAAGACAAAAAAGAGCACTGAGACTCGCCTGCTTATTCAAAATGCTTTGGGTATATTTTTTTTTCAGGGGAATCCAGCAAGTCTGTAATGGACTGACCTTCCTTTGACAGCAATGGTGCAGCACCCCAGCTGCAGCACTCTGCAAAAGAGCTGCTGCAAGGAGAAATCAGAAGCAGCTGACTGGCCTGTGGAAGCACATGGGGGATACCAGTAATGTCCTTCCTGCAATGAGGAGTGAACTGGCCTCTAGTAGGTGTAAATATATTTGCCAAGTCACACACCATTTACCTGCCCCACAGTGACACCACAGAGCAGAGCTGGGGATGCTTGCAGGCGATTTTATTTTCACAGAACCTCGAGACAGGTTCATCACAGGGAACAGAAATACCACAATTACGCAATTATCTGGTGATTTAAAAATTAAGCTGTTTAAATGTGAAGGCATTATACCAACGAGATGCATTTAATCACACATGGAAACAGGGCCCCACCAAGCCTTTAGCCCGTGTTAGCACTGCTCACTGTAGCATGGGCTTTGTTTTATGACAGGGTCACATTTCTCTCACCCTTCCATTCAGAAAATGACTGTGGCTGCCCATGAATTGTTGTAATCAGCACCACTTAGAGATGAGATGATGTGCTTAAATGGTGCAGAAAGAGTGATCAGCCCCCAACGCTGAACTTTAGGCTTATTTTTCCACAAACACCTTTGAATAATCAGGCAGTGACCATGAGCTGATGAACTCTGCAAAGGCTTGGCTTTTCCCTGTCACACAGGGATAATTTGTCTCATATTCACACCCAGAGAGGGGTGGAATTTTAATGCTGAACCTGGAACAAAAATGCACTAGCCCAAAATTGGAACTGGGGTATTTTGTTCTACTTGGTACAAATACCACAAGTCTGGTTACCTGCACTAGGCTAATATCTTACTAGCACTGCTCTTATTAATATTATATTTTAATTGAATTATTATTTTTAAATTATATTTATGGAAATGTAATGACCATTACTATAAATTACCATCAGATTTGATAGAAATGTAATCATTTTTGTTTGTTGCTACTATATAGTCTTAATTACTATTGTACTATCCTAGTCGTTACATTTTATAGAAATGCATTTGAATTTGTTACTATTAATTACTGTTCATTTTATGGAGTTAGTTGCAGTGGTGTTTGTTTGTTACTATTAATTAGTATTAACTACATATACATTTCTTAGAAAAAATACTATTTTAACATCACAGTTGTTATATTTTATATAATATAAATGTAATGACTGTGTTTTGTTATTAATCATGATTAATTATTAGTATTAGAATGATCCTATGGGTAATAATCTCCTATGATTTTGATGTGTGTTCATATTCGAGGCCTTAGGCAGTGCCCTCCCATCAGTTTTCTCTGATAAATCCAGTGGTCCCTTCTCCAAGTCACCTCAGTCCTTTCCAGCAGGGAAAGGTGGGAGTTTGGTGGTGTTGGTCTCCTCTCCCAGAGGGGATGTTCCAGGAGTCAGGCTGAAGGAATGGAATTGGTGCTGAGATGCTGCAGCACCTTCTGGAATTAAGAAGGGCACAGTCCACACGGTCAGGAAGGAGGGATTCTTTTCCTGATGTATGAATCAAAGCCCTGAAAGATTTCTTTCTCCATTGTGCTTGATTTTACTAAGAAAACAAAACCCAAAACTTTCAGAATGGCCAGAAAATGGAAGCTTTTATAGTTGCTACTCACCAGAATTTTCTGGTAGCTGCCTTATGTCTTCTCTCACACTGATTTGTTTTAATCATTAAATAGAAGTGATATTTTCTTTGGAGCTGGGGATATTTTTCTTCTCTCTGTGAGACAGGTTTGTGAAGAGAGTTAATATCTTTTATTAAAGAAACTGATAAAGTTAGAACAAAAAGAAGAATTGACCTTTCAGGCATACAAGCTGGCGGCAGTAACATTTTTATTGCATGTGCTTTTGTCAAGAAGGCCTAAACATGAGAGAAAGCCTCTGGAAAGTACTATAAACATGGATAAGAATATAAACTGTGCCTAATTCAAATAACATTTCTCATATCTAGGCTGCCACTCAAGAGTCTCCTTAGACTATGGATCCTTTTACAGGAAAGAAAACTGATTATCACTTCAGAATAGTTAGAAATTTACTGCAAGACATAATATTACAGTGGTATTGAGTACAAAATTTTTTAAATCTATTATTACTTTATCTAAAATGCCTTGTTACTTCTCTCTAATGCTTTTATGCTCATAAATGTCAATTACAAAGCCAGACCAATCAAGGTCCAGACAAATGTATGTCTGCTCTATCTGACTGTAATCTCCCTCTTCCAGTGCTCCTCCTGTTTCAAAGCCCTCTGGATTTTGGGCTGTTTGATCCATTCAAGGAGTGAGAAAATGGAAGCATCAAAGATCTTTGCTGATCTGAGAAGGCAAGAGGAAGAAAAAGAGGAATGGCTGAGCAATAACAGCTACAGAAAAAGTGTGATAAAGCTGTAAGTGATTTGAAGATTTTAAGGCTGCCTTAGTGTAATAAAACTTAGCGATCACCACCTGCTGTGGGTAACACCATCATATTAATAATGCATTGCTAGGAACTGGCTCATTTTCATTATTATTGGTCAATTATGTTAGCAGTCCTAACAACAGGTGTGGATTTGTACCCACCTTAGCACAAAGAGGGTGGTGTGTGAAGGACTGTTTTGCTTCTGCAAAGGAGCCTTGGCTCTTTGTTGCCATGGAAAGAAAGACAAAAAACCAGCTGAAACTAAGTGGTTTGAATAAAGTATACAAATGGCAAAAGAAAAAGGGGGAAAAATATCCAGACTGTATATTTATTTACTTTAAAGACAGAGTATTATGAAGAAACTGACAGAGCAAGAGAAATACACAGTTTATAAGACAGCACTTTTCTCTTGTGCTGTGTTTGCTTTCAGTCTCAGTCATCTTTTCTTCCAAGCCAGTTCCTTTCCTTAGCTTGAATTGTATTGTGCACTATATTCAGCTTTCTTTTTTTTGTCTGAAAATCATTTTAAACTGAACATTAGTGCAGAAGGGTTTCTTTTCCTACCCCCTACCTCCATTACATTTGTTCCAGCCCACATTAGCACAGAGCATTAAAACAAAAAAATGGCTAAAGAAGCACAGAGCAGACCCACCAGGGTGTAAGGTTGTATCTTGGACTCTGTCCAGGAGAGAAGGTTTGTGCTAGCCCTCAACTATTTTCTTATTAATACCTTTTTTGTGTTCATCATTTAATCCCAGGTAATCCTAGGCAGAGCTTTCATCTTGGGGCTTTGCTTCCTAACTTTTCAGAGTTAGAAGAAAACAGTAACAGGGCATGAAAAGCAGGCAGTGTAACAAGACCTGAATAATCTGTAGAATTTGGATGAATGGTTATTAAAGAATTTGGAAATTCTTTTGATTGTTAAAGGATTTTGACACTCCAGTCATGGTAATCAGAAACTTTTAAGCTTATTTAGATCCTGCTCTCTTCTACTAAATAGACTGAGAGTGATAACAATGCACAACTTCTCCTGGGCTATGACCATGGATCAGCAGGAAAAAAAAGAAAAAGTCATCATTCTATACTGAAATGATTCAAAAATGATTCAATAACACTGAAAAGGTAAGTGGCACATGCTTATTTTTGTCTTAGGAAGATACTACAGATGAAAATGATAACCATTTTAACTGCAATAATGCTGAGAACAGGAGTAACACCCACAGAGATAAGTGGCTGCAGCAATCTCCCCCAATTACAGGCCAGCTGTTCTGTTCAGCACAGCTCCACGGAAGGTTAAAACCACAGGCTGGAAGGTAGAAGCAAGAAACCAGACTTTAAATCTCAAATGTGCATCACTGACCAGTCACACCAGCCCGAGTTTTGAGGTAGTACTTGGCAAATCTCAGTCTCCTTACAGCACAGATGGTTTGGGGATTTAATGCTTTGTTTCAAAGGGGAATGAATGAGCCCTTTTGGGGAGAGGCTGACAGTTTATCTTTGTTTAGAAATATAAGTAAGTAACAAAAAACACGAGAGGTTTGAACTGAACACAGCTATTGAACTACTCCTAGGCACAAAAGCTTTTTTCTTAACACAATGTAATTTGCTGACCAAGACCCCACCATCCACAGGAGCTGGCATTGCTTTTTAGAATTCCCATCAGGACAGCAGTACTTACAGAGCCAGTTGCTACTCTGAAGGACACTGGGTAGCTCCAGCCATGACATTGTTCCACTTATGGCATTTTACAGTTGGTTATGGCCACTGAGTAGTTCCCACCTGTGAACCACAAGCACAGACCAAGACAGTCAGAGAATTCGCAGCTCCTAAATGCCCGGAGAAAGGGACACACCTTCCTGAACCTGACTATTAGCGATTTCGATACTAACAGGGGCAGCACATAAAAAGTTCCCTTGGCTGAGTTAAAGCTGGGGGGTTTGTTTGAACACCCTCCTGCAGCGCCCCATATGTGCTTCCCCTGCAGCCCAGCAGGGACAGGGGGTGGGGAGAAGGGCAGGAACGCTTTTAGGGGAAACCCATGGGCAAAATGAGGAACAGGATCATCAATCCCACATTCACAGCCCCTCCTGGGAACAGCAGTGAAAATGACTTTAGGAAAATCGAGTGGCACACGCCTGTCTATTAATTTCAGTTTCAACAGCTGTGTTACATTTTAGCAATAGCTCCACTTTCTAAGATAGCAACACCCTTCACTCTAGGCACACAATTGTAATTGGGAATGGGCTACAGCCGTGTAGGATGAACTGAGACGGGCAGAGAGAGAGCCTGTGGAAATGAGAGCCTGTAGCACTGAGCTAGGAGGACACAGAGCCTGCAGCACCGAGCCCGGGAGGAACTGAGGAATTGCTGTAGGAATTGCTGTAGAATTGAGCAGGCGGGACCGAGAGCCGGGAAGTCCGGATGGCTTTCACAGAAAGGCACCGGCCCCATGTGAGCGGCTGGAACTCGGGAGATGGGCAGGGTCTGTATTGGGCATCCTGGTGCCGATATTGCAAAGGAGAGGGGCTGGATACGGGGAGCGGGCGCTGCGCGCTTTGCTTAGCTGGGATGGAGGAAATGGGGTAACGAGGTTTGCGTGATTCCTATAAAAGAGACAGAGTGTCGCTACGCAATTTCACAGTTTGCTGCGAAAGAAACATCGTAACTACGCAGTTTGCTACGTCATAAACAGCATAATTACATGCGTTGCTTTTTTGNTGGAGTGGACACACAGACTGCCTTTTCCATGGAGCGGACTCACGGACTGCCTTTTCCATGGAGCGGACACACGGACCGCCTTTTCCATGGAGGGGACACATGGACTGCCTTTTCCATGGAGTGGACACACAGACTGCCTTTTCCATGGAGCGGACTCACGGACTGCCTTTTCCATGGAGCGGACACACGGACCGCCTTTTCCATGGAGGGGACACATGGACTGCCTTTTCCATGGAGTGGACACACAGACTGCCTTTTCCATGGAGCGGACTCACGGACTGCCTTTTCCATGGAGGGGACGCACGGACTGCCTTTTCCATGGAGGGGACGCACGGACTGCCTTTTCCATGGAGGGGACGCACGGACTGCCTTTTCCATGGAGGGGACGCACGGACTGCCTTTTCCATGGAGGGGACGCACGGACTGCCTTTTCCATGGAGGGGACGCACGGACTGCCTTTTCCATGGAGGGGACGCACGGACTGCCTTTTCCATGGAGGGGACACACGGACCGCCTTTTCCATGGAAGGGTGTAAGAGTCGGTCCCGAAAGTCCCTAAAATTCTGCCTCATGACCATCGGCGCCTTGTGGACTTGGACTGAAGCTATAAAACCTGCAACTCAGGGAGCCTGGTCGGCTGAGTTGGTGCAGGTGTGCCCACCGAACCGATGTGTTCTCATGGGAACCCATGCGAGAAAACAATGGGTACATCACGGCGAGCTGATGGAGGGTCAGCCTGCTCTGGTGTGCCCTCCCCTGTTCCTGAGTGGACAATTCGCTTTGTCTTCGCTCTGCACCTGTTTCTACACTGCTGCCTGGGACCCCCACCTCCTTTTTGGCCCGTTGTCTCCAGCTGTGGAAAGGGCTATAAGGGTGACTCCACGAGCTACCCCAATTTGAGGCTTCCCCAATGGAAGAAGACGATCTATTGGACCATGAGAGGACCACGAGGAGTTGTCTCTCCTGTTGGTAGCTATATCCATTCCCCCCACTCTCTTTACTCCCCCTCTATCTTATAATGAGTTGTGCTACACTGATAAAGGTGCATTATTGTTGAGAAGCAAACTGTTGTTGTCCCCTGCTGAGTTTTCTGCGTTCTGAGCTCACTCGAACCATCACGATACCCGCCTGTGTTGGGGGACTGTGACAAGGGGCCACACAGACTGCCTTTTCCACGGAGCGGACACACGGACTGCCTTTTCCATGGAGCGGACACACAGACTGCCTTTTCCATGGAGGGGACACACTGCCTTTTCCATGGAGCGGACACAAATTGCCGTTTCCATTAAACCGTGGGCGAGTCCCGACCGTGCCGCCGCTCCCCGCAGGCGGTGCCGCTTCCTCCGGGCCGGTTCCGGTTCCCCGAGCCCTGCCCTGAGCGGCTCTGGTTAAACACCTCGGCTTTGCCCCGAGGAACAGCTTTTGTTAAAAAAACCTTTTTCGCTTTGTTCACAAGACGTGCAGACCCGGCTGGGCTAGAGAGAACGATCATTTCTCTGGTTGGGCTGGAAGGGAAATGAGGATTTGCAGGGAGCAGCAGCTCTGCAGGGATAACCAGGAACAGAAAGCTCCCCTGGAACAGGGCAGATCCTGAGTTTAAAGCCCAGTTCTCAGCTCTGTGTTTTACCCCGGCTTTGGGTATCCCAGGCTGCTGAGCACAAAGCTGCTGCTGCTCTGTGACACGGGGTGCCCCAGAGATGCCTTTGGGATCTCGGTGTTGTCCAGGCATGTCCTGGCACACTTGGGAAGATGAACAGATTGCATTCAATTCGATAGAGCCTCAAAACTTATAGGATAGGGTGATAACATCATATATATTCCAGAGAAACAACAGACACCTGATCTGAGTTTATTCTAAAGGAAAAAAGGTGTAGATCAAAGCAGTGGATGGATGGGAGTTTTCCTGATATGCTGTGGAGATTAAAGAAGTTTATTTTGTTCATCATAGGGGATAAATAATATGATCTTCTGCAGATAAAGGTCTATATGACATGCTATAATTTATTTAGTGTTAAGGCTGTGTTCAGTGGTGTGAGTTTGTCCCATAAATGTGTTTGAGAAGGGATAACTTGGAACAAGGAAAAGGACTAGAGTGCTAGATCTTGCAGAGAATGATCTCATTGAGGAAGCTGTTACAGGTCACTTGTGTCTTCCTCAGAGCTCTAAGTGTGACCTGCATTGCAAATTAATAAATGTGTGCTGAGACAGGGTGAGGGTGGCACTCCGAGGTTACCTGGAAGAGGTTATGTGGAGCCCTGTGTGCATTCAGAGATTTTCTCTGCAGTCCTGCTCTGTTTTAGCCTCATCTGTCCCCACTCAGGCATGGGGGGGTGAACACTGCAGCTCCTGTGTGCAGCAGGGAAGGGAGCAGTTCGAGTTGCATGCTGTGAGGGCCCTGGTGCCAACAGGGAATAAATAATGCAGGGAAGGACTGGGGCAGGGCAGGAGCTGCTGTTGGCCTCCCTCCATCCCACACCAGGAGAAACACAAGAGGACAGGACTGCTGCCATGGTCTGATCCATGGGGCTGGCTCCAGGAGCAAAGGGAG
>WEIU01003274.1:299408-352972 GCA_013389925.1 Aegithalos caudatus
TTTTCAAGTCAGTCATGTTTGCAGAACTGCTGTTTTGTGCACTTGCATTGTCTTTTTGGTCAAGAATATTGTATTTCATATGTAGTGTTCTCATTTACTAGGCAGGCTTCTCTAAAGGAAAATCAGTAACACAAGTAGATTGTAACATTTACTGCAGTTAAACAAAATCAGAATATATGATCACTTCCCTATAGGACAGTGTGGTACATTGCATTTTGCTGTATTTGTCTTTCCCTGGCTTGGACACATTTGTATACATAGCCTTAAAACTAATGCAGAGCTAGGGAACACTAAATGGTGAAAAAGCAACTTGTAGTGTCTTGGAACTCAGGATAGTCTATGGATGATGTCTCAGTTGCTGCATCAGCTCACTGTGGTCACAGTTTGTGTGTGACTCCTGGGAAAGTACAACAGCCAGCTCCCTGGAAGTATTTAAGGATTAAAATCTTGGACAAAACTGTTAAAACTCAGACAGTGCTTGTTCAGCACCCTATACAAACATTGAATGACTTGCAGAAATTATTAGGTACAATTAATTAGATCAAACCAATGTTGGGATTATAGAATGTGCTGTTGATTCGTTAAAAATGTAGTCCTTACTTCTTGTCTTCCAGGAGCTTGTCACCAAAGGCACTTGCTACACTGAGGCAAATAGAGTTAAGAGTACAAAAAGAAAAAGCTTGGGGGGGTGGTTACCACCATACCTCTCAGTGTATGTATATATATATATATATATATATGGACCATCCTGTAGGCCTCATATCCCCATGGCCTGACAGTTAGCATTTCTTACAATGGGTATTTCTATCAGCACAGAAAAAAACAGTTACCACTCATTCACACATGTTTCTGTGGACACTCATTCTAAGCCCTGTTGAACTTCTGTGTATTCAGGAGAGAAGGCAAAAAGATGTGATCTTGCAGTGGTGTAGTGCTTTTGCAGCTTTAGGTGTACCACATATTGTCAAGGCTAAAAATGGACCTAGCTATGTAGCTCACCACACCCAAAAACTCTTACAGTCTTGGGGTGTCCAACATGTCACTAGTATTTCACATTCTTCAAATGGCCCAGCTATTACAAGACATTTTCATTCTACACTTCAAGCCTTTCTTCAGAAACAAAACAGGAGGAATGGAGTGAAACCCCACAGGCAAAGAGTTTGGAAAGCTGTGTTTACACTGAATCATCTTACTGTTCCTCCCTGGTGTACAATGCCTGTTATTCTAATGCACTTTTGTTGGAATAGTTTTCTATTCTAAAAAGAATATTTTTATATTATAAATATATATATATTTTGCTCGAGTCTGGATTCATAATTTGCAAACAGAAGCCTGGGAGGGCCCCTGGGATCTTGTCACCTAGGGACATGGATATGCCTGTATCTGGAATAGTTTTCTATTCTAAAAAGAATATTTTTATATTATAAATATATATATATTTTGCTCGAGTCTGGATTCATAATTTGCAAACAGAAGCCTGGGAGGGCCCCTGGGATCTTGTCACCTAGGGACATGGATATGCCTGTATCTCAACAGATCCTGGAGTTTGGTGGGTGCCTGCTCATTGCATTCCACCTGTGCTGGATAGTGCCCTTCAAAGCAAAAAAACTGGATGTGGCTCACCTGATTCCTTGGAATGAGCAAAGACCTGTGGGTCTATATGGGAACATATAGATTCTATCTTATCCTTGTATGTTACTTTTGGAGCTGTATAGTTATTAATGTTGTATAGATATTGATAGAATGATATATCTGTTGATTTTGTTAATATCCTAACATGCATCTTTTGGCTTATTCATGTATGTTGCTATTGATATTGTCAATATTCTATAGATGGAGGGAGAAGGATTTTAATTGTCAGTATTCTATAGATTTAGGTAAAAGTATTTTGATTTTCAATATTCCATATGTGTAGGTATAAGGATTTTGAGGAAATGTGATGTGGGGAATGAATCAAGGGCAGTACACAGACATCTTCCAGAGCTAGTGGAACCTACAAAAAAAGATACTTGTGCCATGTTTGCTATTTCTTCTACAAGGCCCCTGTAGAAGGATGGTAAACATAGCATTTATTTAAAAGAAAAAGAAAGTGGAATTGTTGGCACACAGTTTGTGGTGATTGGGAATGGGGCTGTGGCTACAGCTGTGTAGGACAGGTGAACAATATTAAAGGTAAAAAACCATGGAATGCTGAGGTGCACCTGAGCAATCCCAGAAGGGTAGAGAATGCACAGGTGGAATGCATGTAAGATAAAGGGTATCAAAGGCTGTACTGGAGAGCAGTAAAATGCTTGAAGCCTTTTTTGGTGTCAGTCACACCTTCTCTGTCAGTTCACTAGCATTTGTCTGGTACATGTTTGTACACTTCAACAATCTAATTTAATTTCAGTCTTTGCTGAAAGGAACAGTTTTAGTTAGGTGGAATTTTACTAGCCTTCATATAATCACCATATTTATAGCATACATTACTTTTCTACAAAAAAGATTTTTTTTTTTTTTTTGTGACCACAGAATCTATCCTCACTCCCATCCTCTAAGACACACTCAAATCCCTGAGGAAAAAAAACACTGTGCAGGATTATGGATCTCTGAAGACAGCAATAAATTCCCAGACATATGTGCACTTTCTTACCATCAGCTGTTCATAATGCCCAGCTCACAGTGTTTGTCACAAGGCAACTACTGTGCACTTCCAGGAATTCTAAGGCTAGGGAAGTTCAGCAGAACATGTATCTCCAAAATACAAAATTCTCTGCTACATGAGAATCTCAAAAGCAACTGTGACAATTCAAACCAGCAAGCGAGTTTTAACCATGAATTCTTTTCTTTACTGTGTGGATGGACATAAGTATTCCAGCCACAGCAAATGCACTAGGTTTGATTTTAGCAGTTTTCACAGTGATGATCAATGTTGTGTAAACATTGTCCTCAAAATGTTGGAGCAGAGAGTGCCATGGACACAACACCCCACAAACTGGAGACATTCAAGTCAAGGTTCACAGCTCCTGGTTCCCTGCTAGTGAATCAGCAAAGGCAAAGCCCAGTAAAAATAAATAAACCAAAAGGAAAGTTCTCTTCCAACTCGGTTTCAAAGTAATTTTGCCTGGCTGCAGCTCTCTCCATGCTAGAATTCCACCACAGATCAGTGCTTTGTCATTTTGTCACCATCTGAAGCACTGTCATTTTAAATTATATGACAGTCACAAGGAAAGTACCTGATGTGTTCAAATGATGAACCACCATCTCCTGCCAAAAAAAACCCCAAAAAAACAATAAAGTGGCAACACTTATTTTCTGCTGGGTAAACCTCTTTATTTCTGTATTATAGAAGACTTCTTTCAAAGCTGAAAAATGGCATGTTAGCAGCCCCAGAACATTTGCAATCTTAAAATCCTCCCCTTCCTGTGCTCTGCTGTGCCCAGGTCTAAAAATCTGATGGGAGTGGAGCTGCTGGAAGTTTTAATGTCAATATTTTTTCCAGCACTGCTTCCAAGTCATTCATGGCCATTTAGCAGATACCTCATAGAGCTGTGCAGGGCACCATCTGCAAACGTGGTACAGATTATAGAGGCTGCAAATAAGCAGGTGTTTCTCTCATCATCCCACTGACCATTTGAGGGATGTCTGGAACACCAGCAGCCCATCATCTGTGGGAAAAAATAACACCACACTGCAGGCAGGCTTGGTCCCAGGGACTCCTAAAAGTGAGGAATGAACATGTGCTCAAAGTGTGGGAAAAAGGCACGATTTTATCCCAGAGCATAAGATCTTAAAAGCATGCTATTGGGTCAGGCTGAAGCAAACACACAAAACCACTGAAATATTCAAGTGCTCATTAGCATAAATGCAAATTGGAGTGAAACACTTCAAAAGCTGATAATGCCAGGGGATTTTACAGGCATTACTACAAGATTTTGTTTCATCCAAGCTTTTCTTTTATCATTATTATCTGAACATGCAATATGTCCTTGAGTTATTTCTCTGGTTTTTTTTAAAGGGTGTTAAAATGCTTTTGCTTAACATGCACTTATAAATCCCTCTACACCAGACAACCAGAGCTTTGTTACTTGTGTTGCAGGAGATTATTTATACCAAATTCCTCTGCAGTTTGTGTGTCTGCACGTGAGAGTGGTGGAAGCAGCCACTGAGAAGGCAGGATGCCCTGATCCTGTGCCAGGATCCATTCTGAGCACAGGATGCCTGGAAAAGACAAACCTGTGACCAGTTACTCTTGAGCCATGTGGGCTCCTGGCCCCTTGTTACAGGTCAGAGATGTGTGTCCCTTGGGGACCACGGCCACCAGCTCCCTTCTGTCCTAGAAGATGTAAGTTCAGATATTTTTGGTGATTTTGTGAATGGCCCTTCCATTTAGAACTGTTGAGCGCAAGGAATGGTTATCTTTCCTTTCTCTTTACAATTAAGTGTATGTGGATTAGTTCAGCTACAAGAAAACTCTACAGAAAAAAATCTGATTTTTTAAATTACAAAAAAAAAAAAAAATTAAATAAAAAGCAAATTGCTTTGCAATATTGTGGGCATTTGTCTATCATAGTATACAGTTTGGTTCCAAAAACAAATCCAAGAAAACCTACTTTTGCACGATTTATGACCTCTCAAGTGGTCACTTCTAAAAATCACTTTTTTTTTTTTTTTTTTTTTTTTTCCTCCTTTTTTTCAAAAACCATCAGAAGAAGAGGCAGGGAAGACTGNCTTTTGCAAAGGGACACACCCTGCAGGTTTTGGACAGGTGACTGTAGCAGTTCCCCAGTCACCAGGTGAACAAGGTGCCAGAAAACACCTGCAGCCCCAGACTTTCTGTCAGAGCTTCCCCTGCCACTTCACCAGCTGGGGGCTTTCCTCTTCCAAAGGCCCTCAGCATCTAAGCCACAAAAAGAGATGAAAACTGTTCAAAAGTTAAGGCAGCATAAAGAATCTGGATGAAATGGGTTGTGCCATGTTCTGTGCCATCGTGCCATAAATATAGAACTGCTGGCTGCAAACAGTGAAGGTCTTGTCTGCCAGGTTATAGTGTGTCTTTAGAGAAATAAAACTGAGGCAGGATCCTGGCTGAATTCAGGGTTCCAGACATCATTTATTATCATTTCTAATTTCCCACACTGCAAAGCAGAGATATTTTGGGGTTTGTTGATATCTGGTGTTTCTTTAACTCAACTTCCAGAAGTAATTCCTTTAAAAAAGGTATAACATGAGGACACCTAGTTTTTTTTTTTACCCAGCATTGCTGTCACCGTGGCTTTCACTAGAGTAAACAAGAAGCCCACTGCAGTTTTGTGGAGTCTCCAGCATTAGCAGTAAAGTAACACACATTTAAAAAATGCTGTACAGCAGTGGTGAAACAGGCAACATTTTTCCTGTTTCCAGTTCATTCAGCTGAAGAATCAAAAAAACCTAAAAAGCCCCAAACAACATAACTTACTGGACTTCAGTCAGGAAACAGAAAATCATTTCTTCCTCCATTCCCAGGTCAGAATCAGTTTATTGGAAATTAAAGAGGCTTTAGGAACAACAACAACAACCACAAAAAAAATTGAGGAGCAAGTTTTGAACAAGTTTTGAGTTGCATTCTCCCTGAAGTGGGGGAGGATTTTTATGCCTAGTCAGGAAGGCAGAAAATAATGACTGTTTCATGACTTCACTAATGCATTTTTGAACAGAAATTTTCCAACCAACAATTTTTTAAAAATTATTTTTTAAGTCAAATCTTAATCCAACTAAAAGCATGTTCCCTTGAAGCGCATACTGCTCCTTTACTAAAGAAACATGCAATAAGGTAATCCAAATAAAGCCTGCCAGAACACCACATGAAACATTAAAACCTCCAAAGAAATAATCCTCAAATCCCTACAAACCCATTAAAAAGTGATGCTGTATTAGACACTGGACATTTCTGAATGAGGTCACAAGTTCCCAAATGATTATGGAACCAGCCACCCTCGGCACGGCCTCCAAAACATTTTCTACAGTGCATAAACAACCCAAAATAATAATTTGTAGGTATCCTGAGGTTTATCCTTGGAGAACAGGGGGTGTTACCCTGTTGGGAAGCCTGCACACTGCACATTCAGAACAGCTGGGAGAAAGGTGATTGATGCAGAGCCACAAGTTTTGTCTGTGGAATAAGGGGGAAGGAGAGGTGAAAAGAAGTGGCTGCACAAGGTTTTGGGTGGAGTGTTCCAGTGAAACCTCAGCTTCCCCATAGCAAAAATTGGTGATGTTAATACCTTTATTCATTTAACCATAGCCCAAGCAGATTCTAAGGGCACACACACAAAACTGAGGGTGCAAATACAATTCTGAATAATCTTTTTTTGCAATGGCTTACTGATCAGACAGCTAAGAAAGCTCTTTCTAGGAAGGGAGCCAGGAAAGCCATAGTATGAACTGGTTTAAGGGTTTGTTTTTTTTTTTAAGAGATTTTAACAGTTATCAGCAATTTACTTTTGCCTCAAACAGAATGTATAAAAAGTCTTTCCCTCTAAAAGGTTTCCATATATGTAAATAGTGACCTAAATGTAAGCATATTCATGACTTTCTAAAGTTTGAATGAATTACCAAGCTGTATCTTTACATTTTGAAGCTATAAAAAGATATTTTGTAGTTTTTCACACTATCTCTATGCCTGAAGATGTCTGCAGAGAAGATCTCTCTGCACAGAAGCCAAATTTGAGAGATCTGGGATGAATTTTAGACAGTTCTCCAATGCTGAGATTCTTTTGCGTTCACACGCAAATACTGTGACACTTCAAATGCCACCAGAACTGACTGGAATGGAGCAGGAAGAAACAAGAAATTCAAATGCAATAACTTTGGGTTTGGTTGGGGTTTTTTTTGTTTGTTTGTTTGGGGGTTTTTTTGTTTTTTTTTGTTGGTTTGGGTTTGTTAGTTTGTTTTTTGTTTTGGTTTTTTTTTTGTTGTTGTTGTTTTTGTGTGGTTTTTTTGTTGTTGTTTTGTTGTTTTTTTTTTACTTAGACATCATACCAAGATTAGTACACATTTCAGATAATAATTAAAAAAAAATACTTCTAGCTCAGAACCCCAAGTTTATGTGTTCATTTTCACATTTTAAAAGGTAAAGAATCCACAGTCAAATATACCATAGAGTAATACAAGTAAGGAATTTCACCCTCTATTGCACGTAGTTTAATTTTCAATATCCTCCTGTATTGTTTCCAGAAGTTAGATATGATAAGATAGAGCAACATTAAACTTGCCTTCTGTCTCTCTGGCCTGCTCTGCTCATTTCATCACTTTCGAAAGATTATAGATTTCAGCATGGCATGTCATTAGAATTTATCCATAAATCAGAATATGTCATGCTCTTCCCTGAAAAATTAGAGCCCTTTCACCATCCCTCCTTTTAGCTAACAATAAACTATTCACACAACAGCAATCAAATCCCATCTCAGCTGTCATCTTGATAAATTAAACAACTTGACTTATTTCAGCTTATCAGTAAAAAGAGCTTTCTGTGGCTTTGAAAATGTCCATGTGTTTTTTTTTTTCCTGTGGATTTTTCATTTCCAAAACAGAGATATCAAAGCGAGTCTGAGCATTTCAGTAGCAGAGTATTAAGACACACATTGATTTTCGATTTTGCCATCCCTGTTCATCCCTGCAGAGAGGATGAATACTGCAACAGGTCTGGAAGGAAAATCTCAAGCTGATAAATATTAAGCAGCACAAAAACTTGTACAGTATTACAAACTCAAGGTCCACTTGAATTTACTGTATTTTAGTGTCCTTTACCTACCTTTCTCACTTATCACCTTTGCCTTGGTTTCTGTATCTGTGTTTGGTCTGGTTCACCAGAGAATTTATGTAATTACTGTTGAGAGGAAACAATAAAACCCAAAAATGATGAGTATAGTAAAATATTTGTTTGAAATTGTAATTCAAGTCATGCTCACCAGATAGTCCATTAGCATTTTCTAAGCTGACAAGGTTCTGCTGCTTTTACAAAGCCCTAGGACTGATTTAAAACTCTGCTGACTGAGCTGGTATTCACCACTCACTCAAACCCACTCCAGAGATGGAACTGGCGTGTTAGATTTAGTATCCTCAGATAAAAAACAGAGAGCAAATGATTTTATTTCTGGTGTAACCATCACACCACCAACATTTTTCACTACAACATTACAAATTTAGCTGAGGAGAAGAATTGATGGAAGAGAATAATAACCAAATTCTTCCTTCTGACTGAGTGCCCTTGCCTTTAAAGCGTTAATACAACTCTGTTTTTAAAAAAATATAAAATGAACAGGGAAAGGTCCCCAGATTTTGTATTTAGAGTGTCTTTGGAACCAGAATGCCGTGGCTATGAAAAGGCTGGGGTTGGACAGTCACTGCTGGAGGTCAGCCCAGCAGCACAAAATGTCCTTCCACCCCTTTTTAAGCTGCAGGGCAAGCCCTCTCCTGCTCTAAGTTACCTCTAGGTGTTTACCAGCCATTAACCTAACAGTGCCTGTGATTTCTCTGCCAGTAATTAGCAGTGATGACTAAACCTGGTGGTGCTGTCAGCTGTCTGGGATTACAGATGCAAGGCCCCTCTCCCTCTCTCCAGTCATGACAATTCATTAGTTCTGCTGTTTGAGAGCAGCTGTACCATTTGCGAGGAGATTTATTCAGATTCCCTCAAAATTATTGCTGAGACGTGGGAAGATGAGAGATCTGATGAGGCTGTGTGTTCCTGTCATGTAACACAGGCTGGATGTGTGGTCAGGAGTGATGGGGGATTATGTTTTGTGAGAAATAGCACCTTTTTAAGGCAAAAGTTTAATAAATTCCATGAGGCAAAGGGCAGAACGCTTTAACGTGTCAGTCATGTCTCACAGTGTTATCCACAGAACACCCCTAAAATTGTACACGTGAAGTTCATTAAAATTTTACCTTTCTGTCACAGCTTATTGGAGCATTCTTCTAAAAAGCCTCTGATTTAGTCAAAGCTGATCAAAGTATGAGAACATGTAAAGTGCTCTGCTTGATTAGTGAGTAGGGTGGGACAAGTAAAATTCAACAGACTTAATTGCCAAGCTAAAACTGAGGAATTTAGAATTTAAGGGATTTGACTTGTGCTCAGAGAAATAACATCAATGTGTGGCTTCTGAACAGACTTGGAACAAACCCACAAGACTTGGAAAACTCAGTGTAACTTGTAACCCCAGTGATAACACCCACCCTGCACGTGGCAAAGCCTGGGGAGGAAACCCAGCAGTGGGGCTCACATCATTCCCCAGAACTTTCATTTTATTTCCCACTGATACTACACCAGCACACCAGCCACACCAAGCTGGATCCAAAGTCAATCTGTAACTTCAACAAAACATCTCACTTTTGCTTTGTTGCAATAATATTTCCCATATTTTCTTCATATATACATTGATATAACCATAGACTCCATGGCTGACTGGAAGTGAGGGTGCTCAGCTGCTTCTGATGCCAGGTTTTCCTATGGATTTGATTTAGCCTTTCACCCAGCTTTAGCATTCAAATATATCCACCCATTGAGTACACTGATATGTTTCCAGCAATGAAATGTCAAAAACACTGACAACCTCTTCATGGTCTTAAATCCAATATCCTGTGGCCTCACCGACTCCTGGATTTTAATTTGCTATCCCAGTGCACAGTAATTTCTGGTTATCTCTGTCACAGTCATAAGCACATCTCCAGATGAAATTTTGGCAGGTTGTCATGTTTAAGAACAGGTGCTCTGACTTTTTGCAGCTAAGGGATTTTTTTTATGGTTTTTTTTTTTTTCCTATCTATTCTTTGAAACTGGGCTCTGTGTGTGTGTGGATGTATCATCTCTGACCATCTGAATATGTAGATTTTTTAATCCCTGTTTTTATACGTACATGCACAGACATTAATTTTAATCAGGGAAAGCTAAGATGAAATACCAATAAAAGAGGAGTTGTTAGGCATGACATTTCATTTATGGATATAGCTGAGAAGATTAATGTCTGAGCCAGCAGCCTGTCCATTACCACCTTCCTCTGCTGAGGAGCAACCTCGTGTGTAACAACTCACTGCTCACCAGAAATTCTCACTGCCAGATCATGCTCTTGCCCTCAATTTGTCTATGCAATGCTATTCATTAAACTATGAAGACCAGATAATTTTCAGTGAGGAATTCTGCAGGATCCCTTTTCAGGGCACATGAATACATTTGTGTATTGTCTCTTGATTAATATTTTAAATTTCTTTAATGTGTGATTTACCTGAAGGAAGGTCAGCTCCCCAGGACTGCTCACTGAAAAGTTTAAAGCAAAGGAATGCACCTGTAAGCTGGATTCTACTAAAACATTGAACTAATTCCCTTTGAGCACTTTATGTGGAAAAGGGGTGGTTTTAAAGTCTGGTCCCATTTTATATAAGGGAGTTTTCCCTTCATAATACAACTTTTGGCTGGATACACTGATCAACCTGTTCTTACCACTGGTTCACCTGGTAAACAAGAGCAGGAGTGAGAAGCAAATGCTAAGAGTGAAAACAAAGTGAATTTTGTGGACAATACTGCATGGATAGCTTAGATCATATAGGCTTTTACAAATAATTTCTAGAAAGAGTATGGAATAACATAGCAAAGGCTTTCAATGGATTCAGTTATAGCTGAAACACCTTCCTTCAAAGTAGCTCTCCTCTTCTGAAACCACTCTAAATTCCATAAGGATGTCTGCAACCAGAGAGTCCAGCAGTTCTGATTAAAAACCAGCCTGGCAATGAGGAAATGTGTGAGCAGGAGCTTAATTTGTTCTGATTACCAGGGAATTGGCCTTATACAGACCTTGACATGTGTACAGGTAGGAAAAAAAACCAAACCAAGTCAGCAGACTGGGTAGAGAACAACTCTATTGCTCCCCACCCCTCCACATTCAGGCACCTAAAAATAAATCTGTTTAAGTAGTGGGAAAAGAGAAAGAAAAAAATAGAGGAATCATACAGAATCATAGAATCCTTTGGTAGGGACCTTAAAGCTCAACCAATTCCAATCTCCTGCCATGTGCAGGGACACCCTCCACTAGACCAGGTTACTCAAATTTCTATTCAAGGTGGCCTTGAACACTTGCAAGAATCCACAACTTCTCTGGGCAACCTGTGCCAGTGCCCCACCACCCTCTGAATAAAGATTTTCTTCCCAATATCTAATCTGAACCTGCCTTTTCTCATTTTAAAGCCATTACTCCTTGTAGGAGAAAGGAGAATATTGGTGCAGGTATAAGCAGATTTGTTTCCAGACATCATTTCCAGAATGATTATTCTACAACTGAGTTAGGAACTGATCCTTAGTGTCTTGGGTCCCTTTTATTCTCCAGCCTCTCTATTCACGCTGCTAAATTAATTTCTTGCTTCTAATATGAAATGAGAAAATACACTTTTAAGGGGAAAAATAATTATATATCAAGTACAGCACTTGGAAATGAAGAAAAATCCCATTTTATTTTAATGTCTTTTAAACAGAGTGATATCTTTGAATTTTACCTCAGGTGAGCATTTTAACTGATTTACCAAAAAAAAAAAAAAAAAACCAAAACAAAAACCCGCACTGCCTAAGTTACCTAGCACATAGGGATATCCCCAAGAAAAGTATTTATTTGCACACCAGATTAGAAGGAAAACAAAGGCTAAGCAGATTATGACATGACACCTGAGTGTGTGAAAAAGGGAAGATTAAAATAGGATTGTGTTTTTCCCCCATGAATGCAAATAGATTCATACCAACGGTTTTGATGTTTTCTTGTGTTTAAAAAAGAAATCCTGTTCTAAGTGCAGAGATGAAGGGTATTTTTAAACATGCCAGAGAAGGAATACCTTGCATGTCCTAGGTGATCCCCAGGATAGGAACTGTGTACCAGCACAGGAGGTGTTATCCCAGTAGTCTGAGCTTCTCCACAATTTCACATGTGCAACAAGACAGGCAGGAAAAACCCAACCTTTATTAACTCAAATCCACGGTTTGCATCATTTATGAAACCTCTGAAATTCAGAGGTGTTAGCTATGTTCATGTTCAGTCACTGTCAAGGACTTCATCCTTTGCCTGTGGATGCTGTGCAAAAGACAGTGAGAAAATGCACCGTGTTCAAAATACAACAGATTGGTTTGCACTACTCAGCCAGGAGTAAAATAAGCCATCCCTGCTTTTATCAGATGCTGCCTTTATTTCCAGCAATGTTTTGTATATTTTAAGTACCTAAGTACTTCACTAAACACTTCTCTACCACCTATCACGGATCAATATCACAAAACTTGACACCCTTTACATTTTTCAGAAGGGGGAGTTTCACACAGGACTAACTTGACTTGGGAAAGTGTTACTATAGAAAATCACTGGAGAACAATTTTGTTGACAGTGAAAAATAGGTTTCCTGAGCTTCTCTCTTCGAGGGAATGCACTGGCTGCCACCAGCAGGTATTTCAGCACACAGCTTTCTCCCCTTCCTCACAGTCACATCCTTTCTGCAGCACCAAAATGTCACACACTTGGCAGACATGTTCACATCTGCCTCATTTCTCCTTACTGGAATTGTCTCTGGTGACAAAAAAAAAGAAACTCAAAGCCAATTTTGCCACCAGGAGTATCTGTCATCACCTTGGACTTCTCATGCAATGCATTTGGAAAATGCAGGGTAAGGTGTCTGACATGTGGATTGCTCCACCATAAAAACCTCCTAATTTTTTTTTTTTTCTTTTTTTTTTTCCCATGCCTATGGTGCTGAAGAGAAAACGAGGTGGGGTTTTTTTTGCTGAAATAGAATGTGCTTGTGTATAGGAGCCAACATCTTAAACAGCTCCCTGGAGCGTTAAAGAGAGAAGAAAAATGCGAATTCCAGGGAAGAAGCAATATCACAAGGAAAACATAACACCTGAAGAACCTTACCTTTTAATATTTTCTTATAAACTGATCACAAACAAAAACCATATCCACCACAAAGTTTTCTACCATTCAAGTAATGTGGCAGAAGCAAAGATGCAGTGACTCTCTTTAACACCCAATTTTCATATAAAGGGAGCACTCATTGTTTCAAACAGGACACAGCATGGACAGATCAGCACAAGTAGAAAAGTAAGTCAGGTTACCAACAACATCTGGCTCTAGCTATCAGAGCTGTCCTTTAAAAGAAATACCTGCAGATTAAATGCAAAAATCCAGTTCAGTTTATGAAGAATAATCAAAACTCAGAGTCCCTGCAATACACTTTTACCCACATCCATCCACGAGACAAGTTATCTTGGTGCCTTTAAAGGACTCATTCTCTTAATATTTTTAAAGAAATCTTAAAGTTCCAGAACTGGAAACTTACTCTTGTTTGAAAGCATCAAATTGCATCAAGAGCCCTCACCAAAACCAAGCCCACAGCTTTTTACAATTTACTGCTTTTTACAATTTACTGCTTTTTACAATTTACTTCTGTACCTGCTGCCCTGTTGCAGAGGACAACACATTCACCTTCAAGTGTTATCCCTGAGCCAAGCCAGGATGCTTTTAGAGTTAGCTAATTATGACCATTATTACTTCTACAGCTTCTTTAATGCAAGAATTACAAAGTACTTCAATAAACAATTCCAGTTAATAAAAAAGGGGAAATTTATTTTATTTTTTTTATTTTTGCTAATCAAGCCATCAGGTCTCTTAAGATGCAGGTGTCATTCTCATTCCTGCTGTAGGCTTCCTGAGAGATCCTGAGGAAATTATTTGTGTTCTTTGTGCTTTAGCTCTCTATTCATTAAACTGAGATAACAGCACTTCCTTTCTCTGACCTTTTGTACATTTTCTCTGAAGTCTATTGTAAATTTTACTGGGCATGTACTGTGTCTTATTATGTGTAAATTCAGCATCTATTAAATCCTTCATTTCAGTGGGAACCTCAAACAACAGCTAGAGAAGAAATAATAACATACAGACTTTTGGGTGGAATAAATGTGTAGCTTATTAATTTCTTTTAAAATACAACCTGCTTCAGCTGGGAAGTTTTAAGATGAATGATAGTATAAAATAGATATTTTAATTCTGTGCTTTGTAATGCCACATCCTCTTACAGGCATCCAATATTAATGTGGAAATCTCTCTCAGAACATAAGACATTGCTTCTAACAACCAAAGTAGCATTGATTACCCCATGCATCCTTTTTAAGCCCTTCATTTTATAGAATGAAAGTTATTTTTAAGACACAGTCTTGAAGAAAGGGATCTTTGATACAGCAGAAATTCTCTAAAACAAAGGCAGTAGACAATGAATATTTAATGGATGACCAATTATTATCTCAGGATTGATCTGCTAAAAAAAAAACCCAACCAAATCAAAACAACAACAACAACAAAAAACCCCAAACACCTCCCAAACACAACAGAGAGTCCTGACTGTGGTTGGAGATGCCCAGCACCACTTCTGAGACACAATTTTCTTGAGGATTGCCCAGCAGAGGTGCTTTCCTGACACCTTCCCTCCTCAGGTGTCCGAATCCCAATGCCAAGCCCCAGCATTCCTAGGATCTCTGACAGATTTTGAGCACAGAACAATGTTTAATACACACCAAGAAATGAACAAGGGTGATGGCAAACCCCAGGCTGACCCCTGTCTTTGAGCACTTTATTTTGCTGTATTTCAGACCTGGTGATACACAGAAGGCCACTGGAAGGCTACAGCTTCAGGATCATGAACCTGATGGATTAAATATCCTTTGGCATTGACTTGTACTACCAAAGAAATAAAAATACTCTGAGCAAAACTAAGTCAGGAGGACAAAAAGTCATTTATTCTGAAAATTGTCCTTTCCTGTCCTACCTTAATAAGGAAAATCTTTTTCTTTCCCCACCTCTCCTCTCAGAAAATGGACTCATCATTTCCTTTTGCTTTGTTGTTCTTGTTTTCACCTTTGCCTGGAGTCAATCTTTAGATATGAAAGGCTTTTCAGATGGATCCACAGCAGTCAGCAGTGTTCCACTATATAGTACAAAACCAGCTGCAGTAAATTGATTTCAGTATGATCCCTTATTTCTATTGTTTAATAAAAAGAAATATTTTCTCTGGCCACTTCTCTTAAGGATGGAACACAGAGATAAAGAGCAAGGGGATGGACAGGCTGCAGTGTCTGCTGTGGCAATGCTGGATTGTACCACACAATCCTCAAGTGCTGGGCTTCAGATTCGTGTTATTTAAAACTGAACTTTAAAGTTATTTCTTCTAAAAGATGAAGTCACACTGGAAAAGGTTACCATTTCTGTTGCCAGCAGGCACAATTTTCAGAAGAAATAAAAGGGATTCCAATTTCTGAAGAACTTCTAGTTATTTGTGAGGTAACACTTTTGCCTCTATTATTTTGTGCAGAGAGCTACCTGATTTTTTTTAAAGTTCTGTTTCAAATTACAAGTTGTCTGCAATAAGTACATGCTAAAAAAGTCTTTTAAAGTCATGCTAAAAAGTCTTTTAATAATTTAGTATAATAAATCCTAGAACCACAGAATGATTTGGGTTGGAGGTGACCAAAGATCTTGTGGTTCCAACCCCTCTGCTGTGGGCAGGGATGCCAATAATGCTCATTAATGCCAGTAAAGTTCATTAATGTAACAGCAGCAGGTCTAATGCAGCTTTTTACAAAGCTGGTGTCTTTAGTGTGGGTCTCTTGGAGGCTGCAAACTGCACAGTACTGAAATCCATAAATTGAAAGGACCTCTTAATATTTCAGTAGAAAAATAATCAATAAAGATTCTATGGACTTGAAAATAGAGGAATAATATAATAATATTATAATAATATTTTCTGGGTGGAAAAGGCATCAATGATATACAGATGGGAAGGCATTATTCAAAGACAAGACACTTGGGAAATAAATCTGTTTACAGCTCTACATGCCTTTAATTCTGTTGCAAAAATAATTGTAACCTATATTGTCTCTAGGTGCCTCATACATTCAGGAAAATATAAAGATCATACTAAAATTAGAAACCACTACTAATAACAAATCCATTGTCCTTGTCTCCAAAGGTGAATTCACAAAACCACCTCCAGCTCCACAAATCCCACCCTGCCTGGCCTGCTCTACCCTTCCTGAGAAAACACTTCATGTCTAACCAGCTTCTAGGAACATCACTCATTTATCAGCATCATCACCTGTACCACCAGCTACATCACTCTCTGCCCATCACTCATTTGTATTTTAACTGTGGGAAATGCCCTTCAACACAAACCAAGAAGGAAATAGCAAATATCTGGAGTAAAGAGCTTTTATATGTGTGTTTTTTGTTTTGTTTTGTTGGTTTTTTTGTGGTTTTTTTTGTTTGGGTTTGGTTTTTTTTTTTGGGGGGGGGTTTTTTTTGCTTGTTTGTTTTTTATGTGGCAGCTCTCCTAAATAAAAGATCAGAGCTGCACAATGAGAGGTAGAAAAGGTCTCGCTCAAAAAATGTGGAAGAACTTTAGCTTTCAGAAACAAAACTCCTGAAGTATTAGAAAAAGTGAGAAAACCCCCCAAGCAAACAACTGAACAGGTAAATGAGTTAACTAATAACAAAATAAGGGGTAAACCCCCCAGTTAGCACATTGGGAATGCCTGAGAGAGGAGGTCTGATGGAGTGTTTTGGAAAAAGGAAGATGTTCTGGAAGTGTGCAAGACAGGGCCTGAGGCTGAGAACTGGCAGCTAATTAGTTATAAACTTGTAAATGGATATGACAGCAAAGAATGTTATTGTGATTTCTACACCCTATTAATAAAGACTTTATTCTGTGGACAACACAGCTAATTAAATGTCTTCCATTGACAACTTCAATCAAACCCAAATTTACCATATTGCACCTGATGCAACCCAGACAGACACAGAAAAAATGAAGGGAGTTCTGGGCAGAGAAAAAAATTTAAAAAAAAAAAAAAAGCATTGCAAACTCCACGTGAAGGAACATTTCAAAAACTTTAATTAGGGGATTGGACAAGATGTGCCTTCAGCCTCAGTCTGTTATTGTGCAGTTCTCAATTGTTCAGACAGTTCAAGAGACACAAATAACAGACAGAAAACATTCAGCACTAACAGAAGGTACATTTCACACACTGAAACTGTACTTTGGGATAGTGAAACAGCCTAAAAAGACAGAGACAGCCCTTGAGTGAGTGAATGCAACACAGACACAGGGAGCTGTGCAGTCAGGGTAGTCCTGCACCCAAATGAGACTTATGAGATGTCTGTTTGATGGAAAAGTGATAAAATTCAAATTAAAGATGTGCTGTTCTCATTGGAACATCTTGGGAAATATTCAGAAGCTTTTCTGTAACTCCCTCTCCATTAGGAGAGGGTCAATATTACTTTGTTAGGATCAAGGGGCAGGAAATATGCATTTTCTTCACATCTAAGCTCAGTTCATAACCAACTCCTATAATCACAGTGGTCTGATCCCCATGCAAAGCACTTTAAATCAGAAACATCCATTTCAAGAACTGACACAAGCACACAGTTGGGAATTGCACAGAATTTTCATGGCAAGCTTAATAATTACTTTGCCTTCTTTCCATATCCTGCCCTTGTTTCTCTACATTGGGTGGGGAAAGGAAATAATCTGATCAGGTACCATTACATGCATTAAAGGAAATAAAAATCATTCCTGCACAGAATCCCAGTTTGCTACTAATCCACCTAGGGAAAGAACATCCCCATTTTTTTTTTTGCATTATGAAGAAAAGACAGAAAAAGCAGAAAAAAAAACTTACTAGCTATTTAGGCATTTGTCATAGTTGTAAAATATTTGTCCTTCAGGGGATATTCTTGAATGGTTTGTCTTGACAATAGTCAGGAGCATGAGGGGACTTAGCTGCTCTGCACTTTTCACATTTCTTTCCCAATTTTGCATTTAATTTCAGCCCTAAGTTTTCCCCTGTAAATCACCAAAATTAATCATGTGCTTTCAAAAAATAATGTAATAATATGCCACGTATACCTAAATATATATATGTTTGAGCATATGTATGTGCATATACATACAGAATAATTCACTTAGCAGTCCTCAATATCTTTATATTGGCTTAAGGAAAGAAATTATAAAAGCCAGTGACAATTGCAACTTCAGATGGAGGACACACAGCCAATTTAGCTTGTTAACAACAGAGTCATTGGCAGAGAGGTTTTCAGGCATCACAGGCAGCAGTAGTGCAAACATCTACTGTCCTTCAGGACGCCCTCATTTAATGAATATTAACCCATTTCTTACAGATCTGTTTGGGTTTCTCTGGGCTGTGAGGAAATCTTCATGATCCACTCAGACATAAGAAATCCATGTGTAAAACTGAAGTGGTATCAGCTGACAATCTTATTTATAATGAAGGTTGAAGTATCATGTCAATATTAAGAAACTAATTTCTCACTCTATTTCCCCCCTGCAATTTTTTGAGATTTAACCGATCATTCCTGAGCTTTAATTTTGAGCTCCGCTGAACTGTTGTTGATGTTCCTTTCAAAAAAAAAAAAAAAGGAAAAAAAAAAAAAAAAAAAGGGGAGAGAGAAGAACATGTGTGAACTGGAGTCTTTCTCCTGCAGCCAAATGGTGCAGCTGATTCAGCCTTCCAACCTTCCAAGCATCCCTCCAATGGTGACCTGCAATCTTTGTTGGATAAGGCAAAGAGATCAGCACTAACCCAGATTTTTTTCCTGACTAAAAAGCCACCATCCTGAATGGAAAGACCAAGTCTGTGTCCAGGTATGTAAGTATTTCTTTGCACTTATATTTTACACACATTTTGTGTATATGCAAGAAATGTATTTTGGCTATTCATCCTTCAAAGCGCATCCTTGGGAGAATGTGATTAAGAAGTTAAAATTTGGAGAAGAAATAACATCAAGTTTTATCTCCTACATCTGCTTTGCAGTCTTAGAAAGATGCTGATTTTTCTGTCTGCTTTTCTTAAAAGGTGGACTGAGGCATGCTTAAGGTTTTTGACAGAATCTTCAAAGTAGGTAGCTAAAAAAACCCCAGCCACATCACAAATCACTGTTGATTACTGCTTATCGTATCTCAGTAAAACTAAGTTTAAATATAAACTACAGAATGAGTTATTTGTGGGCAAGGTATCATCAGAATCAACTCATACAAAATTACTAATTTAAAAACCACCATTGGAAAGAGATAAGGTCATGGTTAGAAGAAATAAAATTGTTTTGTAATGGAAGTCGACCTGTTTTTTTTCAGGGAAGTGAAGTCAGTTTTGTAGTTAACACTCTTGGCAAGGATGGTATCTGTTTTAAATGATAGTTTAAATGTTTATGTTCCAGCCCCCACATTCTGATATACCTATATAGGTGCTCTTCAGCTTCATTGTAAGAATATTGCCTTACAAAGATTGCCTTACAAATGCTTACTTATGAAAAAGCATTATTTTTATCAGAATAATTTTAAAGCTGTATTTTTAAGTACTTGTAGCAGAGCCCTACTAATTCCATTAACTGTATCCTGTTTCTGCAGTGCCAACAATTTGAGCCCTGTGCTAATGAAATGAGTCAGCCATTCAGCTCCCTTTGCATCCCACAAGATCAAAAGTTTTCTCCAAGGATTAAACAGCTGAAGAGGGAAGGGAATTCCACACTTCCCTGCTTTACAATGTAGAGGTTTGGATGCCATGAATGCTTTCCAAAGCTCCTGACAATGTCTTTTCCTAAGCAGGAAGACCCCAAGTATTAAATAGATTAAATCCATCAAGCACTGTTCCAAACAATGTGGATTTTTCAGCCCAGTACCACAGAATTAAAACAAAGGCAGTGTGACACTGTAGGGTACATTAGAATAATAGAAATGGAATGACAGGCTTGCAGAAGGGTGAGGAATGTTTAACTAAGATGTGGAAAAGGTTATGTTGGAGCAGCACATGCATTAGTTCCCCAGTGGAGCTGTAATAATTTCCAAAGTATAGTTTTGTTCCTTTCCCCACAAAGTTATATATTGTTTTTCAAGGTCGGGTATTTTTCCTCCTTAAAATGCAATCAAAATGCCTACATTGTTTATAGTTAATGGCTTCTGGAAGACTAGCAATATTTTAAGCTTACATGACATGTTCCCCTTGCTCTCAGCCAAAGGCCTATCACCTTTTCCATTCCTTCAACATTACAATTTAATTACTGTGGAAACTACATACGCAAGCTGCATTTATTAATAAATACAAATCAAAATGTCTAATATAAATTATTGATATGCTGTATTATCTCAGCTTTTCTGTGGAAGTCCTCATAAAAATAACTTTAGTTTTGACAGTCTGACTTCCAGGATTTTATGTTATAGCTCTCAGTAGAACACAATTGTTCGTAGATATGTTAACCTTTAAATAATTTCTCTTTAAGCAAATGTAATGTCTCTGACAGCAATCCGTGCACGTCCTTATTTTGAAGGTTATACTTTTAATTGCAACAGCTTTATCTATTTACTTGCATTGAAAAGGTTTAGAGATTTAGAGATATTCTGGAAGGAAATTACAAAAGACAGACACAGATATAATTTAATATTATNTGACCCCAGCACACTGCAGCTGGCAAAATCCCTAAGTTCATATCCACAACAATGCTGTGTGCTTGTGAGCTTCCAGAGGCTGCTCACATCCCTGCCACTTCCCTGTACAGTTTCGTGCCCCCAAAGATACGAGGTCCATCGTCCTGGAAATGAAGTCTCAGATGCCCAATGTAAACATGCCAGTGATTTTTTAACCTTTTTAAACAACCTTTTCAAGTAATTATAGCACCTCCCTGAACAGTCCCTGTGCAGGATTAAGCCAGCTAACCATATCTGTCAGAGGAATTTATGTGGCACCAGCAGTGCCCTGCCACTACAGAGAAACGATTACTGGGAAGAATCTAAATCACTGTTAGAGCAATCTCAAAGTACAATGTTGTAATTACAATTTGAATTTCAAATAGATAATACAGGGAGCGATACATCCTCTTTGGGACAACTTCTGCTAGCCTTAGTGCCTTCAATTTTTGTGAGGTTTTTTATTAGAAAATAGTATTTTCCATTATTTTTATAACACATTGACACACTGCAAATGCATTTCTACAGGCAGAATACACAATGCTATGAATACATTTACATTTACTCTGAATATTTAAAGAGGAAAGGCCTGGATATAATCACAGAAGACTTATTTCTAAGCTGTTATATTTTTGCATTTTATCTGTGCATTCCACTGGAGCTGAAAATCAGTGGGGAAATAAATCACCAGCACTTTCTGACTACACCTTCAGGCTCTGTCAATTTGCTTGAAATATATCAGATGATCCTGACTAGTAAGAAATAATACACCTGCTCCAACAAAAGATCTAATCCTCCTGTCAGAGGGTAAAGCACCTCGGTGGTGCCAGGAACTCCCTGGGGAAGTCAGGGAGCAGAGCCGGGAGCAGGAGCTCGTCCTTCCCCTCTCCTCCTTCCATTTGAGCCAAGTTTAGTTTTGTCTGCACTTTTCTAAAAGCCCAGCACACAGATTTCATTCTTCATGCACCAAAGGCCACTCAGAACTGTGGATCTTTACCTGGATGTAGCAGAACAAATATAAAGCAGAACAATTGTTGCCCTCTTCTGAAAATACCTGAATTTCTGTGTGGCACAGCTGCAATGCCATTGACTCAAATGAGAAATTAACAGCTGCCATTAATTGGAGCACACATAACAAGGCTTTGAGGTAGTCCAGAGAAACACCATCCTTGTGCCCTACTCTCCAGACTGCAGTGGTCAATGTGCTGAAGGTAAAATTGATCTTTCTCTACCTGGGGAAGTAAGAAGTACTGTGGAAATGTTCTTTACAAGGGCACAGGCTGATGGTTGATGAGCTCTTTACCCACCAGCAACCCAACAACTAGGGCAGGTATTTCTAATTTCTAAACAACAAAAGAAAGGGGCTGGGTGTTTCCCTGTTCTACCATCAACCTTCAGTTTTGGTGTGTTCATTAAACTCAAGGATTTTGTATCTAGGATCTTTGCCAAGATCACTTTTCACCCTAGCTCCTAAGACTTAAACCTTAGCCAAGATGATTCTTAGCCCTTGAAAGACTGTTGGTGTTTCCTCTCAAACTGGAATTTGTTGGAAGTAAAAAGTATCTGTGGCCAGGAATATGTAATGCCCAGCTATAACAAAGAATGCTTTTTTAAAGAAGAAAGTGTTTTTTTCAAGGCAATTGATAATATGCTTTTCCCCAACTGTTACACAGAAGTATCAAACACGGTGGCCACTGTGATGACCAAAACATTCCTCTGGAATCTCACTTTTGAGCAGAAATATTTATCTAGGAAAAGTGAATGGTAAGCCTCATGACAGGTTTATTATTCACATTTCAAACTCCTCACAGCAACATACCAGCCTTCCTAATTAACAAACAAGCAATTCAGTTTCTCCAGTTAAAAACACAGATGTTCCCAAGATCTGTTGGGAGATTTCCAGGCATGCTTTGTTCTGCCAGTTTTGCCAAGTTCTTTCCCTAACTTTAAAAAGGCTTTCAGTTCTTCTCATTGTTTGGTCTGGTGTTGGTTTTGCTGCTGGTTTTGTTTATTCATTTGGGGGCTTTGTGATTTTTCGTTTGTTTCTACACGCCATGAGCTGTCTGTGCTCTGTCTATGCTCACATTTCTTTCCCTTACCCAAGAAATTCAAGAAAATCTGTATTTGTTTCTCCCTGTGAATAAACAGATATTCTCTATTTCTCATTAATCAAACTCAGGAGATGCTCCATGATGCTATCCTCCCATGCCTTTTCCTCATCACACCCGTGCAGTTAATACTGAAGGACGTGCTAGCAATCTCCAGAATTCATTAACCAGCTTTAGCACCATTTAATTATAATTATAGAGCAACTAACTATACTGCTAATGCTTTTTATTATTCCAACTACCTTCTCCAAATCAAGTTCCACATGCAAATGTGGTGAAGGAAGCAAAACAGCTCCAGTCATTAACACCCAGGACAGCACACATGTTCCTGCACACTGCTAGTAACCCAGCCAGGGCTTCAACAGGGAGCCAGTAATTGTGTGATGTATGGATGTTAAATCCTGCACCTGCCTGACCTTTTACAACTGTTCTGTAGTCAAACCACACCTGCAGCAGCTCTGAAGCATTTGATACAGGCTGTTCATACTTTGCACAGCCAAAATCTGTGCATGTGTGAAGTTCAGGAGATGCAACACGCAGTGCAGCAGGTGTGTGACCTCAGAGTTGTCTGACACATCTGGTTTCCTCCTGGCATCTCCCTGTCACACCTGCCATTCACACTAGTCCAGATATACACAGGATCAGATTATAGCTTATTCCAACACATTTTGGACCAGAAAACATGGATACAACAGTGGCCTATGTTATTGACTTTGCAGTTTTACGATAAGGAAGCAAGTGCTGCATAGCTGACATGCTAATGGGGTAACCACTCAAGGCTCACACGCTCTTAAATCCACACTTGTGGTAGATAATGAATTAGTAATAGAACCCAGAACTTCAATCAGGAATTGCTTTTGATTGTTAACTAATCAATAACCGCAGCACTTAGACTCAGCATGCTCCAGAACTGGTATATTTCTTAGCAAGCACTAATGGAAAAACAGTGGAAAACACTAGGCCATCTACTATTCCTGGCTAATCTCCAAAAGCCCAGCTGCAATGTGATCTCTTTTAGAACACCCTTGGTACTGGAGATAGATTTTTAGCCTATCTTACACAGAAGCTGCACATTCCTGAGCATCTTGCCCTAACCCTTCGATTGTTAAAGATGCAAGGAGGGGAGTCACAAGAGGAATTTTGCAAGGAAAGCTCAGCATGTGAGTAATGAGCATTTTGACAGCTAGAGAACATGAAACAAAGTAAAAAAAAAGCCTACACAACTTGTGAGGTTGGCTTGTTCCCTTCCTTTAATTAACAAGGGTGAAGGATGTGCCACTTAACTGGGAAATGGTGAGACATGACACCCCTTGCACACTCTGGCATGAATGGGAGCAAGAGAGTCTGGGCTCACTGGATGGAGAATCAACAAGGCAGAACATGGAACTCATTAATACTCTCTGACCACAAGCAAAGCATTGGTAAATATATTTTAAAATAAAGAAAAAAAAAAAAAAAGCATTATTTTAATTTTATCTGCACTGACAGTGGTCCCTTCCTGTGGATTTGGAATGACAACAGGGGAGCACTTGCCAGGCAGGTATAATTCTTTTGAAATTAAAGCAGTAATAAACGTTGATATTTGTCACAAGATCACAACCACAAAAGACAGATCAATGTTCTAAGTCTGCCAAGATACCAGCTGGGCACAATTATTTTTCTGCTTTTATTGTCAACCTATTTAATATGCAACACACCCTACTGCCACCTGGCAATAGAGCAACCTGGCCCAGAAAAACTTAGGCAGTGCATTAAACCCCAAAAGGCTCTGAACTGTGTTACCTCTCATGGAGCAGTATTTCTCAATCCCAAATTTGATTCTGTTCTAAATGATTCAATACCACATTACTTCACCTAAGGCACCAAAGTGTCTCTCCCATACTTACATAGAAACTCTTTAAACACTGAATTTCTCCGCAATATATTGAATATGTATCATGCACAAAGTTTTGTGAGAACTTAAAGTATCTTAAGAAACTCTTTCAAAGAAAAAAATGCATCCAAGAAAAATCAAATTTTACATTTGCTTATAAAGATCCCTTAACAGTTATTTTGTACATCTATTATATTGATGGCACTTGAAGTTAATGTTCCAAAAAAATAAATTTGTACTTTTCCCTGAAAGTGATTACTTTTGCTCCTGACTTTTGCTGCGAGAAGAATTAGTTTAAAAACATCAAGAAGATACTAAATTTCTTATTTAAATATCCATTATAAGATAAAAAAACCATATGGAACTCCCACTAGATCCCAGAATTTGTAAAAGAAGGGCTATAGGGAAGTTTGAGTCACTTAAATACATACTCATGAAGTCTCCCAAGGAAGTGTTTCTTAATCCTCAAGAAGACAGAAGACTTTCCAGATGGGTGCAATTGATGCTGGGATCTGGCCACTGTGACCCTAACTCACTCATTTCTGAGGAGCCCCCATTGTTTTTCCATGTTTCCCGTTATTTGCTCATTCCACCAACAGCCTATTAAGGTAGAATAATTTTCTGTAACTGTAATTTCAGATGAAACAGTTGTTTTCTTCACTTGAAAGATATTTGTTAATGTTTAGCAGGAATTTCCCTTCAAATATTTTTTCCTGCTATTCCAATCTAATGACTTACAACCTTTAATGTCCTTACATGCATTTACTAGAGAATATGCATAACTTCTATAGTACTACAACTATTTGTCTGGGGGGTGGAAAGCAAAACCACCACCAAAACCCAAATTAAATTAACCATGGCCCTAAGAAAAACCCTCCTGGAGCCCTTTTGCAGGAGTTTGGATTTTTCTGTTGCATGCAATAAAATTTACTAGCTATTAAGGAATGTCAACAAAGCAGGACAATGTAAGAACAAAAAGAGAAATGGCCCCTTTAAACTTAACAGTAGTCAATTTTAATACTTCAGGCTTCAAGTAAGTTGTTTGTGCTTCCTGACCTCTACAACCCTTGGTCTTCCACATCCCAAAATGTTTTATTTCTGCCGTGTAGTTTATCTTTCCTGCATCCAAACCTGATTTCATTCATTCAGTCAGACACAACACTGCAGTGCCCCCATCCCACACCACAGATCACCACAGGTTTGGCTGAGTTTAATTATTGCCTGAACAGTTTACCAAGTGTTGTTTTTCAAGTGACTTTGCTGCTGCTGGGAAGCACAAGCCTTGAGCAGATGCTGAGTTACCAAACGCAGGTCCCTGACCACTTCTACCCTGATTGATTCTCAGCCTCCCTCACAGCCAAGCCCTTCCCTGCCTGACACCTTCTCAAGAGCAGCAGCACGACAGCAAGGATGCTGGCTGTGCTGGAGGGCTGAGAAACCAGGGCTGGATGTGCTGGATTCCACTACCACGAATTTGGGAGGTGTATGAGGAATACACTGTACCACTGAGAAGGTAAGCACTTCCTGAAACCAGTACTTCCATGCTTCCCATGCCTGGTTTAGCAAGTCTAGCCCTATCCTACACCATTTTTAAAAGGAATGGTTCTGTGCCAGCCCATTACCCTTCGTAGCTGAAGGGCCTTGAGCTGAAACAGTATCATTTATTCAGATCAGTATAATTTATTCATTACTCAGGAATATGTGATTTCATGAGCTGGCAATCAAAAGGAACCCAGGGATGCAATGCATATTCAAGAGCTGGCCTTCCTTGTCTCTGGCACATGGGAGAAATCCCATCCAGCCTACCCAAGGTCATGTCTCAGTGTTTGTGAGCAGGTGGATAGAAAAGTGTGAGTGTGCAGCCTCAGCTTGCTCAGAAAGTTAAACTGAAAACATCTTCCAACCAGCCCCTAGGAGAATTTTGTTGTATTAGTCACAGCCTATGGAACAAGCCACTAGAGAACAACATGCCCCTCTCCCAAATCCTACTGTCTTACAACTTTTCCCTTATGGTTTTCTCCCATGACAGGAATGATTCTGGTGAGGATACAACCATCTATCCATCCATCTATCTATCCACATATTGAAACAACAAAAATAAGGAGACTTGGTGTAGTGTGCATCACGTCCCTTAAGTTTACTGGCCAAGGTTCTTAAACACTCCTGCAGATTTAACCAGTTTCATTGCATTTCTGGAGAGAACTGTGTTGTCACAGTAGTGACAGTTTGGGAATGTGCCTGTGTCCAAGTTTCAGTTTCATCTGGTGTTTACAGAACCAGATTTACAGCTAGTGTAAATATAGCTGTCACTGTGCTTTACATCATGGCATAACAGGCAGCTAAAATGTCAAAAAAAAGCTACATCTCAAAAACACAACAGACAAATCAAAGGACCATCAATACAGCTCCTTGCAAGTGGATTTTTTTCATGTGGGATCTTTGTATGAACTTTGTTTTTACAGTAAACCACTTGAGGACACCAATACAAGTCCAAAGGCTGTGTAGGAGCCAGTGGGGCTTTTTTTTTTCCCTGAGGGAAAGCCAGCCTGGTTAGAAAGGAACTTCATTGAAATCACAGGAAACTTGTGCTCTATGAAGAGTAAACTGCCTTCAGCAGAAAGAAGTAGGCTCTTCTCTCAGTATCAGCTAGGAGCAAGTCTAGCTGATAAAAGACAAAAGAAGCCAGAGAATTATGAGCAAGGATTGTCCCTAAAAACCTGCTTCCTAAACTGGTATTTTAAAGAGTTTTTTTCTATGTGTGCATCTTCTCAGAATCTTACTGTGAGCCCTGAGTGCCCCTTTGCTCACAAACAACAGCTGAGCATGTGTACCTGTGAGGGTTGAAACATTAACTCTCTGGTATAGATAGATAGATGTAAGGAAAAACTCCACATTGCTGCTGTCCTGCCACCTCCCAGAACTAACAACAAGCGTCCAACACCATCCCAGCACTCAGAGTTTGACAGCAGATACAAGTTATCATCTGGAAATATGAACAGCAATTGAGTTTTCAAGCAAAATGCTAGGCAGGGTGTGACAGCACAGCTTGGGCATTTAAAAAAAAAATCTCTGAGACTCTACCCCTCCCTAGGAAAAAAAGTGCATGCCTCACTCATTCAGAAACAAGGGAATTGCAGTCTCCTGACATTTTACACAGCTCTCAGAAGAGCAAGCTCAGCGAGTTTCCTACAAAATCTGATTCATTTATGTAGGTGGTGAATTGAATCTGCACATGCTAGGCTTATAACTGCTTCAGAAGAAAAAAAAAACCAGTGTGTAAGGTACTAGATCTTTTGACTTTCCCATACACACAAAAATTATCTTGAAACACTAAGCCATTACAGCTTCCATAGTAATGTATCACTTGACCACACTTCATTTGAATCCACTACAAAACTTCAGATGGTTCATGTCTCACTGAAGATAGACAGCTGTGCTGTAGCACTTGCTGAAGTGCCACCAAGTTACCAAGTATGCCCACTAAATTCCAAGCACAGGTCTAAAATCCAAGCACTCTGAATGAGACAATACACATTTGTCCTGCTTAGTGTTTCAGAAAATCACAGTTTATGTTAAGTCACTCCATTGCTCTGTTCTTAAAACTAAACTGCACTGACCTCGCAGGTGGGGCTCCCGATCCAGGATGATGACAGCAACAAAACCCATCCAGTGATCCTCAGCCAAGTCAGTCCAGGAAATCCAAACAATAATTCAGTAAAGGACAGGGAGCAGATATCCTTAAATGAGCTCTACCCAAACCTGAACCTTGAGGCTGGAGCTTAAATAACCTTCTGTGGCTGATGGGCTGCAGCTCTAAGGCTGAAGCTGGTGAGGGTATTTCCAGCCCTGAGGGAATCCACTCACCTGGATCTGTCTGGAAAAACCCAACCACCTCCTGACCTTGATGATCCTGTCCCAATTAAGCACCTGTCTGTGGGCAGAAAGAGAGGCCCTGACAAGGCAGGCCAGGCTGGGTCACCAGTGGTGTGTGGCTCTTTGCCAGGGAAGGGATTTTCATTTTGCAGCCCTGGGCACTGTGTGCATTTTCCCTGCTTCCATTCAGGCAGGAAAAGAGAGGCACATCTGCACAGCTGGGATTGCTGCCCCACATCTGTGACTTCAGCTTTTCTGGTAGTGCCCTCAAAAGCACAACTTGACCAAAACTATTAGAGCCAATGCCTTGCAACTCAAGATCCAGAGCCAGGCTCGAATTTCACAGCCACTCTCTAGAAAGGCATTAGCACAGCTGGGCAAACTGATGTTCCACTACAGCTTCAAATTCACTTACTGAGGCTCAGTTACATCTCTTTTGTAGCATCCAGTACAAAGAAGTGCAGTACAAGATTCAGCTCTTGAAACCAGAAGGAAAAAATGCAATTATACTGCATGTAATGAAACAAATAACTTGGATATTTGACTGACACAGATTGTGTTTCTGCCACACACCTGGGAATTATTAATAAAGGCTTTCATATACACATGTTCACTCTCCTGCAGAAAAGCAAAAATTACCATGCAAATAATTAAGCCATTATATTCCTTCTACTCCACCTTGAATTAGTCTAAACAGGAAAAAATTGAATTTGTTCCCTTTTCTTATAGAAAGAAATGGAGAAAGCAACTTTATACCTCATCAAAAGAAAATAAGCTTTTTACAAGGGTTTCTTTCCAGTGTTCATTTTAAAAGTCTCATTTTAAGCAGACAGTATTTCAGAGGAGAGAAGATGTATCATCATTTCCTTTTGTTGTTATACATGAATATATTCTCCAGCCTGTCAAACATCTAAAGGGTAAGGCTGAGATTCCCAAAACCCTACAAGTCTTACTTATTTGAAAAATTCCTACAGACTTGTTTTTTTTCCTGAGGATATGAAGATGGTGAAAACAGAAATCAGAGAAAAGGGATCAGTCAGTTTCCCAAATTAAATAATGACAAACCATGTGAGCAAAGGGATGAAATAGTATCGAATTTCACTATGGCAATGTTGAGATGTCCTTTAAATCTGGAAAAATTGGAGACATCTCCCAGGCCACACACTTGAGCCTGTCACATTGGAAGAATGGAAAATAATTCTAGGAAAAACAGATAAATAACCATAGTGTTGCTATTGGCATTTTAAATTTGGGATGTGTGTTTTTCAGCATGTAGTTAGTTCCAGAACTGCTTAACTCAAATATTCAGCTTTAATAACATGTCTGCACTTGTTCCAATGAACTGAGGATCATGTTCTCTACTCACCAGGGAAGTCCAACACAAATGGAATGGAGATGCTCTGCTCATCTAGGGAAGGGTGTCCCTTGGGTACCATGTGAAAAAAACATTTAAACAAACCATCATTTTAAACAGATACAATCCCTGCCAAGAACGTTGACTACAAAACTGACTTCACTTCCCTTAAAATTATATAAAGGGTGCAATCCCATTATTTTAGTGGCCTATTTCATCTCCCATGAAGAAAATACCACATATTTTTCAGAAAGGTCCCTTTACACCAGCAATTTAAACCTTCCAAGGGGCTTTAGATGCTGTTGCATATACTGTAAGCACTGCAAACATTTCTAAAAGCTGCCTGTGTTGTCCATCAAGCTGCAGCCAAGACTACTTGGATACTGCTTTATCAAGCACCCCACATATATGATTTTTATTTTATTTGAAGTAAGAGCTGCCAAATCAAATGCTGGTATAGCCACGTGTTTGTCTGTCCATCCTTTGCACCTGTATATCCAGAAAACTTGTCTGGACATGTGGTCTGTGTTGTTTTTGTCCACAGCACAGCACATTGGGAACCATTATAGGCACTTAAAAAGCAACTTTTGTTTGTATCATAGAATCCTGGAATCACAGAGAGATTTGGGCTAGAAAGGACCTTAAAGCTCATCTCATTCCAGCTCCCTGCCGTGGGCAAGGACAGCTTTCCATATCCCAGGTTGCCCCAAGTCCCATCCAACCTGACCTTGAACACTTCCAGGGATGGGGCAGCCACAACTGCCTTGGGCAACCTGTGCCAGGCCTCAGCACCCTCACAGGGAAGGATATATGATGTCTTTGCATTTTCCAGAGAAATGTGTCACAGAAATATTAATATAATTAATCAGTGTCACCCAGACAGCCCCAGAGGCAGTGACACCCCTCAGATCCTGCCTTGATGTGCAGTGTCCTCAAAAACATTGGACTCTGACTAAAGCTCTTGCCCTGTGTGGGTTCTGCACCAGCCCCAGAGTTTGGGATGGTATTTCCCTCACCTCTTCATCATCTGAGGCAAACTAGATGATTTCTTGAGTGCTCCTCCTCTATTTCCATAGAAAAAAAGAACACAGCAAGTTTGATTCACTGTTGAAATTTTCAAGGGAGTGCCAGAGTAAATCACAGCTTGGGAAGTCTGGTAAGTTTTAGGAAACCATTCCAACAGTGTTTTGGGCTGTGCTTGTGTACATGAGCTCACCTGTGATATGTTATCACTGAACACTATACACTAAAATATGTGTGATGTGTTATCACTAAACTGTGTATGGGAGGCTTTTTGTTTGCTTCAAGTATTGAACTAAAAATGGAACTGCCTGAGAGGAGAGAGAGTTGAACTGCTGTGGTTTTCTTTTCTCTGATGAAATAATAAAAGTTTTGTTCACTTCATTCAGTGGGATCAATAGCAAAGTTCTTGGCTCTCAGGCTTATGGAATAAAATCAGCCAAGGGCAGCAAGTGGATTTTACCCTCACCTTGAGCTCTACTTCCCTGCCACACTGAACTGCATATCCCTGTGGATGGATGTCCCCCTTTGTACACGTTGCATGGAGGACAAGGAGTGAGAGCAGCTGTGCAGTACAGAACCCAGCACAAAGACAATGGCTTTTTGGGTGAGCCATACAGAACTTCCAGAGGGACTGGCTGGCAGCAGTTTGCCAGATCTTCCTTCCCTTTTTGAATGTCTGGGTGTTTCAGCAGCTGCTGAGACCCTTCCAGTGCTGGGGAGCAGCTTTGAGGTCTCTATCCAGTGTTAAATCCCATAAGGAGATGGGAATGCTCCCTCAGAGCCTCATGGAGCGTGCTGGGCATTACAGATTCCAAGCTTTACCACTTCCCACTCAGGCATCAACACCCACTGTGGTCATTTGTGAGTGTGGGATCTCACCTCTGAGGTTCTGCACCACCAGGTAATCATGAGTCAGAGAAATACTGCTGCTTTAATAGACACAATCAACAAGGGGGTGAGGGGCTGAAGAGGAAACCTCTCATTGCTGCAAGTAACAACATCTTTCTTCATAACTACTGAGATTTAATTGGGGGGAAAAAAAATCAGCAATTTACGGGTAGCTATGGCAACTTTCACGAGCGTGAAAAGGAAAAATGGCTTGAGCAGAAAAATAGATTTACAGGGAGATTTGGAATAAATAAAATTGAAATTTTCCAAAATCAAGTGCACTTCCATTTAAAAAATGATCCTTTCAAGAGGAAATTAAAGCTCTCCCAAGAACCTGTTTTTTTTAAGCATACAATCAATTTTTATAACTGAAAACCTGTCAAGGAAAAATGAGTCCCTTTTCTGCAGCAAGTGAGAGAAAGAAGAGCTTCAACAAGAGATTTTTAACTGCTTACAAAACCAGGCTTTTGCTTCAGATATAATCCTATAATCACACACAGCATTTACTTGTAGTTGAATTGACTGAGGAAAGTGTTACTGTTAGGCACTTGCCTTATCTAAAGAAGCATTAAATCTGCTGGATGTGATGAAATCTGTTCCAAAGTGTTTATCAAACACTGTGAAAATCGGCAAGATTAGTGACACGGCAATGTCATCGTTTGTCTAGTCAAGGGTAAAAGGTTCTTGGAAATGGGAGAAGTAGAGAGGATTTGCTTCAACAAGCAACCTCAAAAAAACTTTGACAGGTAATGCTGGAAAAGGCCAAAAGCACAGATGCAATAATTCTTTGGAATACACCGCACTACTACTCATTTGGGACTTGTTTGTGGTATTATTCAGTCACCAGCACGTTTGTGTTAAAAATGAGGGATATAGGAAATGAAGGAAATTATTAAAAAACAAAAATAAAATGGAAAGGTAGAAATGTTTAAAAAATACAGGAGTAAAGACAGTTGCATACCAGAAGCAACTGGGCTTCTTAGGGAAAAAAAGACAGATAACAACAGATCTTTGATAGAAAGACTGAATGTAATACTTACTTTAAAACAAGGAAGGATGGAGTAGTGTGTAAAATTTTCTCTAGTGAAAAGAAAAATAGACAATTTAAAACACAGTCTTTTGGCAAAGGGAAGATCTGTGTCCAACATCACCTGCAATGTCTCATTCTGGGGGCTCTGTAAAAGTATGTTGTGTCTTACAGAGGCAGCAAGGTGAGTCTCCAGAAATATGTGGGGCTGACATTAACATTATAAGCCTCTAATGCTGTACACAAACCTTCCCCAACAACACAAATGAGAACAGCAGTGATGCAATGACTGCACTTCTGGCTAATGGTGATATCTGCACTGTTGCTTCATTTAGGTACACAATTACTGCATTTCCTTTTTTTCTGAAAAAAACTTTTAGGAAAAATTAAAAAAAAAAAAAAAAAAAAAAAAAAAAAAAAAAAAAAAAAAAAAAAAAAAAAAAAAAAAAAAAAAGTTAAGCAAGATAAGAATCACAATTAATATATTAAATACCTAGTGAAATAATCATCACTGGCTGTTTTTTTCCTAAAGAGAAATAATGTTGTTGTTAAGTATAGAACAAAACTGTAAGTGAAACACACAGCATACGAATAAAATTCCTTACAGCTGCACTGCCTCCCAGCTATGCAGATCTCTCCACTTATGTGGCAGTTACATTTTATTTTATTTTTTTAAAAGAGTGCTCTGTCCATATTCAATAACCATGTAATTAGGTATTCTGACTGACTTCTCCCATTCTGAAATTGAATGAGCAATTTTATGTCATAAATTCCAGCTGATTCAGTGGGTGGTGAAAAGGCAGTGATTTTTCCTATTCATCCAGAAATCTCAGGAGATGGCTCTCCTAAGGACATTTGGATTGTCTCGCACTAATTGAAGTCTGAGGTGCCCACTGCACTGCATTTTGGGAGGTACAAAGCCCCTCAAAATCTGCTTTATTTGTCTCTGCTCCTTTGCTTTGACACGTGAGCAAAGGGAGGACGGTCTGTGGTGCTGCTGCAGCCACGCAGAATGAGGGCTCCTAATAAAAGCTGCAGTGTGTGTTGAGACACACAGCCTGCTCTTTTCAAGCTACTGCTGCTTGGCACCCATGAAGTCCTGGTGAACTACTCCAAGCAAGCCCAGAGCAGGAATTCTCCATCCAAACAGATGGCTGCAACTGCAGGCAGCCAAGAGACCACGTTTCTTTTTCCTCATGACGTGTGGGTGTTGACAGCGTCTCCAGACATAATTCCAAGTGGCTGTCAGTTCCCAGCTTCTCATTTAAAGGGGATATGTCAGCACTAATCTACCTCTGAGACAGATTACACTTCACAATGGAAAATCTTACCCTTATTATAATTGGCTTACTCTTAACACTTGCAGATCTTGCCTTTCCCGAGCTGTTGGATGCCTTTGACTACTACAGTTCCCCTCTCAAGGTAGACAGATCTCAAGAATCAAAGACTAATTTGTGCACACTCTGGGGGTTTGATGCTTAGTCACATAGGTAGGGCTCATTACAAGCTAGCAGAGGCAGGGGTATTAAAATTAAGGGTTTCTTTGCTTTCTTGTGTATGTTTACACAAGAAATAAAATACATGCTTGTTCTGTGTTTACAGACAGATGATTTCACCTTCATTGCACCACTGTCACACACTGTCAGAGCTTGTGGCCAGGAAGATTCCTCACTCCCAACCATGTCACTCCCTCAGTCGAATTGCTACACTGGCTTTTCAAGGACAATGCTGATATAAGTTATATGAGCACATGACCTGCCATGATTTAGTGACAATCTGTTAAAATAGCTACATAAGGCTTAAGGCATAGCTAGTCTATACAGAAGAAGTGGAAGCTTTCCAACAACCCTTAATTAAATAGAGTGGTGAACCACGTTTGAAAAAAAAGCTGATTTCAGCTAAATCCACATACTGATACCTGCCCTGGCATTGTTCAGTGCAAACAAAAACATTAAGAAAATTAAAGAACACTTGCAGGGAACAATAGAGGACTACTGTAGAGGACTAGCCCTAGTCTGCCTCAATACACAAATACACTTAGATGGTGTTTGCAATAAATCAGGGACAGAATGTTTCCATAAGGTTTAGTTTGTGCTCACTCCTCTATCAGCTCACATCAGCCTTAAAATAGCCCTTGTTTATGCCTTACACCCTGCAGCACAGTAAATTGTCACAGCCTGCTGCATCTCAGAGCTCAGGTGAACCCCCAAGAAGGCTCAGTCAAGGCAGAGAACAGTATCAGCTGTGTGTTACCCAGAGAAATGTGCACAAAACCCCTCAGTGCACTTGGTTCCAAGGGGTGGAATGAGCTTCCTTTGACCCACAAGCCCACAGCCCCCACAACAAAGCATGCTATGCAAGGCTGTGCCAAGATTGATTAGAGGTGAGGATAAAAATCTATACATTGCATTCTAATATTCTTTTCAACAAAGGGCATTGATTTGAGAAGGCCTGAAGTGCTCTCATCCCTTTTGTCCGTGTGCCTTTCCTGATCCACGTGCTGCTGTAATATCTGATGTTCCAAGGAGAGGGGCAGATAAAGAGCCTTCTGAAACTCCACATTGTTTTTCTTCCTTGGCTCTGTGCCCTGTTACTGAAGCCTTTCATACCTCTTGGGGATGACAAAAGACAGAGATACTTTAGCTTGAGGCACCAGTGAAGCATGGGGATGGTGTTTTGGTCCCTTCATTCCCAGGTGAGAGAACGGACACACAAGTAATTCCCATTTTTTTCCTCTGGGGTTATCAATGTTTATTTCCCATGTTATCACAATACTTTAAAAGCTTTATGAGTGTATTTACAGAGAAGACAATCATTAATAAGAGGCCTCCAGGGCTCTCCCTTGGAAAACAAGTCACCAAAGTATTCAGCAAATGTTTCTGCCTGTCGGAGGGACAAGGATTTTATGGACTCAGTTCATTATCTCCAGGAGCCCACCCAAGAGCCAGGCTTGTGGCAAACAAATCCCTAACCTGCCTAGAGGCACCACAGCTTGAAGTGCCATATTGCTCTCATAAACTTGCCATGGACAACTGTATTTCTGCCAGTGGATCCTGCAAGCAGTGTCTGTGGGCTGGGAATTCAACAGGAAAAAAGGAATGCCTCACACAGACCATCAGCAGCTGCACACGAGGCACTGGCTTGAAATTCCCCCATAATTGTAAAGGGCCCCATGAGAAGAACAAATAAGCCTTGCCATGTTTCCTAATCTTGCTACACTAGTTATACAGAGAAATGCTCACTCCTAATGATGACACACAAGCTGCTGTAAGCCTTTCTGCAGCAGCGCCGCTCCTTCTATCAGCTATTATTCAGTTATTCCCTCCTAACAGCGAAGAATCATTTTTGTGCTTTTCATTCTTCCTCCCAGAGGGCAACAGATGTAATAACTTATTCCCTGTCTGGCACATTAGGGCTTGAAAAATTAATGCAGCGCTGCTGAGATTTCCACTTTCTGCTTTACTTAGAGTGCCAAAGCTTTGAATTTCGGTGAAAAAATATTAAGTAATAAAAAGCTTATTTTAAGTTTGTTAATGTACTTGTCTGTTTCAATGCCTTTCCAAAGTTGCTGCAAAATAAGCATTCCATTGAATAATCTTCCCAAATTTCTTTTGCCTCTGAGCTATTACCACACAGAATCACTTAGACTGGAAATGACCTCTAACATCATCAAGTCCAACCTCTGACCAAATCACCACCTTGTCAACCAGACCATGGCACTAAGTGGATGTCCAGACATTTCCAGAACATGTAATTATGCTACCATATAATTGAGACCTCTCCTGTTTCACAATTATGACATAGAAACTAAAATTTAAACACCATTATCACCTGTACTGTGTTAAAACCCAATCCATTAAGAGCACCAATCAGTCACATGTTGCTCTGTACATGCAGTGTATGCTTTGTGCCTAGACCTATCCATTCCTTCAAAAGCACTCTCCTGTTACAGGAATTCTGTAAAAGAGAGTAGTGGTTCAAACCAAATTCCACTTGTGTGTTATTGCTTCTGCTCAACCTGTTCCTTTAGAAGCAGCATGAGAAGTGAATGCTGAAGTTGCTGTGCAAAAGCTTGCCTGGGGTTTGGATGACTGCATCACAAGCTTACAGCATCAAACCAGAGCCCACCAGCTGAAAGTTTCAGTGATGCCTTAAGTTTTTCAGATTCTGTGCTGCCTAGGGGTGTTGTTCCGAGCCTCATATTAAGTGTTAGTAAGCTCTGTTCACACAAAACAAATCCTTTTCCTGCTGGAGACCAAGGACAATGAGTACAACTTTCAGGTCCCAAAGCACAAACAGTGGTGGGCTGAAGAGAGAAAACAAGAAGGATGGGACTTCATAATCTGAAGCTGTAATTGGACAATTAAACCCCAATATCCAAATGGACCAAAATTTATAAAAGTGTAAGACCTCGTGACCAGTTAGGCATTTTTGTGACCATTTTGAGTCCACCTTGTGTGTAGCCCTGGCCAGGCTCTTGTCCTGCCCAAGGCGTACCCTTAAAGACCTTTTAATAAATATCTACTTTATTCTCTAGCTCTGTTCAGCCTCTGTTCACTCTCTGTTGCAGGCCAGCCTTCCCAAGGCCTCACCACCACAGAAGATCCAGAGGAACTCACAGAAATACACATACCAAACTCCTCTGGAGAAGTACAGAGGATGGGTTCATGCATGGAAATGTGTTTCCCTGCAAAATAGCAGGGATTAGCAAATTAGGATTAGCATCTATTCATTTAGGTCACACACCTTCAGCAGGCACACCTAGAAACTGGCTTTGCAAATAATAATCAGACCTGTATTGAGTTATTACAGTGAAAGAAAAAAGGCAAAGAGAAGAAGGATGTGAGCTGAAGAACAAAATCAGAGCTGGGAACTATTTCTCCAAAAGTAATGCAGATTTTTTTCTGCTCTCTCCAAGATTTTTGCAGTAGGAGATTCAAGAGATTAAACAAACCTCTGATTTAGACTTCAACTGTGCAGAACACAGTTCTTAGTGTGAGAATTCCTACCCAAAAGGACAGGTGGGAAGTCTCAAACTAAATATACAGGTTCAACATGTATTAGGAGTTAGAGGAAAAAAAAGTCCCAGGCAATTTTTCCTATCACTGTAGAGCATTTGCTAATGCTTCTGCTTTGTGCATTCCAAGCCTGCAAGCATGGGAACAGGCATTAACCACACATCATATCAGGCTGTCCTTGCACTCCTACACACAGCCACTTAGGGCTCTTTTCCTCCTTGGATGGAAATCCTCAAGTAATTTCTCCCCTGTCCTCCAGGCTGCTGGCTGGGCCCCAGAGAGTGCTGAGCTTTAAAGAGCACAGACTTCATATTTCCAGTCTCTGGCAGCACTGGTTTCTTTATTCCACAGAGGGATCTCTGTTTTCTTAAAAGCTGGCTTTGCTGATTCAGGCTTCCTCATCTCAGCAGATTTCAGTGCAGAGTTTGATCTATCAGCATCAAAGACATCCCTCTGTTCAGAGCATGCCTCAGCACTCAGACAATAAGCAGCAGAAGAGTTTCAAACGAGGCTAGTGGTTCCCCTGGAGACCAAAGGCAATTAATAACATGTTTTTCTGCAAGGAGCAGAGCTAATGAAGCCTGATTTCCTGCACATCTGAGACATCCATCTTCTACCCTGTCTGTAAACTGTTAACCCAGTTCTACTGCAAATCGAGCTCATTTGCCCTCCAATCTCACCTGCTGCTCCCACCCTTCCCAGCTCCTCCTCTATCATGACAAACAGACATCCACTTCCCTCTTTTTCCTAGGAGGACCTCCAAATGGTCCTCAGCTTCTCCTGTGCTCCTTTACTCACTTGCCAGACAGGCACACTGTGCCCAGAGCCATGAGTACTCAGGCTGCTGGCAGGCAGAACAAGGAATGTTTCCACCTTCACCAAAGGCACTCTGCAGCACACGCCAAAACAGTGATTTTAATGAAAACCATTGGCACTTCACAGCTATGAGACCCCAGCTCAGGCACAGCTGCCAAGTTTGCCTGAAACAAGCCAATAAATACAGAAGTTATCAAGAAGTGAGTGGCGCAGGAGAAAGAAGAAAAAGTGTGAGTGCAAAAATTTTTCTCTGAAAATCAGGCAACCAAAAGAACAGAGAAGTCTTTCAACAGCTCAGCTGTGACCCTGACTGAGGATCTGATATGAACTACTGCAGTTGTGCCACTGACTACCTCTATTTTTTTCAGATAAAGAAGTGAGCAGTAATTTTATTATCATGTGGATCACAGTGGCTGAGTCCCACTTAAATAAACAATGTTAAGCTACACAATGAACGTAAGTTGATCAGACTAACAATAAAGAGACTCTAATTGAAGTAATTTCCTCATGCACGTGATGAAACTGGATTATTCCCTCCCAAATGATCTAGAAGTGCACTTATTCCAAAGAAACCTTTGGGCACAGCTGTGCAGCTGCCCAAGGGACTCATCCTCTGAGCTCCTTGGATGTTGCTTCTGAACATACCATTCAGCCCTATTGGCAGGAATATAAATGGGTAATTGTTGTCATTTAGAGTCACTAACCAAATTTTTTAAGCCAAATTCTGACCCAAACTGCAAACCAAGAGATGCACTGTTGGGTGGGATTTAGAGCAAGCCATAGAGATTGAAGTGCCCAGTGCCCACGGCAGTGCTCAGTGACATTGCTGTCCTGTGCCTCCCTCCACAGGATTAACAGGACTGGCCTTGCCTTCAGCTCTGTGCTACTGTGAACAGTTTGCAAAATGAGCCTTCAAGAGAAGAGTTTTCATTTAGCAACTCAGGCAAATGGAAGAGTCTTTATGAGATGCTGCCTACCTTTCAGGCAACAGCCTCCCTACAGGTCAGGGCACACAGGGATTGCTGCTGCTTGCAGCCCTGCCTGCTCAAACTCCTTGCACTTTTCTCTTTCTTCTTATTTTGAAATCCAACTCCGTAGCTAAAAAAATATCAAAGGAGCACAGCATCACTAAGAGCATGATGGCAGTAACTCAGACTGGAGATTCAGAGGAGTTCAACACTGGTTCTTCTCCCCTTCACCCCCCTTCAGATACAAACTGTCATAAGGATGTAAATCAGCTGTACCAATTCTATTCTGGAAACAAACAGAATAAATGTCCTGATTTTCTGCAATCCTTTCAGACATACAGCATTTATTAAACAGGACAGAGACTACCCTGTCAATTGCTGCTTTATGTGATCAATTGAAATTGTGTAAATAGACATTGCCATTCTGATCAGATAATTTACACTTTGTATTTCATGCTCTAAGCACAAGGGACTGCTGAATTTTCTGGTGGGGGGAAAACTTCTGGATTTTTAATTTACTTTGGTCATGTTCTAAGTTGACCTCTATCTAGTGCAAAACTGTGGTACATTATAGCCATTGGCTAGCAGCTCTTGCATTTGTAGAAAATAAATGTTTACAAGAAGAGATTATTTCATTTTCAAGAGAGAGAGTTTCCTGCAAAGGAATTTGTTAATACATCTGCAAAGCCAAGGAGGAATATTTCACGGCGGCACTGATGGAAAAGCTCTGACTGAGGATTTACAAACCATGTGTGAAACTATTTCAGACAGTTCTTAATCACTAGCTTAAAAATCAGCAGGCTCTCTGAATGTCACTGGTATCAAGGTGAATGTCACATACCGCAAAGGATTTTTTTTTTTTTTTTAATTGGCAATGCTTGAAATGGGTAGGAGAGAGAATTTTTTAGGCTATCAGAAAGGTGCAGAAAATACAGAACTGATAGAGTGTCATGCTGCACTCACTGCAGAGGTACCCTGTCACAAAACATTTATTGAAACCCTAGAAAATTTGCAGAAAGTTTTGCTTTGACTGGGAGAAGGGGGGATATAAGTGTCTCTTTGGATCACCCTTGGACTACGTGTCATGCCTTCAGTGCCATCCACATGGAAGAGCAGTAATAGCTGAAGGGAGAGGGAAAAGTGCTGCTGCCTTACCCTTTCTCTTTCTTTTTCCTCCTTACATCAAATAACTAAATACAGAGACCCCGTCATCTTCGATGGTGTCCCTGTTATTACAATGCAAGATGTGAAAATGTCACCCCAAACACCAAAATGGGCATGATTCTTAATTAATGTCCTGCAAAGGAGACCAGAACAGTCCTCAGAAAGAGTGACTAGTTGTGCACACAGCCATCTGCAGCACGCAGAGCGTTAGGATATAATTTATGTTTATTAGACTTTGTGGGGTGCAATAAATCATTGTTTTCATTTGTGTAGTGCATTATTACAGGAGTGATTTAACTGAGGAGATTCTTGCTGGTGGCCTACAGGAGTGAAAGGTTAATGGCATAATGAATTCCTATAAAACAAATAGTAGACTTTGGCCATCCTTCAGCCAGCGGGTGGTAAATTAGCAGGTAATAAAGTGTGTTTGCAATCTGCATTCACAGGCCAATAAATAATATGCAGGGGCTGGGGTTTTTTTACCTGCTTTAGTTGACAGTGCATTACTGGGACTACGTAGCTTCAGAGCACCTAAGAAAGGTACAGAGAGAAAGAGGCAGCTGATTTTGCAGTATCCTGACTTTTAGCACTGATATATATCAGATATTGCCAGAGAGGCATATCTAGAATATTATAGCAATGCTCATAAATTCCACATTGCGCTGTAATAAAGTACAGCTTCTACATGTGGCAAATACACATTCCTGTGGTCCCCTCAGCTTGTGACATTTACTCTGCTATCCTATTAACTGGTGGCATTTCATTCTGGTAATGGAATAGCTGAGGGAAATAAAACCTCAATATGCAGCACCACTCTGAAGGCCAAGAAAAACCCCCTTCCTAAAAATAATATGCTAGCTCCCACTATGCAAGCTAAACATATTATCAATATATTTCTATGGATGGGCATTCATTACCATTCAGTCAGCAAAGGCTTACACAATGTGTTGGTGCTCTCCTGCTACAAGAAATACTGCTACATTGCCATGCATTTATATCAAAGGAGTATTAAAACTGGAGAGGGTTTTTTTAGCTGGGATTGTATTCTTTGCCCTAACTGGTCTCAGCTTTCCCTTTTCTTGCCATTATTAGAGGAAAAGAGATCCCCAGTCAATACCTTGCTGTTGTTATCAATGGCTCTGTACTACACCAGCTGCAAGACCTGTGTAAGGGGTATTGCAGTGAATCCCAAAGCTGAAAGTAAATTCAGCAGCTTTGTTAAAGTTGGGTTTTGTTCTGTATTTCCCAAGGAAAGTATTTTCTGACAGGTAGCGAGAGGTTTGGGATAATATTTGAAATCCTTTTGCCCTGAAGAGGAAAAAAATAAGCCAGGTGTCTGGGGCATTAGGATGTTGATCTCTGCTCCCTGAACAGATCATATGGGGATTTTTGAAAACCTCATTCCAAGCCCTGTGCACCTGCAATGCAAAAGGCCTCAGAGACTTGCCTATGCTGCAAAATGAAACTGCTGAATTAAGCCAAGTGACACCAACCAAACAAGATCCAAGGTCTCCTCAGGGCCCCACTGCCCCCAAAATCTAATTACTGTTGGAATTTGATATTTTTTCCTGAGAACTACCTCTAGTGTGGGACCTGCATATCCATGCTTTTCTAGCACATGGAAGTGGCAGAGGCTGCAGGGACAGTGCTGGGGACACACAAGGAGAGCCACACCACTGCCAGCAATGGGACACCCCAAACTCCTCCCTGGAATTTTCAGCAGAGACTGACACCAGGCAAGGGTTAACAGGATGTTACAGTAATTGCAAAGCCTCCTCTTAAGCCTATATATTTGTACCTAATTTTACTAATTTTAGTAACTAACTATATTACTGTCAGGGCAGTTACTTCTGTGTTATATAACTTTATGGATATAAAGTCTCTTCTCTCCTGCTGAGAGAGGAAAATTTCATATTTAAGCTCTTTGCATCATCCCAAATGACATTCTCATTTAGGATCCGAATAAAAGAAACAAAACACCAAACAAAACAGATCAAAAAGCTGTATCAGTCAGGCCCCAAGTATTTCTATCTTTCAAGAAAACTTTGTAGAGTAAAACTTGAAAAAAAAAATCATTGTCATCCTTTTTACTTTGGTACTTGAGTGTGGGTATGAAAAATGACCTTTCTGGAAGTGACAAAACATTACAAAAACAAATGATGCCACCACAGTTATATTAGTGTCATTAAATTGCTGTTTTGATGAGAATAACGACTGCCCTGTGTGACAGCTATAAAGAGATCAAGGAATATCATGAGTCAGTCTATACCTTGTTTGTTTTCTTTTGACTTTAGTTTGCTGTTCCTGTCACTCCAGCCACAGTGTTAAGCTTTTTCTTACAGCAGTTCCAGAAGCCTAAATGACTTTATCCAGAACATGCAACACCTCTGGGATGATTGTGCTTTTTTGTAAAGCAGTATTTACCCAATGAAGTTTGGAGGAATTCTTGTCTTGCACCCACTGGCTTTATTATTGAATGGGTGCCTCATTGCTTACACAGCCACAGCAGTGCAGACCCTGGAATCAATAGTGGCTTTTTATTCCTCGAGTATTTATCACTTTTAAATAGACCACATATGACTCAGAATAGGAATTCAGGGCTTTTATCAGGTGATAAAAAGGGGCATTCAGGAGTCCTGCTGGATCACAGGTGTGACAACAAGCTCCACGAAATGCTTTACTTCTGTTCTGCCTCAAAAACTTACAATTGTTGTGACTGGTGTAGGAAACAAACAGGCAATTCTGGATTGTGATATTGTTTTAATTTTGAACATTGCCTTTTCTACCAGAGCCACAAACAAACTCAGGTTTGCATGTATTTGCTTCTATTTCGAAATGCCTGTAACAACCCTTGCATTTAGCTTGGGATTTTTTACCACCTGTGTGAGACAGTTTCTAACTTTCTTGTTAGGTAACTATTGGAGGTTAGATATTGTTTCCTTTGTGTTAGTTGAATTTTTTTCCATTAAGTTGCTAGGTAACTAATTGCTGGGTGCTTAACCAAAACAATAGAGTGGGCAAGCACGAGTTTTGGGGCTAATATTTTCTGATAATGAGCCATTAACACTCACCAATGACCTGACACATTCCATCATCCCATTGTGATATGCTCCGCTCAGCTGGGAGGAATCCAAGCATCCCTAACTGGATAAAAAGGAGAGACATAAGAACAGCAGGACCTTCCTTTTTTCCACTGGTTTCCCAGAGGAAGACTGGACCCATCTCACCACCACTGGACTTTCTTCAGGAACATCTCTATTCCACAGAACTGCATCTGTTATTCCAGGAGGATTCATCTGGACTGCTTCTAACACCCTGACCCTGTCAGGGCTTTCTGGGTTCTTTGTTTGTTTTATTTGCATGTTTATTTTATTCTACTAAATTTGTATCTTTAATATTCCTATTAAAGGACTGTTATTCCTATTCCCAAAACTTTGCCTGAGAGCCCCTAATTGCAAAATTATAATAATTTGAGGGAGGGGTTTGCATTCTCTATTCAAAGGGAACTTCCAGCTTTTGCTGCCAGATACCTGTCCTTTCAAAACCACGAGAGTAACTTACTGGAGTATATGTTACAAAATAACAAACAGAGCATACTGGTTATGTTATCACACAAATATTCACAAGATCATAATTCTGTGAGTCTGTTGGTTACAATTCTCAGGCCCTGCTGCATGACTGCACCATTCACGCCGAAATAATTTTTTGTCAAGAGCTATATAACTACAGCTCATTTTGAAACTAGGACTGACATCTTAAAATCTGTCACTGAGCCGCTCAAATGGGAGCTGAGGACAGGGAGGCATTCCCAGGCTGCTGGCTGGAAAGGCTGCCCTCAGACACTTGGTGTTGGACAAGGCTTCCCGAGCGCTCCCTCCCTCATCCGCAGCTGCTGTGGTGGCACGGCGCCTGCTCGCCCAGAACGGAGCCACTCTGCTCAGTGCCAAGCAAAATGACTTTACATGGCCAGTTTGTCAGCTGTGGCTCTTCCACACAAAGTCCTTCCTCTTAGGGGCACCGCCACACTGGTGCCAAATGCTGCTTTAGACCTGGTGGCATCTGCTGGTGCCCACGTGCCAAGAGCACAGCACCTAAATGGGGATGGTAACAAAGATGGGAATCTGTGCTTATGGTTGCCAGAAGGCTGCCTGTGCTCAAACAGAGAGACATCAGGACAACACAGGGTATTGAACTTGATGTTTAGCTCAATCACAGCCTCAGAACAGCCTGTTACAGGACAAATCACAGCTGAGGATAAGATAGGAAACAAGAAACCCATGATGGTGAAAAGGTCCAAAACACAGTTTTGCACCTGCCAAAAGGACTACAAAGCACCCAAAACTTCATTACCCTTGTGTACATGCTCTCCAGTACATTTACAGTGGAAGAACTAAAAGTGTTCTGCTAAAAACCATGCAAAGGCAAAATAAAAACAAAACCAACCAAGGTCTCACTAGAAATTCCTTAGCCTGTCTTCCTTTTGCCTGCATAGATGCTTATGCTCTACTTATCCTCTTAATGGCCCAACATGTTAAATAGGTGTCTATTCCAGACCTCATAAGCAGAAACAGATCACTTTGCTTTCCTTTTAAGGCAGAAGATTACAAATACTTGGAGACTCTCCTCAAAAGACAATAAGGGATAACTGATAGTAGCTTTTCCCTGCAGCTTCCCCCTTGCCTGACCTCCCTCCCTTACCAATAAGCTTCTGGCACTCATTTTCTTCCCCCTCAGAGGCTATAAATCATAATAGGTTATAATTAAATGTTATTTCTTTGTATGGCTTCTACATCAAAAAGACGTTTCTGTTGCATTAGGAACTGTACACACACAGATCCTGCAAAACAGTTTCTCCCATAAAAAGCAAACAGTCCTGTCTAGACAAAGGCGTCCCAGGTGCTGCTCATCAGCTCCTTACTCCTCCCTCCTAAGATGGGAAAGACTAAATGAGGAAAAGGTGGTGCCTGTAGCTTGCCACTTACTAAAGAGGTTGTGAATCCAGGGAATTCTTGTGCTTGTGTAAACAGCAACACACAAAACTTTAATTATTACACTCTGGACCAGCTAACCTCTTTCTAGTGCTTTGACTGGAATAAACAACAAACTCTCCCCAGTTCTTTCTCCCGCTCCCTCCCTTTTTGTCAGTGTGTCCATAGGACATGACCCAGACAAACAGGATGGCCATGGCAAAGGCTCACCCTGCCCCTGTCTGTCTGCTCTGGCAATGGCCCACAGGGTCTGGTTCAGTAAACACAGAACAAGGTGTTTCCTACAGGGATGATAAACCCAGAACTCTGTAAAGGAAAGGTCCCATCTGACCACTCAGGAGGCACTCTGGCAGTCACTCCCATTTCCAGAGAACTTCACTGCTGGCACCAGAGCCCCTTCACAGCAGTGGCCCCAGGGACCCAACAGGTGCCCTGCTCAACTCCCTGCACATCCCACTCACAGCCAGACCAGGATTCCTTTAGCAGAGGACATCCCAGACATCCCAAATCCTTAAAATAGTTCAATCTTGGTGCAATAGCTGAATAACAACAGCCTGAGCTAGTGCCTTTGAGGAGGGACCCAGAACAAAGTACCCACTGGGTACTTTTATTCCCCCACAGCCCAGGAAGGCACAAATTCTGCTCTTCCCCCCAAGCCCTCAGGTCCTGCTGTGTCCCTGGGTGTCCCTCACTTTGTTGGGCACAGGGTGGGAAGTTCTCAGCCTCTTGCCTCAAGGTCCTACACAGAGCTTGACCTACAGCTCCTCTGCAGCTTGCACCCCAAGCTCCCTGCACCCAATGAATTCCTCAACAACATTCAGAGCTTCAGCTCTTATACTTTTTTCTGTTGTTGTTGTCAGGCTTTTCACTCTAATTTGTCTTTAGCTAAGGTTTTCACAAGTTTTCTCAGCAATTTTTTTTTTTAATAGAAGAAGGGCATCGTTTTGTTAACACCTTGTATTTCAAAAAGAAATCTTAATGAAATCTCTTCTTCTACTCTAGCTGCCTGTAATATATTTAAAGTGTTTGCAGCTTGTCTGAACCAAGTGTTATCCCATTCATAGCTCAGGCAGTGAGAACACACAGAGCCAGCCAAAGCTCATTCCTCACCACTTTCTCACCTAAGCTGTCTATGAAACCAGCACCTCCAGCGAGAGGAATCCATCTCGTGATGCCAGTGCCAGGAGCATCCTGGGCTGAACTCAAACACCCTCCCTGGCAGCGTGGAGGGGGTCCCAGGTGGGGCTTGCCAGGGCCATTTGGGTGCATTAGTGCCCCTCCTGCACTGCTGACCTGCATCAGTCATGCATTCAGCTGAAATGTTTGTATCACTTATTCTGTAACTTCACTGTCCTCGGAAGAATTCTCCCAGGTGTTTTTCTTGCACTGCAAATTATTCCGTATAGAAACACCTTTGGCATATTTAAGTCATTCCTCTGGCTCCCCACACAGCTCTCTTTTCACTCTGTAACTAGGTGATTTTTACCCTCCCAAACTCAGATACCCCATCCTATCTCCAAAACAGCTTTGGCCAAGCCAGTTTTAGACCTCACTTCCACATCTCACCTGAGTCAGCTGCTATTCACTTCAATGGGAATAATGGACAAGGAAGGCCTGACTGGTTTTACCAGGAACCGGATCAAAGGTATGATCTTGCAACTGCTGAAACTCCCATTGGAACTAGAAAATGTGTCACCTCCTGGCAGCCCAGCCATATTTAAGGAACACTTAAGTATCAGTACTATTTACTTCTAAGCAAGGTGTAGCTGTCCTATTGCTTTCAGAATGACTTCAGCACATACTGAAATTTAAGGACAAGATGAAATATTTTCCCGAGGCAGTAATATATATTTTAACTGCCTTTAATTGCAAGGATTGGCAAATATGTCTTTCACACTCCACTATCTGTCACGTATGTTGGATTGCCAATAGCTACTAGCATTTTTCCACTTTCAGAACGCTGCCATTTCAGCAGCACAGACCGTGCTGTTGTTTTTATTCTCCAAAACAGCCTGACTTTATGATTCTGTTCATTTCACACCTGGCAACACAGAAAATGCAGAGGTAATAGAGGGGAAATCCTTTAGCAATCAGGAAAATGACTAGAACTGCAGTGGAGATGTGTGTTATTTTCTCAAGCAGCAATAAAACGCGTGTGAATTTTCAAGGGAGCTACAAGTCATTGTTTGCTACAGTGACATGCCAGCAAATGCTCGTGTTATCCTTTAATAATATGGAAGATAGCACTCATCATAGCCCTCCCAGAGCAAAATACCAGGGAGGCAGGTGTTGCAATACAAAGTAGCTCGATGTGAAATATGTGTAATACACTGTTGATGCTAGAAACGGGTTTTCTGTAGCCAAACATAAACAAAAAAAAAGCTAACAAACATACACAGGCACATAAATGCATGCTCCTCTATTGCTTACAACAGTGAAAAAGCATGGAATGTTCTTTTACTTGAAGCATGATGGAAAGCTTAGGTTCTGAAAAATAAATCCAGTTTCTTGTCTGTGCTTTCATGATGTTTTCTTGGTCACAGTGTCTTCTAGCACAGTCTTCTCTAGTGGTGGCAGGTTTCTTGCTGAGACTGGAAAGATAACCTGCATGATTTCCTATAAGCATTGATAGGGAAGAGCCTACTAAAAATTCAACATCTGAACCAGCAAAAAATTTTCCTTCTCCTAATCTAAACAGTGATTTATGCAGTCATTATTTATCAGCAACAGTTAAACAATCTACAGAGGGAATCACTTGTTACCATGAATCCAGACACAACCCATCATCCCCATTTGTGGATGGCAGGGATGAGGAACCAGAGATGGATCAAGTTAACGTTCTCCAGGCTGAATTTCTGCAAGATACCAAGAAAACATATCTAAAAAATGCAGTGGGAGAGAGGCCAGGTCTAGAAAAATTCAGGAGTCCTTGTCCTAATCAACTGGGTAAAGGAAAGAAGGAAAAAACACCCCAAGACAAAAGATATGAAATAAAAGAACAGAACCTCAACAGGGATTAGATCCAAGTCCCATGAAGGACAAAACCAAGGAAACTCTTCACAACTATTTCACACACCCCTGACTTACCTCAAATTCATTTTCTGAACTCTTTCCAAATAAATTCCTCTGCATGTTTCACCACAAAATATATTTTAAAAAAGTCCCTGGTGATTTTATATAATTTGTAGATGTTGTCATTTTAGTTATGCAAGCTAACTTTCTCCCCCAATGTTTCATTTAATGCTCCAATAAATATTGAGACCACAATGAACTAGTTCTTCCAGCCCAGTATATGCTGAAAAACTGTTTCCCAGTACAGAAAGTGTTCCTGTAAAACATATAAAGGGATTCAAATGTAGATTAATTGCTTAGTAAAGCATAAAATAATGAGCAAAAAAGATTAATAAAATTAAGCAGTAAACTCATTACGCTTGCATGAATATTTAATTTTTTTAATACACATTAATTATATAAATTTGGAAACATTAAATAAATGCATTCCTAAAAGCTCCAAAACGGTCACACAATTGACATATGAAAGAATGTAAAACTTCTGTGAGAAAAAACTTATTATTTTTTGGTGGTATTTTATAAGGAATCATTATCCCATTGTTTCTAGTCAAGGTTTTTGCTTTTGGAAGGGAACATACCCTTCCAACAATATAATGTGCAAAAAAAAAAAAAAGGCATGTACTCTAACGACTTTATGCCTTATTTTTTCAGTGAAGGGCAAAGCCTGCAGGGGCCTTAGGGAAGGCAGGCAACAAATGTCATCTTTCTTTTCATATAATTGTATACCCATGTGCTTTATGTAATCAAAATGAATACTTCAATTTGTTACATATTTCGCTGGAGGAACAGAAGGCATACGGAAAAAAAGAAAAGCCCCAGGGGCAAGTGATCTCACTCACCTGGAAAACAATGTGCGTGTTAATGGAGCAATTTGTTAATTAAAGATTCTAAGATGTCCACCAAAGTCATTTATTTCTGAATTACCACTTCCTGGAGTTAAACAAGATCCCTGATAAAACGTAATTAGGGGCTCCATTTTGGATTTGACGGGAATGCCGAGCGCTCCCAGGGGCAGCAGATGGGAGAGCGCCGCGCACCGCCAGCCGAAAGGGATGGGACAATTTCACGCCTGTCGCTGCAGCTCCCAGACACGCTGCTCCATTGGATTATCCTCAAGTTCAGCTGCTTTCCAGCGTTGCAGCACAAAGCAGGGATGACTGCAGAAGACAAATAAAGGCTCGATTATAACAAGACTTCAGGCGTGGTCAGTGTTTCTTCTCAGGGTTGCTCGAAACCCAAGTAGTGGTGCTTCAGCTCGCTGTGGCAAATATGAGAACCTGGCAATAAAGATGCGAATACTGGGATAATACTTGCTTGGAATACTTTCCATTTCCATATGTAGCATCACATTACAAAACTTAACTAGTTTTGGGTTGGTTTTTTTTCCCCTTTAAAGAAAACAAAAAAAGAATTACTGTGTTCCAAGTTGAGGACCCAACTCCAGTTTTGTTTTAAAAAGAAACAAACACAGGTGACTTCCTTGCACTGACTGCAACAATATCAAACACAAAGTAAATAACCCAGAGGTGTGTGTTATTAGGGAAAGCCCTGACTCCAAGGCTTTCCAGGGGGGCTTTTTAGGTTCCTGTGGCAGCAGGAGGGAAGAATTGTTCCGGTTGGAATCGCAGCATTTGGCTTTCATCCCTGCTGCTGCTGTTGGCCTTGCTCCCAGATTTTTCCCCACATGTGGTACTGGGGTACATCCTTCCTGAGGCAGGAAACCAAAGGGATGAAAGAAACTTTTATTGAGGAATGGCATTGGAACTAGGGGTTATTTTTAAAAGTGCACTTCCAGGTGCAAAATTTAGTAGGAAGATAGAACTAATAGCTCAATGAGACAGTGGGGAACTGCAAGGTACAGCTGTTTCTATTCTTAATGGAGGAATTTGGCCAAAGCCGTGGGCAGATGATATTTGAATTATAAGTAATCACAGCAGAGCTTCCTCTTGGCAAGTTGATAAGAAACACTTAAAATTCCAAAAGCTCTTCTGTCTGGTTCCCCATAAAAAAAACTAGGAAGTTCTGTACCAAAGACAACTCACAGTTTATATTGTAATGAGTCTTGGGGATTTCTCAAACAAAAGCATCAATGGAGAGCTATTCTTATTTATAGCTCAGGTATAAGCATGACTTATCACATGTGCACCCTCTTACAGCAGGGGCTGGTCTGTGGTTCTTCACCAAACTGTTTGTAAAGGATTGTCCCTTTCAGTAAGCTTATAAATTTACTGTCATAAAATTTAACAATTGATATTAAGAACAAGATGTTCTCTTTGCATTAATATGAGATTTCCCACATATAAAGTTGTATCTATAAAAGCATAGCTGTCTTTAGTGATTAGATCATAAAAATACTCATTTCTAGACACAAAAACCTTAAACCTGACATTTTAAATATTTGAATCAAATCCATGTTATGCACCAGTCAGGGAATGTACTATAAATGTGGATACTCCTAAACACTAATCCACTGCAAAGTAAGCATTTAAAAGCAGAGTAATTAAAGCTGACATGACAATAACACAGCAGGAAGGTTGGTACACCAAACCCAGCATGGAAGACAAGATAGCCCATGAACACATATTGTAAATAATGGTATTCTAAATGCCAGATAAGCAGTGCTTCTGCAAAAAGTGACAAAAGGCTCAGCATTGCAGTAGCAAAATGCTTAATATAGGGAATGATAGTTTATATTTTGGCTATTACCAGTAGAGAGGTTTCACCTTTTTGTGTTTGCCATGTGTCTTGAGAGCTCAGTGATTCTGATATTCCCCCTCTCTTTCTGTACTTACATTTACTTTTGGCACTTGTCTTGATTTCAGCCATTGGGAACTTTCAATCTTGGCTCACTTTGCAGCTCTGAGAAGTGTGTTTCTTTACAGAGAAGAGGTTTCTTTTCCCTAAGCTTCCTGGGAGCTTTGTCATACCTCTCTTGGCTTTAAAGAAAAATCCCAATACTCTGTGAACACAACCAGCCTCATTTTTCTACTCCAGCAGTCAGATGTGGAAATGTGCCTATAGCCCCCCAAACCTACCACCTTCTCTACCATCAAAACTGACAGATCTGTTTTCCATCCTTTTTCCTTTCCATCCTGCCTCAGCAGCCTCTCCAATGCCCATATTGCTTCAGGCTGTGGCTGAACACAAACCCTTCACCTGTCCATCTCACCACCTCTTTCAACTTGGACAATTTTCTCTTAAGTCTGCAGTGGCCAAAGGGAATGTATTTGGAGCATAACTGACACATCAAAATAGCATGCTGAAGGCTTCCAGGTTTCTTTCCATAAGGCAGATCACCACGCAAGGAGGAAATACTTTATTTAATACCTATCCCTGAATCATAAAACCACTGAGGTTGGAAAGGACCTCTAAGATGATCATCCCAGCACTGCCACCATGTCCCCAAGTGCCACATCCACACCCTGTTTTTGGACACCTGCTCGTTTCCCTGACAAAGAACTGTGGTGCCTGTTGCTGCAGGATCCTGCAGAGAATCCCACTGCCTGCTCAGCAACCTCTGCCTCAGACAGAGAAATACTGAAATATTTGCAAATTCAGGCAAAAGTCTAAGTGTGTTAGTTTAGCATTAAAACAAAAAGCCTGAATAGAATTACCTCTTCCAGAAAATTGATACATATGCAAACTAAAATTTAAAAAAAAAAGAAAAAGAAAAAAAAAATACATTACTGGGCTAAGATGAATCTGCTAATTCCAATTTCTTTGCCTAAGCTGTTCATCAGTGGGAAATGCAACTAATGTTGAATACATTTTCTTTTGTTTTTACATGGAAATACTTCTAAAGAGAAATCTGACTGAAAGCCATGGAGCCTACTCCCCAAACTTAATCTATGAGCAGTGTTTCGGGATATTTTTTAAGGCTACAAACAAACTGTGCTCTTATGGCTGCTGGCAGAGCAGCCAGTAAATCAATGCCTGGCAAATCAATATGATGATCTAACAGGACCAAGAGAACAACTTGAAACTTGAGATGTTGAACCAAAGTGAGAACAATTCTGCCACTGTAACTGAACTGCATCTTAAATTACTTGGGTGAATAAAAGGGTTTTGAAAACCTTTGACCCATTCCATTTGATAGAATACAATTTAACTGTAAAATAATCAATAAAACTAATAATTCCCCAAACATCTGAAAGTGAAAAGGTTTCACTTGATGTAGTGAATAAAAATGTAGCATAATTGTGCTTTCTTAACAGACAAATCAACGCTTGATGAAATCCAGAGAGATTAGAAAATGTCAGTTGTCAAAAATGAATTTAAACTATTAAAAGCAAAGCATAAACAAAAATGTGTTCTACCCTAACAGTGCACCAAGGGAAAACAGGATTAAGTTACTGGTAACTACACAAAGAATGAAAATTCTCACATTTTATGCCTTGCCATGTGTCTTTAGACTCAGCCACCTGTCCTTCCTCTGCTTCAGAATTTCACAAGTGATTTTTGTACCAGTGATAAAAAGTGAAGGAAAATACACAAAGAGTTGGTTAAAACCCTTCTTAACCTGGAAAATAATCTGGGATTTCAATGCCATTGATCAAACCTGGATTTTAATTATGTTTTTTTGTGAGTTGGCAGTCACAGGGCTTAATGGAGATGCTGATTTATCCCTGCTCCATGCACAAGATTCAGCTGTCCCTTGTAATCCCAGTTCTGTTTGGGCTGATTTTGAGCAGTGTGCCTTCAATGAAATCACCAGGATCAGTGGTGTTCCACCCATCTTGGGAGGTCAGCCATGGTTCTGTCCACCTGAATCCTGAAAACCCCTAAGGATGGATATTCTACCACCACTCTAATTTTTCTCAGTAGCCCATGAATGAAAAAAACCCACACATCCACCCCCTTGCCAAAAAAAAAACCCTAAGG
>WEIU01003274.1:353015-406890 GCA_013389925.1 Aegithalos caudatus
ACTTCTATACAGAACTTTAAACTTCAACAGAAATTTTCATTTAAATTCTATCAATATATTTTTATCACTAAGATTAAAATTAATAGCAAATGTACTAAATAAAATATATATTTTAAATGACATAACATTTCAAAAATGGATTTAATCTTCCCTCATGCATGTTTAATTAAGGCTTTAAATTATGCCACCCTGCACTGTTGAGCAATGTTTCTTTACATTCCTGAGGAATGGTTTCACATCACAGCAAAGGTAAAAGCAATATAGGGGCAGTGTGGCTTTTCTCACAAGTTTTGGGATGTTTGTGTTGATTCACTGATATCCATATGATTTTTAATTATTTTATGTACATATATATATATAATGTGATAAATATTTACCAATGTTTCTAACACATTCCCCCAAACCCATCAGGACTATTTTATCAATGACAAACTTAAACAGTTTATACTGAACCAGTATTAGCTACAGTACATTGCAATTGACATCACCATGTATTTCATGGTCTGGCTTTTCAACCAACAAAAAGGGTTTTCTTTACATTGTTAATGGCAAGACTCTCTAGTCAAATAATGTAGAATAAGGTGGGACATAAGTACAAGTGCCTGAAATCAGTCAGTCTGGTTAGTTCTGTTATTCTTCAGAATTGGAAAATGCAACATTACTACCTGGATGCTGTTATGTTAAGAAACAAGTCAGGCAGGCATATGTATGCAATTTTCTTTATAGCATTATCTATATCTATTTCTATATCTATTTATACATCTATATATATTTATATAGGCAGCTGTGCTGATTTTAGGTGCAAGTTTTTGCAATTGGGTTTTTTTAAAATGATGATCCACTGACTGAAAGTGATGAGAAAATGTGTATCTAAATACAAACCTATACCTATATTTTATCTTCTTTAACATTTCATTATCACTACAAAATTCTAAGAGCAGATAAAGCCCTGTCACACAGGTGACCAGATATCTAGATGGAAGCATCAGTGTAATTTGATATACAGATAATAAGGCATTTACTAGAGACACCCATCATGGGCTGTATTGACATTGAACAGCACCAAAATTCAAAAGGAGCTTCATTAAATTCATGAGACAATTTAAAGTAAATAGCTACTTAGAGAAGACAGAATATTTACACTGCAACCCCAAATATCTAGGAGGAAACACAAGAAAAATTACACAAAATGTTTTTGCTCACATGTAAAGTGTACTTACCTGGACTGGATCAGTGAAGAGCTTTGTTAGACTTCAGCCATGGCACTGAGTGAATGCAATTTCTGGGCATTATTTCAACTGGGAGTTTTCCTCTTTTTCCTACTGCTGGTATTGTCTCTGCACTCTGAATTTCACAAAGAGTTTAAGTGAAGTTGTTTAAATGAAGCCATGCTCTTGGCTATGTGTCCTTTGAAGGGATGGGATTTCTCCTCATACGTTGCCACTATCAGCAGCTGCTTCCCTGGGGGTTCCCTCGTGGCATTGCCAGGATGTAGGCACAAAAGAATTGCACATTGCTGTAAGATGAGGGTGGAAGAAATAAACATCAACAGTTCAAGCAACGACAAAGACATGAGCAGCACTTTGCTGTAGAAATAAACCTCTGTAGTAGACAAAATCTGAACATGGGGAAGAAGAAAGGAGGACAGAAATGACACTATCCACTCCATTCACAGCCCAAATGCCATTTTATGACAAGGCTCTCAAGAGGAAGTGGCCACCTAACCTGCTTTTTAAATCTATACATTCCAGTTAGAGATCATCCACAATTGGAATGTTCTTTATAGATACCACATCCTTTATTTCCAGAGCTCACAATTTCAACTGTGAATGTCTGAAAAATAGGCAGTGTGAGTGACTAATAGGGGTGGGATCTACCCTCAGGTAAGGAACATTTCCAGCTACTGGGCTCTCTATTTGTAATTGAAAAACATTGATTTAAGGGTTCAAAATGAAAACGTTTGCTTACAGCGCAGTCTCTTTGCAGATCAGAATTAAATTCACTACAGCTGCGATTATGATCACTCTTCCAACCCTCAAAAAACAATTAAGGTTGCTGCAAGCAAACACATTCGTCATGACAGAGCAGAACTGATGGAAGAGTAGAAGGCAGTGGGCATGAAAATCCTGCTCAGATCCCATCAGCTACGTAGCAGACAAGAATTTGTATTTTTCTTGTAAGAGCAGGTCGTAACAAAGAGACAAAAACACTCATCCCCTCTGAGCTGCACAGCCACACATGGCTGGAAATACCCTTGCCTTTCCTCAGGGGTGTTTTCTCAGGGTTTTGTAACTTTGCTGGGTAAATCTTATTGCCAGATATCTCCCTTTTCAAATGTTGTAGGTGAAACTAATTAGGCTGTGACATCAAAAGATGTTTAGTTAAATTAACTGTTTTCTATTTAGAAGCCTCCTTGCATGTTGCATTCCTATGGTAACCAGGCGTACTCCATTCAGTCACACAACACCCACCTGGGACAGAAGGATGAAAGGAAATGATATATTGCATAACTGAACATACTTTCACTTTTTTTTTCAGTGTGACCTGGTCCAAATGCCTTTACAGTTTTCCTTTCTCAGTCTGGAAGAAATCTGGACACACAAACAACCTGTTGCACGCACAAAGAAAATCACTGGCCATGCTCACTGTAGCAAGAAATATTTCTTCAAAAATCTGCAGTTAATTCAATTAGCATCTTATTTTGCACTAGACCAAACAACAGTTTGGGAAAGTTGTGTGACATATCAAAACTGAGAAAATTATTTTCTTTATAAGATCCAATTATTTATAAGATCCAAAATACTGCCAGTTTATCAGCAAAATCCAATTCAGTATCTCTGAAAATCTGTTGTCAGCCTGTCCTTTCCTACACGGCACCTACAAAAACACACACTGAAAATGAGCTGTGGGTTACTGACTTCAAGCAGCCAAAACCTTACCCAAAAAGTTAATTTCATTATATCCCAGTGAAAGAAACCACTGCCTGTGAATTCTGCCAGTAACAGCAAGGGTCTACCTTTTCTTGTTTTGATTGTTTTTTATTGTTTTGCTAATTAGTATTCAGCATGAATGGAAAAACTGGCATATTTTGTAATTTCAACAAAACAAGCACAGAAGCAAATTAAGATCTGGACTTTATATGTTTGATTTTCCATTAAAATACACCTATCTATCATATGTGCATAGGGACCTGCTGTTGTTTAACTTCATTGTTATTTCCAGGTTGTTTTCCCACAGCAGGTTTGGGGGTTTTTTTGCTCCATGTGAAAAAACTGACGTGACTGCAAGGTATGGTGATAGATCCATATCCAGAAAAGTGAGTTATTTGTGGTTATTGAGAGTGGAAGAGGCTCTTACTTTAAGAAACTGTAAAAAAATGGTCTTAAAAGTCTTCAGAATACATATTAGATCAAAATCAAGCACCTTCTATAATAAGTGCATAGCCAAAATGATGGCTGAATCACTTCAACACTAACTGAAACACTGGAGAAATATATAGTCCTGGATTATTCTTCAAGTCCTGTGAAATGAGCAGCACTTTCTCACGTGCATCATCTCCCCTGAATGCACTTTATTACTCAGACTGAGAGGAGAAAAGGGCCCAGGTTCTGAAAAATTGATTTAGAGCTGGATTAGTGGCACTGGTGAACACTGCTGCTCCAAACCTCTGCAGTGTTTATGGGCCCTGGCCAGTGTTTATGGCCTCATCAGAACCTGGGACCAAAGGGAGCTGCTGCAGAATGCCTCCCTCTGGCTTGAACTCAAGGGTTATTCTCTGTATTTCTTTCCCAAATTATTTCAATTTGTGTAAAAAAAGTACACCGAGGATTTGCACAGTAATTTCTTCTGAAAGGATATCTGAAAAAAGTACAGAGTGACTTTGTTAGTACTTAAAACATTGTATCTTTCCCTTTTCCTAGCTGAAAACCTCATGAAACTTAAATAGATAATGATAAAAGATATTTCATCTACTGATTAACTGTATAAGGTAAGTGTATCCACTACACTAGAAGGCAAATGCAACATTCCAGTCTCCTGAAGGAAGCAGAGAGAAATTATTTCTGTCCTGAGTCACACACCCTGTTTGTGCCTGAGATAAAAATCAAACCCATGCCCCTTCATTTCTGTACATTCTGTTCCTCACAAAATAATAACCATTTCAGGATCTGGAATCTGTTCTAGTGTGAATATCCAGGGCTGACAGTAACTGAAATTGCCTCCTAACCTCAAAACATAACCAGAATGGCACACGCAGCAAGCCTCAGATATATGCCAGCAGTAAGCAGGAAAGGTTTTCTTTCTCTTCCTCTGCATTTTGCAATGCAAAACGAATCCCCCAAAAGAAAGGTGTGGTTTTAATCTTCCTTTTTGACAGCTCAGGTACCAACCGACAGCTTTAAAACACATTAATCTGATAAGGAGCATCACAAGACAGAGAGTTGAGAGGAAACCAGAATTCATGGTTAAACCCTCAAAGAAGCAGAGGGTTTTTCTTTCTTTCCTGAAAAAAATATCCATTGGGATAAATAGTCATTTTTGTATTGTATAACAGAGCAAGCTTATTAAAATTTCTGGATGATTTGAAAGAAAAAAATGTATTATTGAACAAAAAATTAGGTCCCTTTGACAAACATCAAGAAAAAGCCAGTTCTCAAAATCCTCTCCTGCTTGCAAAAGAATGAATGTGCAAATTATTGCAGAGACTTTAAAAGAAAAATAATATAGCCAGAATTTTTAAAATTACCAAATTCAGTCACTCCAGGATGCAATGGTGAGATCTCCCAGGAAAATAATTGCCTGAGATTCCATTAATGGTTATTAGTACACAGATAGGGTATGCTTGGGATGTTAAACCTTCAGGGAAGGGGCTGAGTCTGTGAGGCTGATGATCAGTCGTGGAAAGAGACACTCCTATTATTCTCAGCAGTCTCAGAAAGAGCCTTCAGAACCATTTAATGGCTCCAGGAATTCCAATCTGATCCCAAAAGCTGTGAAATCTAGGCCTACTCAAATATCCTGAGTTCAAAATCCAGAGTGGCTTGAGATTTCTGAGCTAAACCTTCACAGAATCAAAAACTCACTGAGAGAGAGGAGTTCAGGCTACAAATACAGATTCAGAGCAGCTCAACCAGATATATATGTTGAAGATTAGGAGATGCAAATTTCAAGTTAAACCAGCACCAACTTATTACCATTTTAGCAGAACATTGACCAGGAAAGGGCCCCTCTCCCAGGATGATGTCAATATTGTGATAGCATAAGAGTTACACATCACCATGAGTAACACCTAATTCATCTCCAGGGAAAGATAGTGACCATTCTTTGAAACAGAGCAACAATTTAATAGGAGAAGCAAAATAAATATTTGAATCTGAACTATTGCAGAGTGAACACAAACATTTGTGACAGAATTTCCATGAAAAACTCCCAGTCTGACACAACACCCAACTGAAACGGTCCACATGTGTTGTAGATCCATGAAACTGCAGGGAAAATGGAACATATGCAAAACATGAAGCATTTTGGGTCACCTGGTGTGTTTCTTTCTGGTGGCCAGGGGCAATCCACTGCAGAGGAGCTCTCCCAGGGAAAACACCAGCAGGACAGCACACTACCCAGCTGAGTGAGCTCTCACCATCACAAGGAATATTTCAATTGCTAGGGTTAGAAAAACAAAAAGTCAGTCACTACCAAATCATCTGTTATTACCCATTTCTAAGCAAGAAATAAATCCCACTCTTATTCTGTTTTAAAACGCATCAAAATTAGGTGTTTAAATTAGCCACCAATGCACAAAGGGTGCAGACAATTTGTAAAATTTCCCTTCAAGACTACTGCAGCTTGAGCCTGTAAGGTCCTGTTTCTCCTCCTCACCTTTTTCCCACCTCTGCAATGCACCACTGGCATCTCCAAACCCTGCTTTTCCTGCTTTTCAGGCTCTGCAGATCCTGTCCCTTGCTCTCAAATCCCAGAAGCCACTGCTCTGCATCATGCTCCCTAAACCTACTGAGTGATCCAGCTCACCAAACTGAGCGTTCCCAGACTCTTTTCCATCTAACACCCAGCCTGGGACAACTACTGCTACAAAACTCAATTTTGCCTCCCTGTAAATTTAGGCCACGATGATAACATTAAAATTCCACCTTACTGTTTACTTGAACTTAAGGCCAGCCCTGAAAGCTTTCAAGATGTTCCTGAGAATGTGAGTGCTTGGCATTATGGCTTTTGGATAAAATATGGCTCTATTTTTGCACATTATTTAAATTACCTTATATTTTTTATTTCCACTGTTATTAAACTGTAATGAATTTATTTGTTTATGGAAGTGTGCACTGCATGTCTAGTACTGCTCTGTAATAGCTGGATTTAGAGCCAGCCTCTGATTTCTATCCTAGACATCATTAAACAATTTATTTTCTGTGATAGGGGAATGTGCTCTTGGGCAAGAGCTCTCCATTAATATGAATTATTAACAATATGTATATACATGCATTATGGATTTAAAAGATGAAAAGAAAGCTTGCCAGTTATTCTATGGAGCTTTTTCCATCTATGAGGCCACTGAATTTCAGACAGCTGTCTGCTGAATGGTCACAGGCAGGGAATCCCTGATGACCACTAGGGCTTTGCTTTCCTGTTGCTAGAATTATGTACAGTGCTTCAGAACAAAATTCTCTGGCTGGCAATATCTGCTCAGCCCTGCACTGCTCCTCCCCATTGCAAGGCAGTGATGTAAACCAGCCAAGAGCTCCCCAGACATTCCACACTCCCTGCAAAGGAGCACTGCCATCAGAAGGCATGTAGTCTTATTTAAAAACATCTTGCAGAGAGGGGTGTTTTGGTAACTGCAGCATTCGAGGAGAATTGTATCACATTTTGCTGCTCCTGATGTGTGGGATTGCACCCCCCAGCCCTGCTGAGCCTCCCAGCCCTGCATGGCAATGAGAAATGAGGGCAGAGGCAGCACACAGAGCCTGGAACACTTCCATCCCAGCTAAAACCTCTTACCCATGCAGCTGTGTTGGAAATCTCAGCTCCACAGAGGCAGGGCAACTGAGAGGCACATCAAAAGATTTTATTCCATTATCAATCTTGTAGTGATGCCTTGGAAGGCTGGCCTGGAACAGAGACTAGACAGAGCTAGAGGATAAAGTAGGCATTTATTAAAAGGCCTCCAGGTTCCACCTCAGGCAAGACAGAAGCCCAGGGCAGACCAAGAACAAACAGAAAAATGGCCCCTCAGTCACGAGATGTTACATTTTTCTAAGTTTTGGTCCATTTGCATTTTGGGGTTTGATTGTCCAATTACAGCTTCAGGTTGTGAGGTCCCATCCTCTTGTTCCTCCCTCCATTCCACTGTTGTTGATGCTTTTGGGCTTGAAAGTTGTCCTTAGTCTTCAGCAGGAAAAGGATTTTGGTCTACTTGCTCTGTGAAAAGAGCTTACTAGCACTTAATATGAGGCTCAAAATTACATCCCTATGCAGCACAGAATCTAAAATATGAAAGCTACAATTTAAGGTATCAGTAGAAGGGTGACATATAAGAGACGTAAAACTCAACACCATTCTATCAGAAACCAACCTATTTCTTTGTTACAATACCTTATAAATGTTTTTCAGCCTATTAGCTTTTGCCACACAATGCTGCTAATACTTCTAACACCAATTACCTGTTTATTTTACCCCATGTGGTCTTGCTACAATGGATCTTTCACAGTTCTAATTCTCCAAAATATCTGGTCTGTTTGCAAGGCCATAGTTTGAAACTTGTTTCCAGTTCAATTTGTCTCTCACCAATGTCTTCTCTATCCCATGGCCTCTCTGAGTCAGCACACCTTATCTCAGAGTTTGCATACAGATGTACAAGACTATGTGAGTTTTCAGCCAGGCTTTGAGAATCCTCTACAAATCCATTTCTCATATCTCTCCCTCTTTCTTGAAATGTAAAAACTTCTTTGATGGCTTTATTCACCATTTGCTGCACACAGTGAAGTACACAATGCACTATCACTAATATCATTACTACAACAATCAATATATATAAACCTATTTTGCAAAGCTCCTTTAGCTAAGGTGTAAAGTTCTATCCTTTAAACAAATCATCCAACTATGATTTACTGTCTGTTTTAATTTGCTAAATCTTTCAGGTTTTGAAGCTGTTTGTGGATGGATTCTGAATGGTCAGACAAATTCATACAACACATTCTTTGCAATTCTTTACAACCACATCCATGTGCCAGTAAGAGAACATCAATGGTGGCTCTACTCTGTAAAGGCTGCATGGCTAACAGCATCAACATCTGTCATCATATCACTAATTACAATGGAAGTAGCATTGATTTCTTTGCTCAACCAACACCCCAATCGGTCTAATTGTTTCAATGCTACAGCTGAGGCAAGCTGAGGTAAAAACAAACCTGATTTAACTTGTTTTGCAGGGTTTATCTCAGAGGTTGCATACAGATGTACAAGACTATGTGAGCTTTCAGTCTTTGAGAATTCAGGCTTTGAGAATCCTCTACAAATCCATTTCTCACACAGCTGCACTGGCCTCCACTCGTGCATCCCTGCAACTTTGCTCTCTGTGAAAAACACTCTAAAATAGTGTTTGTGTGTTCAACATCTCCAGGAAATTAGTCCCCAGGCTACTGCACGATTCCTACATGCCCATATTAATGCCACACAGTGCTGTGGCAGGAAACCATCCTGGGGTTAAAGGTAGGAGTACTCCCCAAGGATAACTGAATAAAAGCAGGCAGGGGGGTCTTAATGATGCCTTAAGTTTTAGCTTCCATGTTTTTCAGATTCTGTGCTGCCTAGGGATGTAGTTCTGAGCCTCATTCAGTGTCACTCAGCTCTCTTCACAGAGTAGGTAACAAAACAAATCCTTTTCCTGCTGGAGACCAAGGACNCTTGGGCACAGCCCTGGCCAGGCTCTTGTCCTCCCAAGGTGTATCCTTTAAGGCCTTTTAATAAATATCTACTTTATTCACTAGCTCTGACCAGTCTGTTTCAGGTCAGCCTTCCTAAGGTATCACTAAAGATTAATTATCAGTAATTTCTGTAGGCTTGAGTAGAGTTTATGAAAACTGTCTTTAAGAACTCTTGCAGCAGTGCCTCCCCTCCACCCAGCCTCATCTGTATCTCTTTGCATCACCATCCAGTTCCATGAATATTGGCAGGTCTGACTCCTCTCATCCCTGCCTTTCTTTTCCCTCCAGAAGTAAAAGCACTTTGCACTGTCCCTCAAGACATTCCTCAGAGCAGCAATTCCTGCTCCCCCTGTGCATACTGTCCTAGGTCCCACACAACACTGCTTCCCTCAACAACCTGCTGCCCAAAATTCCGCTCCCAGTACTGGACTGGTGACTGAACACTGCTTTTTTCTGCACAGATGTTGTCTATGTAAGGGTATTTTTCACTGTATGTAAAATATTACTATTGCTATTTTTTTTAAATTATCCATTTCTTACCTTTGACAATTCCCTCATGAAACCTTTTGTATCTGAAATGAAACATTCTGTATCCCACCCCAACACTTAGCTTCTATTTAACCTGCTTTTTACAACCTTAGCAGCATTTTTCCTTTTTTATTGACCAATAATACATTCAATGGCCCACATAACTTTATGGAAAATAAACCACAAAATACCCCACATCACAAGCAGGGTTTCCTCTTATGGCTTCAGGAACAGAGTCCTAACTGACCTCTGCCATGAGCAGGCAACTGCACCGACATCCAACAGAGCTGAGGAAACCCAGCTGGACACCTGAGCCTTCTTCAGAAGGTGGCACTGAAAGAAAATAACTTCCTTTTCATTTCTTCTGCTCCTGGAGAATGACAAGTTAAGAAAAAGTGAGCAAACATGCAGCTGTAGACAGTGGCAGGGAGAGCAACAGGCTTACTTTGCACACCGAGGGCTCATTCTATGAATAATTGCTCCAGAGAGAAAGGGGACTTCATTAAGAACAAATTGTATGCAGATTTTCCCCTGCTAACCTGACTTTTTTTGACACTGATGGATTGACAGACCAGCTGAGGCAAACAGCACAGCTGATTTCAGTGGTAAAAAGATACAAAACAGAGCCAGCCAATAAAAAGCAAGTGAAATAACTTCATGCAACTTCCCTCCACTCTCAAGAGGAAAAGATGGGCTCATTATATTATAACCACTTTTTTCCTTATTATTCTGTGTCAATATTCCTCCCTTCAAAGATTTCTTCCCTTCTGCTATGTACATTTCAAATAAGCTATTCTTACCACTACCGAACTACAGGAGACAAAAAAAGAATCCTAAACCAGTAACCTGGTACATGTGTACAAACCCACCCATAGATGTAAAAACACCAAAATGCAAGTAAGGTTCCATTTCCACTTACAATCCCACAAGGAAAAACTATGATTTAGGCATTGTCCAATTCAGGTTTCCTCATTCCAGCAGTGATTGCTTCAGCAGGCATTACTGACACGAGAGGAGAGATTTCACTGTCACTCTTGCCAGCACTCCAGTGACATAAAAGCCATTTACAGAAGAGTCTGTTACATGCAAAAAGGTTTGGGGTCAAATTACTTAGGCTTTAAAATCTGAGTTACATTGCAAGAAAAAAAAATTGGGCCTGAGCTGGGCTTCACTTTCTCTATATTCACAGTAGTGCAAATATATTAATTTAAATTAACCTCCTAACTCTTACTGCAGGTTTCACTGGATTAAATCAAGGTGAAAATGCAGCAGAAGTGTAAAATTTTTCCTTTTGATATGTAGGATTTTGAATGTTGAATACTTACTTGCTGTTTCTCAGCCATAAGAAAGGTACACAGGTCCTACCCAGCTGATTTAAAAACAAGTGTTTTCAGAAGTATTTTCCTGTTTGCTGCTTCTTTTGAGGGGAAAAAAAATCTTTTAAAGTCTCATTCATAGCAAACAAACACCAGTTCTGATTTAAGAGTAACCATCTTTAATTCTCATAAATAATACTGTATTCATCATGGGTTCACATTTGAAGCTCACTAATGTTTTTCTCTACATGGATTTGCATATTTTGGTCTTATTCCAGCAAGAATAAAGACTACCAATACATTATGTTACCTGCATATTGTATTAATGTAGCCCTACTTGTTAAAATTTCTAAATGAGCCTGTACAGGTAGAGAAATCAATATTCCAATGACCTGTTTTTCTCTTTGGTATTAGACTAGAAAGTGCACGTACATGTTTCAAAACACTGATGACACAGAACAGAAATTTTGAAGTGTAACTTTGTGGTCATTAGTTATGTAAACAACTTGACAACAAAGGAGTTCTAGAAGACTGATTAAAAATGGATTTGTTTTCTTTTACTGGACTGTGCTCCTCGTCACACCTTATGAAATTATTATTTCAACTGAAAGCAGCAAGAATTAGGCAGTTTTAATAAATAAAGAGGCCTAATGCTCCAGGTCAAAATAAATCCTCAGTAACAGTAATGGCAAAGCTTCCTTAGACTCCATTGGTTTCAGAAATTCACTAACAGGTCAAAATTTAGACTCAGGGAAGAAATTCTCCCAACCTTTTACAATATCCATAAAATAAAACAGAAGCTTGAAGCAAAAAAAAAGAGACACCTTAAAATTCCTAAAGTTGGTACACTAATTATTGCAGATGAAAGTAATGAAATAGCCTGGTTCATTTTCATAAACAGGCAAATTCCAATAAACTCAGATAATCTCAGTCACAGAGAAAAAGTGAACACTTTATAATGTTCCTGAAGTAAAGAGGATGAGGGAGACATAATGGACAAAACCACGCCTGCTGCAAATACTAAATCAAAGTGATCTATGAAATAACATACACATCTAGATAGTCAGTCATGTTAATTTAAAAATATCCAGTGATCTTTATACAGTAAAAATGTCTTTACTTTCAATAAAGAGAGTTAATATAGCATGGTAATGGTTTCCAACTGGTAGGCATATTGCATAAATGTGTGCAGTGCTACACATACACAAGCCTTCAGGCAATGTACAGTAATTGGAGAGCAGAAAATGAATGTATGGAGTTTGGAACATGTAGACTCTGAGCACCACAGCAAAACACCCATCAGATTAAAATTTACCACCTTACTTACAAACAAGGAACTGTCTTCAAAGTACATTCACGTGGTCGTAATGTATTGCCTTAATCTGGGGGAGTTAACAAAACCCTTGGCATTGCAGCATGAATGATTTTGGTGGTTACAAACCAAAGATGGAAGCTGTACATAAATTTACACCAAGGAAGAATCTGAACAAATATATTTAAAGCTGTATTTTAACTGCAGCATATCAAGTAAATATTATAATGGAAAACACGTGTTTTGAGGGAAAAGCACGGTTACAGAAAATAAACTTGTCAGAAAAATTATAGCCATATGATCTGTTGTATTAGCAGCACATCATCATGTACAGGAGTAAAGGGAATTGGATGTTGGAATAGCCTTTAAAAGCTTTGTTTCAATACCATGCCCAAAGGAGTCTTTTACAAGTGCAAGAAGTTGACAAGCTAATAAAAAGTTAACATTTCAGGTAAAGACAACATTGCTTCATAACCATTTCATTGCTGTTTGATTAAAGGTAAAGACACCCTCATTCAGTGTTGCTCCACACAGAGTTTCTTTTAGCAATGTCTGTGACCTGCAGTTCCTCCATGGGCCACAACCCATTGCTCACTCGTGTAGAATCTGAAATCTGTGATTTCTCCCCAGCAATTAACAGCTTGTGTAGCTTCTAGATTGTGAAGGAAACCAAATTAACAATCCAATTCTTTGCATGCATTGGCAACATTTAAAAGATTCTGTGTGCTTACAGAGACACAAGACAAGAGCCCAATTACTCCAACCTGTCCCTCACAACGTGAGACACTTTGGTTCCTTAATGTCCAAGAGCTCCTCCAGGCCATTATTTCATGGCTCACGTTACCTGAGAAATTGAATGTCCCAGGAAGGTCAGTCAGGGCAAGCTGCAACTTTCTGAGGACCAAAATGAAGATATTCTTCTCATCTCAGTGGAACAGAGTACCTTTTCAGGTCCTTCTCTGCAGAGCAGCTCTGGGAAACCACTTAAAAAAATCTCTAACCTCACTTAGGGATAGATCCCAGGATCTAATTCTTGCCCTTTGGGAGTGACACTTTTACTGCTTGCATCAGGAAGAAATCCCAGTAAATTCTAAACCTGGCAAAGTGGCCAGGAGCATAGACACACTTGATCTGTGCAAATTTGTAAATACAGAAGTAAATTTAAGGAATTGGGTAGAATCTATTTTGAATTATTAAAAAAAAAAAATCAATTGTTTAGCACTTGCAATAGTTTTTGTTTATAAATTAGACTACCAATTTATGGAATAAAAATACAGATTTAATCTAAAATACCAGATAAAATATGCAAAAGAAGGAGTACCCTTAAATAACTTACTAGAAGTTATGCATTTAGTAATAAAACAGAAACTCAAAAGAATATTTCATTAGGTAATTTAATTTAGTGTGCTCAATTTGAAACTTAACTTATGATTTATTTTTATACTGCTTTTGCTTTTACATATGAAGTCACATATACAAACAGTTCTAGCATTAAAGGCAATAGCATATTAGAAAATTATTACATTTTATGGTTATTAGTCTTTTATTTTAAATAGTTTATACACTATTGAACAGCAATTACAGTAGATAATAAAGAATTGTGCAATGTCTTAAAACTGTTTAACAACCTAAAATAATTTAAATTGTAAGGAAAAAGTAGAATTCAAAGCTGAAAAAATGTGGACTTCCGAGTTCATAGGTGGGATTTTTCAAAGAACATTGCAACTGAAATTTTTAAATTGGCTATTTTTAATCTGCCAGAACGTGCAACCGTATTTGTCCTACGGGGATTATTTTTCTTTTTTTTTTTCCCTTAACGCTCTATGATGGGATGGATTTTGTCTTTGATGGGACATCAGAACCCAGGGGGGTGTGTGTGTGTGCTGCCTCCCACGGAGGAGGGCAGAGGTGCAGGAGCCAGGACACGTCACCCAAGGGACCCAGGTCACCCAGGACAACCCTCCCGCTTCCAACGGAGATTCCCGTGCTCGGCGACAGGAGGTAGTGGAGACAAACACCTCGTGCAGGCAGACCCTTGAAATAAAGGAGGAGGGTAAAGTCACTTAGTCCTGAATTGGTTTAGGTACCACATAACTAGGAACAGGCAAGTTAGAGGAAATACATCTTCCTGCTGGCATTACGGGGTGGGTGCCCAGTGCCTCCCACTCCCTGCTGCAGCCTCAGGCAGGGGGATCCAGGCACTCTCCAGAACCTGCCTGCTCATCTGCTCTTCCTCATCACTTTTTTGCTTTTTAACACGGTTTAGCCCTTTGCAACCACACAGCATGGGGAAACTCAGGTCCCTCGAGCAGCTGACTCTGTAATCATAGTGGCAGGATGATGTTTGCCACAGTTTTAATGTAATGTTGTACTAAAACTTGCAGTATCGATACAGGTAAGTTCTAATGCTATGGATGCAGAAAATAAGATCCAGATATATATGCTGTAAGATATAGCATCACTTTGCAAACAGTTAGCTATTAATATGCAATGTATATTAATAATACTTAAAGCTCACTATTCTTTCAGTTCAACTTTATATGATTTTATTATAGCATATAAAAAGGTGAAAAGAAGTAATTAATTGGGAGAGCCTACCTACCTTTTATTATGGAGGGCCTACTTCTAGCACTAACCTTCATCCTGCAAGTCCTTGGCTCCACTCACATGGTAACAACACTTCATTTTAACTCGAAGGGATGGCTCTATCTCAGAAGGACTTCTGCTTTTATTCTGGACCATTGTAGGCATGGGTCTGATACACCTTGTGCTAAAGCAAATGAGGAGATTTCACCAGCTACAGCTGGGTGAGGTCTGACAGCAACAAAAAGGCTGCAGAGGTAGGGAGAAGTCTCTGAAATACAGTTAGGAACAATGGCAGTATATTATTACTTTAATTAATCTCTACTCTGTGTTATCCCATTTCTTCAGTGAAATGCTGCAGGAAGCAGGGGGGTGAAGTGAGGTAAGAATTTGTGTCAGACCCCAGTGGGTTTCCTGACCTCCCCTTCATGCTCCTGTGTTCTTGCTGCCTTCACACACTGCCCAGCAGCAAGGACCTCTCTCTGACAGATCTGTGGGCCACCAGAGAAACCACTCACTGGAACCAAGGCTCCACCTTGCCACTATTAGCAGTATTCCCTCGAAGCCAAACTGCTGACAATATTGGCCTTTATTCCCCTTCCATGCCCGGCATTATATTTGTTACATCATCTTTCTGCGGTTTAGAATGAAAGGGCTCAGCTCCACCAGTCAGCAGTGCGTGCACATAGTACAAGTGGGCAAAATTTGTCACGGTGACATCAGGCCGCCAACGCAAACACATCTATTACCCTTTCTCTCTGGCTTGGTGAGACAGCTGCCCTCAAGGTATTGGCCTCTGAGCCTCCCTGATAAATCACTGACGTGTAGGAAACCTGGTTATCCCAGCATAGCAGGGGCAGAGGATGCTGTTCAGCTGCAGAAGGACATGGAAGAACATCATCCATGAGGCTTATAATGAAAGATTTTTGATATACTTAAGTAGTTAACAAAAATTTATTGCAAGAGATAGTTTGTCACTAGATTTACAGTTCCAGAGAACATAGTACAAAACATAGTGCATCAGCTTTGTCTAAACATTAAATAGGTGCAAATACACAAAGATAAAAAACAAAAAGTGAATACTTTACAACATAAGTTATAGAACTATAAATATATTTTATATACATTATACATATTCTAAGACATGATTTTCACATATATATATATATAGTTCGTTATTAGCATCAGACTATTCAGTGCTTCAGTAATAGTACAGGTCTGAACTCGCCACGAATGTTTGTTGCATCATTATACTTACAGTAAATGCTTCCCAAGGAACAAGGAACCTTAAACCAGTTTAACTCACAGAGGGGACCATGAGAACAGCTGAAGGCTTTTCCCCCCTCGTCCGTGTCCTAGAAGAGCGGCTGCAGGGGGATGACAGCCGGGTGCGGGGCCAGCAGGGACGGGAAGACGGAGTGCGGCAGCGGGGGNCCGGCGGCGTGCTGCTGCAGGACGGTGTGGTGGATGGTGGTCACCGAGGTAGAGCACAGCGGCGGCTGCAGCGGCAGCGGCGGCAGCGCCGAGCCCGGGGGCTGCATGGCCGGAGGGGCCAAGGCGAACTTCACCTTGCCCGACAGCGGCAGGATCTGCTGGAACGCCTCCGACGGGAGCTCCTTGAACTTCTCGTGGTTATCGGGAGGGAATATCAGCGTCTGCTCAGGCAGGGGGAAAGGGGCTATTAACTGCTCGGTAGTTAGAAAGGTGTGATTGTTTACATGTGCTTCTTTGAAGGGCAGGGGCGGGGGGCTGCTAAAGATGCCGGGATTACACTGCACCCATTCCCCGGCCACCTCGCCCATCTTCTCGTGCGGCAGAGACTCGGCCAATTCATAGTGGCAAAGGTAGGACTTAGGAGGAGTTTGTTCCAAGTGCCGGTTGGGGACGGGAACTTTGTAACGAGCTTGGTTTTCACGGCTGTTGACATTTTCCCTTTTCTTTCCCTCCTGGGGAACACCCTGCTTGGCAGCAGCTGCTGGAGCACCGTGCTCAGGGGCAGGAGGAGCAGAACTCGGGATGACATCGGGAAGCGTGGCGGGTGCGCTCTCCATCGCCGTGCACGCCATCGGTTTGGCATCTTCCAGCACCCGTGGGCCAGCAGCTTCTGGAGGCGACTTGCTTTCCTCCAGCTCCATTGTTTCATCCCTAACTTTTGCATCATCATCTTTGGGAGGTGTGTTAGTTTCCTCTAGATTGTCTTGAGTAGGTAAGTCCCCCAAAATGTTTAACGTAGAACTTGCGGAATTTTCTTTGGAAGATTCAGAGGTCTCACTTTTTGCGTTCCTGTCAAGAAAAACATGATGGATTCTCATCTTCCTTTTCCTGCGCTTGCCTTTTGCCTTGTGATAGGTGCCCAAAGCGTGTCCTTGCCTTAGGTATTCCTCTGCTGACAATGCCTGTCCACACAAGCTTTCATCCGAGGAAGAGGAGGAATAGGTGTGCTGCCTCCGCTTGCGGTGGGGCCTCTCGGGTTCCTCCGTCAGAACGCTGTAACCTCTCTTCGTGGGCTGGTTCTGACTCGGCCCCTTCTCCTCACTGCATTGTCCTAAACACTTACGCTCTGGGCTACAGCTCGACCTCCTGACTTTCCAGCCACAGCACGTTTTAGAGTGCCTCAGGCTGTGCCTCCTGGAGCTGGGAGCCAGCTGCTTTGCCTGCCTCCGGGAGCTCGCTTTGCTCTTCCTGTGTGGTCCTTTACAACCGTGGTGCTGGCTGCTAGTTTTTGCACTCCAAAAGTCACACCAGCCTCTGCCCCAGTGGATGTGATCTGATGCAGACATGACCCTCTTAGGACCATTTTCAATGCCAAATTTTGGCTGCGACTGCTGCACCTCACCTGGGGTTAACCAGATATGTCCTGCACCATGTCTGCACTTCTCTGCATTATTTTGGAGGTGCTGATATTTATTTTCGTCTGTGTAAGTAACTTCCTTTTCAGTCACTGGAGACATCTCCATTTCTGCTACTGTTGTGTCTCCACAGTGATGATAATGACAATGACATAATTTTCTTCTCCTTTTCCGTTTTCTGCTTTTGTGAAGCCATTTTTCATGGCCTTCTTTGATCCAGACTTTGTTGTATTTCTCATCCATCACAGTGTTTTGTCGTAAGGGGTTATGAGATATGTGATACTTTTCTATTTTTCTAATCCTGAATGACTCATCCAAGGACACTTTGTTTTGATTTTTTGCAAGGTCACAATTTCTGAAGAGGGAAACATCACTTAACAGGGGTATTGTATAGTTGCACACATTTTTATTCACTTCTACTTCGCAATCACCACACTCTGAATTAGGTCTTTTTGTAAAATCTGAGACTAAGATGTGGTTAGATTCAGTTTTATGGTGCAAATGAGGTATGTTTGGTTGATGCTTGGGCTTTTCTTGGCTTTCACTCGCTCTTGATGACTTAAAATCAAAATACAAAGGATTACAGCTGTAAGAAATCGATGGGTCTGTACTTGTGTAAATTAACATTTCTGATGGCCACTGAAGAACATTTGATCCATATTTGCTAAGAACAGGAACAAAGGGTTGGCAGGGTCTCTTGTATAGGTCCGGTTTGCTTTTCGGGGCTCCGCTGCCTTCTTCAGCCGGCGACGGAACTGCTGCATCTGCGCCCGGGGTTTTTATTTCAGTTCCAGCTGCAGATGGGTCGCTGTTCCCATCGTTATCGTTTTCCTCTGCAACATCCTGCAGAGAGGAGACATCCTCCTGGGGTTCCTGCAGGGGAGCTCTGTTTGCCTGCAGCTCGTGCCCGTTGCTGTCCCGGGGCAGGACCTGAGTGCCGTCCGCAGCCAGGGGCAGCGCGTGGCCCCCTGAGCCAGCGGCACTCACCTCCACACCGTGGCCATCCGTGTCTGAGCACTCCAGCTGCACTGGCTGGGACATGGCAGCAGGCAGAGCTGCACTCTCCAGCACCCTGCTCTCCTCACTGGACAGCTCTCTTGACTCCTGAGCTTCAGGAGCTTCCGCTGCGTTGATGCACTTTTCCACCGGTGGGTGAAAACAGTTGTGTTTCTCCTCAGGGCATACAACTATTTCTGCTGCTGAAGGAGACTGAAGGTTACATGTTCCCGGAACAAACCTACTCCTCCTGCTAAATCCATGTTCCATGGAGGTTTCCTCATTAAACTCATAGAAAACGGCAGCTGAAGACTCCAGTTTGACTGCTGCTTTCTTAGGAAAAGCAAAGGAGAACCCAACTCTGTGTCCTTGAGCTCTTTGGACCTGATCCCCGCACTTGTTAGTGTCAGATTGATGGCTACCTGTGTCTCCAGAAGCGGGAGAAATAACAGAGGCAATGTCTTTGCAATTCTGGGCATCGTGCATTAACGTGCAGCTGAAATCCTGTTGTCTGGCAGAATCTATGGCAGCGCTTCTGGGAATATCGTGGCAGTCATCTCGCACTGTCACCGTCGTGGATTTGAACATAGGGCCACTTCCAGGAGCACTAGGAAGGAAAAGAAAGCTTTTGAGTCAATACTGTTCAGAGAACTGATGACAGAAACATGGTATTACATTCGTTTTTAAGGGAGCTTTTTATAAAAAGAGGAGGACTCTGGATGTACATTTAGACTACAAAAAAAGGCCACCTTTTATAATAAGGATCAGTTGACTAGTACTAAAAAAAAAGAAAAAAAAAAAAAAGAATGAGTAAATATTATGCTCTCAGCTCATTCATGTGAAGTTATCAGCTGAAGGACTAACATTCCTACATAGTGGTTAACTTTTCCTAGACACACTGGATGGCCAAAGAGGCTGTCTCCACAGAAATCTTGCTTCCCCTCCCAGCAGACCACCACGGTTACAACACTTTTACTACAGATAGCAGTTTTGCATTCCTTCATGCTACAAAATATATTAAAACAGAGAGTGTTTCATAGAGCACTTCCCCCGTAGTCATCATTCCAGTGACTGCTGCTCTGCCTACAGGCAATCCCACAGCAGCTCCCATCCTATTTGTGTGCACAAACCCAACCATCGCCATCTCAGCAATTTCTTTCATGGAGAAATAAAACTGGGGAAAGGATTTCAGCTGACAGAAGTAAAGTAAGTGATTCATCCCTCCCGAGAAAAAATTTATCACTGTCTACTTCTGTTCTTCATTTCACGTCCTCTTCCCATCTGTTCTATTTGACTTGATAGGAAGCAAAAAGAGAAGACCAAAAAGTGTTTTAGCTGACAATTTTCCAGGATCCACGGAAACTGCTCAGCACTAGGAGTAATGGACCTGCGTTAAAACCATTTGTTTGTTTGTTTTAGCCAAATCGTTCTGTGTTACAGTGCAGAGCAATACTCACTGATGAGTCATTGGGAAAACTTGAGAGTTCATTTAGCACCCCAAGAAGTGCTGAGATGAAGAATAATGTCTTTACCCTATCAGGTAAATTTAGGTAGATGTTTTATGGGAAAGGAATTCCTCATGAGAATTCCTGCCTTGCCCAGTTCTTTATAAATTTGAAATATATATTAAGCACACACAAAAATCCTTTCTTCCACAGAATAAAATGGTGACTTCTACAAAATCAGCCAGTTTAAAAAAGCCTACATGTCTGTCTATGTCACACCTCTAAGGATGCAAAGTGCTAGTAATTCATAATAGCAATTATGAAACAGATAAATTAGGGTCAGGTAGAAATTCTCCTTCAGAAACTAGCAAAAGGATATTTTTAAAATCCCCAAATAATCCAGAAATGACAAAGGCTTGCAAAATCTGTGCTTCATTAGCATTAAAAAAAGGGAAACAGTAAGTTCCTCTTTCCTGTTTCTCATGCAATAGGCAAAATTCAGGTTTTGGAGCATATTTAGGGGGAATGATATCTACTATACTCAAGTATAAAATAGGGCCAGTTAAAACACTCATGGAGGAGAAAGAGCCTCCACGTGAGTTATCATAAGAAGATTAAAAAGTTAGGTGTTGCCTTGCCCCTGTCAAACAGACCCTGCAACATTCATGATCCACCTGCTCATTCAGACTTTGTTTCAGGGCACTGCCCACCATCCAAACTGGGGACAAAGAGATTATTTCTGAACAAGAGCTGCAGATTGCTTGGGCTTCTCTGTTAGTTCATCTGGAGGGGGTGAAGGCTGAATAAAGAGAAAACATTTGCACATGAGCATCCACATTTTTTCTTTCTTTTTTGCTCCTCAGAGATTACACTGTGACAAGTACATATATTTTCAGTGGCTTACCAGTGTCAGAACTGTGTCATATTTTGAGAATTCAGTCACAACTAGCGAGCTCAATACTAATTTCAACAGCTTGCCTAGATACAGTACTAAAAATGTACAAGCAGCAAGGAGTCACTTCTGCAGGGGGAGGTAAACACTCTGCTGAGCAGGGGAAAAGGAGCACTTACCTTTTAATATAAAAAATCCAGCTATTGAGAGCTAAAGCTAGGTTTCTGGATGCTTTCCCAGGCGAGCATTTTGAAAACTAAATCGCAGAGATCTGTTACATCCTAGAGAGACAGACTGTGTTCCTCACCTCATCAATGAAGTAGTGTCAGCCTGCAAATGCATGACCTAGTTCACTCAGCTTTCAACCAAAGGGCCCGGTTTTATGAAATATATATGAAACACATCTTTTTTTTTTAAACTAAAAATACGTGTCATTTTAGCTCAGCTGAAAAAGCAGTGTTAAACATTCATTCCTGCACACAGTGTGAATCAAATACTACACACAGAATGCTTCCAAAACGCCCTAAAATGTGTGTGTGGCTACAGCCAAGGGTCTCCTGTGTCCCACAGCACCAGATAACAGTGGAGGGCTTATTTAGAAATATTTTTTCTGTTTGAGCAGCTGTGGACTTACCAGGTTCTCTCTTTCCTTAGCTCAGCTAGCCTGTGCAAACGTTGAAGGGCTTTCTCCTGTTTTCTTTCATCTTTTCGTGACTTAGATGCTACATTCCGAGCAAACTCCCTCTGTTTCAGCTCCTTCAGCCTCTGCAAGAAACAGCCACATAATGCACATCAAAACCCCTGGGATGAGAAACATTGTAATGACAGCTCCTTGCTGGTAAGTGCCCACAGCATGAATTATTCCAAACCTAGACATTCAACAAATTTCGGGATTTCAAGGGAATAACCAAAATACCTAGAGATGCTAGAGACAACCTAGCAAACTTTACTGTAGCTTTTGTGATGAGGTAGACCAGCCTCAGCAGGATGAGGCAAAGTTCAACCAGGATTTTGTTCATGATTCTTCCCCAGAGCATTCCCCACAGCATAACTGCTTTTTGAGATACCAATAAAAAATGAGACCACCCCAGATATTTTTTCTGCAAAGCTTCTCAAGAGCCTACTGAGCCCCCAGGAGATATTACATCTGGAATGTTTCTGAGATGCTGGGCACAGCACTTGTCACTGCTGCTCTGTGGAAGGTCCCTGTCAGCTCTTCTCCAGCTCACCACGGTCCCTCTGGCCCTGCCCTGCCATGTTATCAGCATGCCAACACCTGCAAAGCTCCTGAGAGCTCCTGTCCTGCCATCCCAGGCATTATTAGAGATGTTAAAGGGTCCTGACCCTGCAGGGATCTCCAGGGGATGCAATGTCCTGTATTCAGAAATGGGGAGAGTGTCCCTTGGAAGGAGCTTGTGTTTCCTGCCCTCACTGGTGTCTGACACAGCAGCTGTACAGACACCCAGGTGCAATCCAGGATCTCATGTCATTTTATCTCCAGCCTGCTTCTTTGCAGGGAAATGGAAGTGCTCAGCTCTGATTCCCCACACAAAAAAAAGGGAATGTTGTTTTCTTTATATCACAGAAGGACAATATGCAGGGGCCTCCCTGCTTCTTTCTGTCAGCAAAATGAATTCCAGTAGGTCCCAAACCCCAGTGGTCCTCCCTGTGCCCTGGTTATGGCTCACAGTTTGATGACATCACCTTACAGAACCATCATCTCACAATTCTGGGGAGAACCCAGTAATTTGCTACCCCCTTTTAGTGTCCAGGGCTAACAACTGGCCATGAACAGTGGCCACAGTGATTTGTAGAAGCAAAACCTCTAACTTCAAATTGTTTGAGGGGTATTAAGAGCTTTTGTTACCACTGCTGGCACACATAATAGATACACAGAATAGAGTTTGCAAAACACTGTCAACAGTCTTCAAATGCCTGGAGATCCTTGATGGAGAGGGAAAAATAATCTGAAACATAACCTCATCTTCCACCATTTATGTTTTCTAAACATCAGAATTTTCTACTAATAAAAATTTGTTTTATTGTGCTAATACAGTATAAGGGTATAAGTACACTCAAAACTAGATGTATTATACCTTTTTTCCCCCAGAAAAAGAATACTTGAAATGTGTAGCATCTTTGTTGAACACATCTTACCCCTGTGCACTCCTGTTCTCCTGGATAACATGATACTGACCCTGCTTCCCACCAGCCACTTAGGAAACCTGAAGTACTTCATTTCACAGGCAACTCCTGAGTACTCAAACACAAGAGAAGAGACGAAATTTGCTCCTTCCCCTCCTCACCTCCAGCCCTTGGCACTCAAAGAGAGGATTTAATTGCATTTTGTGGAGCTCAATACATTTTCAGGGGTTTTTTTTCCCTCCAATGCTAAGGAAAGCAGTGAGAAGTAAGGGAACAAAAGGAAAATAATAGGGTGCTGCCTCACACATTAAAAAGGAGAAGCTGAGGTGTATACAAATCCATAATCACCTCCCAGCTGCAGTACTTTCTGCAATTACTGGGATGATTATAATTAGTGATTTGAGTCCGACCAGATTTTGAACCTTTTAGTGTTACTGCTGCAAGTTAGCAGCACTCCACGCCTGTTCTCAGTTTTGAAGTAATTAAATTGTTCTCCTTGGATGGCTATGAGTAGGTGTGGCACAAGTTTTGTGTGCTCAGCCTTTGCCTGCTCTTCTCTTCTGGAGAACTCCTGGCCCCAGAGCTCCCCTTCTGTCAGACCTCCTGGTAGATACACCCTTCCTCTCCTGTACAGAAAACTGGCCTTAGCAGAAAATTAATGAATTACACAATGGGCTTTGCTTTGCTCATTGTTTTGTTTTGTTTTTTTTTCTTCTCACAACTGGCATCTCAGTCCTTCATGAAGTGCTTTAACAATCTGCAAAGATTATACCTTGGCAGCTCCCGAGGTCTTTATTCTGCAAATGCACGTCTAAGTGGAATTGCTTCTAAACCACAAGACATGCACCTGCTGTTTCAAAAAATAAAAGCCATTTCCTTTAAATAAAAGGTCACCTAAATGAGTAACTGCATCCTCTCCATTTTTTCCCCCTTTTTTATACTGTAATTATTTTCTGCTTTGTTTTCTTTAGCCTTGTGATGAACTATCACCACCTGCATTCCCTTACTGCACTCAGCCATGCTCGGGATTGCTGGCACTGCACTTATGCTGCCCTTAGTTGCAAATCATTGGTTTCACTTGAATTATGCAAAAGAAAACGAGATATTACCCAATCATGCCATTAGTCCATGCATTCTTAGCATCAGAAGGGCCCCCCTAAAGTTGTTCAAAGTAAATAGCAGCAACAGAAAAACAAGCATGACTGGTTCCTATAGACCATCTTTTCCTTTTCTCTGCCTTTTGACGTGGCAAGCTGTTCACTAATGCTAACTTCAATAGCTAGTTTAATGCCTGTTATGTTTGGTTTTTTTCCATGGATCAGCAGGCAAGTAATTAGCAAGCAGGGATACTGTATTGGATTCCCTGCTGCATTTTCCTCTGCTTAGGAAGCAGCTCAAAATGCATGTGACCCAGCCAGCAGAGTTCAATCAGCAGTTCACAATGAATAATTAAATGACATTTCTCCAAGAGACCCAAATGCCTTCATCATTATCCTGATACACTGTATTGCCACGCTGGAGGTGCAGAGCACAGGAGCCCTCGCTTTGCAAATGACTTTGCCCAGCCTGAAGGGATGGGAAGCCTTACCCTGAGTCTCCAGCCTTTGTGCAGTCATCCTGCAACTGGGCTGCTTTCCCTGGGGCAGAAGCTGGATTATTTTAACAAATCTAACTGTAACACAGGGCCTGAAGCAGGAATATTCCACCTATTTCTACCAAACTCAGTCGGGTATCTTAGTGCACACTCAGTACGTGGTGCTGAGCTGAGGCTCGTCAGCCCAGATGAAAATCAAGATTTTACAGGATCCTGTCTGCCTGGGCATGGATGAAACCATCCATGAGAGATGGCCACAGGAACTCCACACTCAGGTGTGGCTGCATTTCACTCACAGACACAGGGTTTTGGAGCTCCCAGACTTGTTGAGGAAGACAAGTGTAAGAAAAATCAAGGGAATCCTAAAGGGGAATTCCAACAGGACCCCATTCCTGGTCTCTTCACTTCACCCTTGTCTCCCCATTTACCACATTAAACAGTTCACATCAGCTGCTTTTCAAACAGTTTCCTAATTCTGGGTTTCCTAATGATGAGTTTCCCAATTCTCCCCTGCATTTTATAATAAAGAAACCACAAGCCCAGATTCTGCTGCCAGAGCCAGGTGCCTGAAATCCTCCCCTGGATCAAATCCTCTCAAAACCAAAGACACATTATGGCATTACATCCACTTCTCACATCATTATTACAAACCTTTTGCTACCCTGAAAAGTCGCTGCTGGCTTTTGGGTTTTTTTTTAATTAAACTCAAGATTTAAACACTTGTAGGATTTGTAGGATTAGCCCTTTAAACCAATGGACCTCAAAACACAGAGAAAGCATTAATTAATAAATAGACCCAGGACAGCAAAATCATGTAAAGGCTGAATAGTGAAACCCAAGGTACTGTGGCATTAAGATGATAAAAAGAGGAGGGGAAAAAAACCCAGCCTCAAATAATTTTATAAATTTGAACAAATAACTGAATGTTGTCAGAACTGACTCTGCAGAAAAGCAGTGAGACTTCTAAAAAAGCTTATGAGACCAAAGGGGAAATCATAACAAGCATCAGGACTGATACAGGCTCTCTCTCACAGAAAAACCAACCATCCCACAGGCACAAAGGCATCATCTAAGGACTGCTTACTCAAACAGGCTCTCATAAACTACCTGTGCAAAGCTTATCTAGGAACAACTTTAACAGGGTCAAGAACCAATGGGAACAGGTTTTATAATAGCAGGAGTCAGAAAGATGTCTGTCAGGGGATTTTAGGGCAGTGCAGTTCAGATATTATTATGGTAATTCACTTTTAACCTTAGATTAACAATTAAATTACGTGGACTTTTACAATGTTGAAAATACGTAGACCATAAATTCATTTTCTGATCAATGAAAGTGCAAAATTACAGAATTTAACAGCCGTGACATCAAATTTTGATGCTTTATTGTCTTTTCATTTTATCAGGAAGAATGACTGTATTCTCAGTAGTCACTAAATCATTAATTTATGTGGTTTTAGCTGTTAAAAATAACTCATCAAAATAAAAGGCCAAGCCCACTCCTTTTCCACCTGCCCAGCCAGCGACAGGCTGGGATCATGAAGAGATGGGATATTCAGTGCTGCATGTGCATCCCAAGTCCAGCAGGAGCTTTGCCACGTCCTATCCTTCCTATAACTCCATTTGTACCCTGAAAGGAGCTGGAAATCCACTGCAGCTCCTTCCTGCCCTTCAAAGATTTCCTAATTACCTAAACATGGGCTGCATGAATTGGTAGCTCAGCACTGTGGTGGAAGTGGGATAAAAGTGGCATTTGGATTTATTTAAAAATAATGAATTTCTAAAATCTATTAATTTTTTCCCTCTAAATCTGTACATGATACAAACCATATTTTAAATAAAGCTATTTTTTTGCTTGTATTAAATTTGGTGGGGTTTTTTTTAATGTTCTATCATACGTAATGAGAATTAATGAGTGTTGCTTTTAATGATGATTCTAGAAGCTGTGCATATTCCCATCTCTGAATGCTGCAGGACTGCTCTCTAACTCCCTACTAGCTGAGATGGGATACTGCTGCTTTATGTGAATTATGGTGCAGCAAACAGAGTGACAAGAACTCATCAGATAAACACTTGTCACACCAAACCAGATTAGCACCTTTCACAAAGAGGATCGAGCTTAATCAATTATAAATAATAACTGACTAGAACACAGCTCGTATAACACCTGTAAATGCTCAAATGGGGAATGAAATATGCCATTTAAAGCAGAAAACATTGCTTACTAAGATGTAAAATGCACACATTTTCCATCTGTCTTCAGTGGTTTGTGAGAGCATATATATATTTTACTCTTCTGCAGCTGGAGACCCCTTCAGACAGCAAAGCAGGGCAGCATCTCTTCCCTTGTCCTCTGGTCTTCAATTCTACATACTTTTCATGACAATATCTTTCATATTATTACTATTGTTAAAAAATAAATTCTTCTTCTTGTAAAGATTAGAGGAAAAACTTAAAGCTCCAAGAAAATGATACTATAATACCCAAATCATTTACTCTGTTAGTGCTGCAGGCCTTCCCTAGCAGAAGTTACACAAAGCACATTATTTCCACAGAAAGGAGAAATGAAAAAGAAGTACGCTAAGGAAGACATTAATAGACTTTTTTTCCCTTCTTTTTGATGCTGCCACCATGGGATTAATTGCTGTGATATGTTCCTGAAAGAGATGAGGAACAAGGGGTATTTATTTTTAACAGCAACCCAGAACCACTCCATTGGGAGCTGCTGATGAGAGTGAGGGAAAGCTTCCAGCCAGGGTGGTGTGGCACTATGAAATGTCACCAGGAGGGGCTGGGGCACCTCCAGCCCTGCAGAAATTCCAGAATTTAGTGCCAAAAGCCCTATTTATTTACCTGATCTCGTGTCAGCAAGCGAGAAAGCAGCAACTCCTTCCAAACACCGTTTGTAGGATTTCTGTCTCCTCACATTGCCAGCCTAGGGACCACACTGGCCACTCACTTGGCTTTTAAGAGGCCTTTAAAAAATAATATTAATCTATTGCTGGCTTAGCAGTAACTTTTAGTTTGTTCCAAGTTGGGAGCTGCTTCTGTCTGCCTCTGCCTATGGCTGTTTGCATCTCACACTGAGCTGCAAAATTCAAACCTTTTCTCAAATACCAAGAGCTCCACAACTTTGCAACAGAACCAAGTGAGGAGATATTAAGCCCTCCAGATGACAACAAGCAACATACAGACTGTGAATAATCATTTATCCCCTTATATTCCCACCACAGATTGCAGCCATTCCCTCCTGATGGTCTTTTTAATATTAGAAGAAATCCAACACATACATAGTTACACACAAGATTTAAAAAACAGCAAGTCCTTGGAGCTCATAATATTCCTGAAAAAGTTGATTCAGTGGATGTGAAACTGCTCTTTTTCTAGCACTGTCATGAGCACTATCCCAGACTGGGAAGGAAGTGGAATGCAGAGGAAAGGAAGGTTTGGTATTGCTTCACTTGTCCATCATGGGCCTGGAGGGAGCCAGGGGATGAGAAAATGAGACTCTTCACGACTCAGGAGATTTTTCATTACATTTAAATGAATTGATGTGATGCAATTTTTCTCAAACAACTCAAGTTGCTCATGAGTACGCCTGTACAATACACAGTAGCACACTTTGTTGTGTAGTCTGCAAAAGACAACTGTTGAGATAGCTTTTAGGTTTAGAGCCTACCAATATATATAAAATACATATATTATGTTATACAACTGAAAACTCATATTGGTCTTTTATAATTTTCTAATATAAAGACTGACACTAATTTTTCATGAAACATAATTAGTTTTTGAGACTACATACTTGTGTTGAAGCATCTTGTAGAGTGTCTCAAGTTAGATTTTTTCCTACCTAACTTTATGGAGAGAAAATAAATTACTCTTGAGCTTAAAATCCAAAGCAAAACCTAATGAAAACATTACTGTTTCAGAATCTTGAGGAAAATCAGAACAAATATTTTTCACACTTGCACCTGTAAGATACAGGAAAGCTAGTTATCCTTGATGAATATCTCACTAATTACTCTTGATTATGTAACAGCAGAAGATGTACACGGGAGCAATAGAAGGAAGAAGAAATTTCCTAGCTCTTATTCTTTTCTTTCTCAAATTATCTGCCAGAAACAAACACACACTTCATTATGGGATGATTAATGCTATTCCCAGCACAAGAAGCCTCACTTGATTTGACACCACCCTTCTGGTGCCTGTGCATTTCTGCTCCTCTCCAGCATCCCCTGCTGCAGGACGCAGATAGCACTGTGGCTTCCAGCTGAGCAAGGCTCCAGGACTTTGACAAATAACAGGTTATGAGGCTGAAATTAACACTTGTGTTGCTTTTGTTTTAAGATAACGATGTTTTTCTAAAGTTGGCTTAATGGCTGCAGTGCTGCCTTTGTGCAAAAACATTGTTTTAAGTCTGCAGAACTGCTGAGCGTGCACACTGAATATTTCACTGTGATAGCTACTAACCACGTGTGTAGCAGCAGCCTGGGCTTATTGCAAGCTGCAGGGTATTTTTCGTTAGCTTCAGCAGAAATCAGCTGAATATTCCATAAATATTCCATAAATATTAAGGACACACAAAGGAAACAATGCAGAAATACAGAATTAGCATCTCACCTATCAAAATAATTTTACCAGATAATGAAAGGAGCATGAAGCTGATGCAGGCTTCTACATCTGGAAAGTGGTTACAGAGACTCTAGTTTATTTATTTTAATAATTCTAGGCCTGATTATGCTTCTCTTGAAGTTAATGGGGAAACTTCTGCTAAGCTTGTGGGGAGAGGAGGTTTCCAAGCCACCATGAAAGTTTTCAGCAACACTTAAGAAAAGCTTCCTTAGTCACAAAGATTGAAGACAAGATTGGCACACATCATTTCTTTAAGAGTCACTTTCCAGTTATCCCTGATCCTGCACCATTCAGGATTCTAATTAAAAAACAAAACAAAACAAAACACACACCCAAAAAACTCCCACAAAAACCCCAAACAAACAAAAAACAAACAAAAAAACCCAAACAAAACACCCAAAACCACATGCAGTGTTGTAAATCCTGACAGGAAATGTTCATTCCCAGTACTGTTAAAGAAAAGGGCTTAACTCCATCCCTCTGGAGTGGCTGTAAGTGTGGGGTGCCCTGAGCATCCCACAGCTCTTTTTCCTGGCTCTGGAAGGACAAACCAGCACGGATCATTTCAGACACGAGGTGCCATTCCCTGCTCCCATAGCATTATCCACCACTGTTCCTTTCACTCCAGCAGCAAAGTTTATGCATCCAGAATAATCTTTCTGAACATTGCATATCCAATATTTTCTAATTTGACTTTACTGAAACCAAAATATTGATTCAAGGAGACACTGCTGCCTGATATTTTCAGGTGGGCACTACTCACTGAGTGAGAAATGTTGATTTGTGCTTTTTTTGGCCAGTTACAATTTTCTGTGCATAAATATTGACAGCTCCACAATGTTTCTTCTCAAGTCTATCCAGAGAGCTCTAAGCTCATGGAAAAGTCCCTGTCTGATCAGCATTCATATTCCATAAACCATTTCACTGGAGCAACCACTGCTTCACCAAGAAATCCTCTCGGAGGAAGGTCACCTCTACACCTCTTTGGAGAGGGAAAATTGGATTTCCCTTTAGAATGGCTCTGCAGTGGGATTAGGTTACAAAATGGATACTCCCATCAATGCACAAGACTGGATGGCTCAGCTGTTAAAGCTTTTTGCTCATTTTGGAGGCCACTTTGCTGCTTTCTGCATGAATAATGTACTTGGCACCACTGAGTTCTTTAAGACTCCATCCAACAACTCCTCACTCCAGTGCCCTCCAACACCCACCAGTGTCCCTGGGCATTTATCAGTTTTTCATCGTGGTCACTGTGTCTCCAGCACTGAATTCCTCTGGAGGATCCTGCTGCTATTCTGGTTCTTACTCTGTCCTGGCTGCAGGAGGACACAATACCCTTTCTACAGGCAAATTTAAAATTGACAGCAGACATTTTTAGTCTATGTTTTCTAGTTTCAGCCTCTTTGGTCACTGACATTTTAGGAAAGTCTGCCACAGAGACTGAAATGAACCTATCAAATATTTTATCTTTCTACTTTCTACAGTAATGTGCACAGTGACCAAAAAATGAGGAATTAATATTTACAGTTAGGTCTTCCAAAGATTATTTCCCATAACCCTTGAAGGATACACTAATAACTGATGGGCTGAAGGAGACACATCAATTCCCCCAAAGTGAGCTCTTTATTTTAGTTCTTTATGTCAGAGCTAAATCACAATTCCTTGCCCATATCAGTTTTATAGTAGATCACTGAGCCGTTCGAAGCCTCTGCTCACAAATTGCTCCTCATCAGCAGGATCTGGTCCTTGCCAGCATTATCCCAGGACCATGACAAGCTTCCTCAAAGAACATTAATTTGGCCAATGAAAACTGAGACGGGAATGAGCCTTTGCAAATTTTGACACATCTCCCACTTAGCCACAGCAAAGCTGTACAGACAAAATCTTAGTTATCCTTAAGCCAACCTGTAGTACTACACACACAGAGTCCTTGTAGAAAAACACCAGATTACAGAAAAAAATCATAAATATAAAGCCTCTATCTTGCAAGGCAAGATCAATTGATACCGTGGTTTGATAGAGATTTTCAGTTTCAATGATGCAGGTGAAGCATGTTGCAAGGTAACTCTGGGAAAACACCACTGACACTACAATGAAAAAAAAAAAAAAAAAAAGGATGCTGGGCCAGTAAGTCTGTATTTATGTGTATCTTCCACTGCCTCACTGCCTCTGCAGAGTGAAATGTTACAAACTGCAGAGCAGGGATGTGTGCACCACCATGCTATGTTAATAAAGTGTTCCTTTAATTATCAGTAAGCCACAGCTTGGAGGCTGCTGTGGGAAGCCAGGACTGTAACAGACTGTGACAGAGACTCCCAAAAGGACAAGCACAAGTTCACAGCAGGGGCCCTGAGTGTGGAAGGAATGGGATGGCAGCAGGCTCCCAGAGCCATAAACAACTCACTAATGCTACATTACTGCTTGCTAGAGGAATGCAACTTTAAAATATGGATAAAAGTGAATTCAGGGATAAAAAGGAAATGAAGCCATGGTGAGGCCACAGGCAGAGTGCTCTGTCCATTTCTGGGCTCCTCAGACAAGACAGACATGGAGCTCCTGGAGAGGGTCCAGTGGAGGGTGGCAAAGATGATGAAGGAACAGGAGCATCTCTTTTGGGGTAAGGCTGATGGAGCTGGGGCTGTTCAGCCTTTAGAGGAGATGTGGAGGAGCCTCATCCCTGCCTTTCAGAGTCTGCAGGGATGTGTGAGAGGATGGGCCAGGCTCTGCTCCGTGGTGCCCAGCAGCAGGACAAGAGCAGTGGGCAGGAACTGATGCACAGAGAGTTTCACCTGAACATGAGGAAGAACTTCTTTCCTGTGCACTGGCCAAGCACTGAGCAGATTTCCCAGAGAGGCTGTGGAGCCTCCCTCACTGTAGATATTCCAGGCCTGTGCCATGAGGTCTGGGATGACCCTGTCTGAGCAGGGAGGTGGGACCAGATGATCCAATGTGGTTCCTTCCAACCTGACCCATTCTGGGATTCTGTGAAAAAGCCCCCAACACATGTAAAAAAAAAAAAAAATTACATATAACAAATTTGACTACATTATCACGAAGCATTTTGGAGCATGTATTTGTGTTAGTAAACACATAAAGATGTCCCCAAATAGACCTGAGTGAGGAGAAAGAAACCATCAACATTAACTTCACCTTCTTCCTGGCAAAGAGGACACCAACATGATCATACTGCCCCACATGAAGAACTCACTGCTGACAACTCATAATGACACCTCTCTTTTCCTCTTCAGGAGAACCATTAACACCAGAAGGGAATCAGACACTAGAAAGCTTATTATAGCTGTATCATTATCAGGAACGAGCTTTTATAATTAGATAATCTGGACTGTAAGTGCCTGTATGATCATAATTGGCCTAATAATAACTCTTTCAGTAGGCTGTTAGGACTTTTGTTCAAGCTAAACTAACAAATTCCTGGCTTTGCATGCTGGGTGTGCTTCTTTTACCCCCCTAAGCACAGAAGGAGTTTGGTTGGGTACCCCAGCCTTGAGGAACACACGACACAGCTGATGATGGGTAGGGCAGGTCCAGCTTTCTGTTTCAATATAACCCAGAAGGAATTCACTGCAACATTCATTTACTTCAGTCAGATATGAAACCTATCAGGAGATAATTTGCCCTTGATTAAGAATCACCAGGAAATTAAGAAAAACAATAATTAACTAATAACGTAAAGCTCATTACCCAACGGAAATGTACTCAAATCTCAGTCCACAGCCTTAAAGGCAGAGAGCAATTCCTGAGGAAAACTGACATTATCCTGTTGTACCTTTTATTTGCAGTAACGACAGCAAGGATAGAAATATATCCACTTGCATGATATAGGTTCCAATTTACAAGGAAGACAGCACAGAGCACTACCCACAGCACTGAACTCTGAAATCTGAACTGCCATAAGCTCAAGGTTTGATGAAAAGAAGAAAAAAATAGCCCACAAAAAGCCATCTATCTGGCACATAAATAACAGGGGCAATTAACTAGGTGGACCTTCTGTATATCTCAGCAGAAGACAGATTTAAAATGTCTAAATGTGAAGGTATTTCTGGATAAAGCATTGCCACAGAAAATGGAAAATAAGAGCAGAAGCTTTATCACCCCAAGGTCAATGTAACTGTATGTTTACAAAAGTTTAAGATAGTGCCTCCCTCTCTTTTCCTACAGCAAACTGAAAGAAACAAAGTACTCAGCAACTGAGAACCATCCATGAGAGCTGTGAAACCCTTGCCCGCTCTTCCTACAAAGACAAGGAAAGGAAAAAAAGAATCTTATTGTAAGGACTCCCAGCCCTGCAAACAAACCTCTCACCATCCTCAAGCACCACACAAGCACTGCTAGAGCACTCCACAAATAATAAGTATTTACAGACCAGATCCTCTGCTTTCCCACAAGATTCACACTATTGGATTGAAACTGGGGTCTTTGTTGGTCTTTAATTTGGCAGGAGCACCCTGTGAGTGAGCACCCTATTTTCCTGGCTGATTCACCAAAGTAGTTGTCCTTTTATTTTTGTCAACTTCACAAATCTTTTTCTTTCTGGAATGTCTAACAGGCATTTTTAGTGAAGAGCAGAGGAAAACATTTTCACAAATTTGGGTTAAAATTTCTTTATGTACTTCTTTTCCTATGAAAAGCTATAGAAATACAGAGGCAAATCATATCATTTCCTTCCATCCTTCCAAAACATTGGCTGTTTTCTCCACATGGAAATGTAGATGTTTTAGATACCTGTTCCCAGTCTTTACAACACCCCTTAAAGTAGGTTGGGCTCAAATTGTTAAGTCTGCCTTAATATTTTCACATTTCTGCTTCAAGATTGCTTACCAAAATGCTGCAGTTCCTCTGGGCTGGGATAGGGAAAAAAAAAAAACACAGCAGGAAGAAACTTGTTGTTTCCTTCCACATGCTCTCCCTTTATTTATTATTTTTTTTTTTTTAATTTATTGTTTCGCAAAATTTCCACAGAAGATGCTTAGGAAAGGTTTACAAAAGCAGCACTTTTCTCTCTCCACACATTTTGGATTCACTGTTGGAATCCTCCCTCTCTCAGTGCCATCAAAGTGACTCATCCTTTATGAAATTCTTGAATCCATTCATCAAAATGTCATCCCCCAAAACTGTTTCTTGGCTGCTTGTCCAGGATGCAACTACACAGTCACAGAGAGACTCAAAAAGGCTTAGGAAATTCATCAAGTTCCAAAGCTCAGACAGCTCCTGAACAAGACTTATAGACTACCTCTAACACAAATATACACCCATTAAAATGTCTTCCAGTTACAGTAAAAAGCACAATTCAGCAGAATTTAAGCTGAAAGACTGGCCATCCTTACCAGAGTGACACAAAACCTCAGCACCTGAATGCACAGTACGGGGAGTGGTAAGAATTGTCTGTAATTAAAGGAAATCATGGACAAACAAGAAAGAAAAGCAAGACAAAGAAAGAAAAGCATGAGACCCATTGACCATTTCTGACCCTCACTTGGATTTACTGTACTGACCAAACAGCCAAACAAAACTGCCTGTGCTTCAAACCCTGCCTGAAAATCGAGTCAATGGGAAACAGCTGCCATGGGAAACCTTGCACAGCACTGCCAATGCATCCCATTTCTGATTTGAGACCACTCAGAACGGGCTGAAACCCCCATGGCCCATTTCACGTTGTCCTCTCTCAACACAGGCACAGCGATCAGCAGAATCATAGATGGCTCCCAGAAAAAGGCAGGAGAGCAGTTCAGTTTCATCACTCAAAATGTTTCTTCAGATGAAGTGGCAGGAAAACATGGAGCTTCTTTCAGGGCCATTTACCCATTTCACCATTCTGCAAAGGCAGCTCCAGAGCCTGGTTTGTGCAGGAAAACTTGGTATGAATTACCCAAATTTTGAGTAAGCAGGTCCCCAGGTGAGCTGCTGGCAGACAACTAAGGCTTAGTCCTTATTCCATTGCCCAAATTTGTATTAAAGGAAATAACTTGCTAGAAAACCACTGAAGATGGAACTAAAGTAATAGCTACTCAGTTGAGCTGGTTAGAGTTCTATAGTGTTTTCTTTTCTCGTGAAGTCTTATTAATATATAGCATTTCACTGCATAAATTAAATAGAGTTATTCCTTGAACCTACATCTTTAAGGTTTCAGCACTTTTTTTTAAGAAGGATAATCAGATACTGGGTGAAAAATTCCTTCATGAAGAAAAAACATCTTTTATATCCACACAAAATATAAGGCCTGCTTAAGTAATTTTTGCATAATTTAAAGCACCTCTTGCATTAAAATATCAGCATTTTGCAGTGCTAAATCTTCAAGCTTTCCATCAATCAGTAAAGATGGTGAAGCACGAGAACAAATTCCCTGAAAACCTAAATTTGGATCTTTGGCTCCCCACCAGAAATTCAGAGCCTTCCCTGAGACACCACACACACTCAGCTGCACCTGACAAAAGCTCGAGGTGAGTCTATTCATCAAACTCATGCACATTTAAGCACTCAAAGTCCCCAGCAGCTCTCACTCCTGAAACCAGAGCTACTGCTTCTCACCAGGCAATCCTGAGCCTGATCCAGGGGCAGGGAGCAGCCTCACACCCTTACAAGCAGATGCATTAGCAGAGCTGTGACTTGCTCCCTTCTTTAAACAGATGTGGAACAAATCTCCTGTGCCTGCAAGGGGACGCACGGCTCTGATGCTGCAAGCTCTCGCTTCTGCCTGGGGCAGTATCACCAACAATAAATCATCCTGGTTGAGATCCCTGCTGACCTTCAAGACACCAGCTGGTGCCCTGTGCACAGCACATCTGCAACCTGTGTCCAGATTCCTGCTCAGTGCCAGCAGGAACTTTACTTTGCATTAGTACTCTCCTGTAGTAATGCACTTCCCATACTTGGGAAGGTGTTTCTATATAAGGAGAAGGTTACAGTTTACTGCTTTATGTATTAGGAGATTCGTCTGGAAGGTTCTGTACATGTCCCTCTGTGGTTGGCTGAGTGCCAAGAGAGAAACACATGTTGGACCTTTCCTCTGTCCATCAAACCCTGTCAGGTTTCCTATTGGGAATTTTCAAACAGAACCATCCTTGGACATTGGGTAGAAAAAGGGACTGAACAATAGGACCAGGGGCATTTTCTAGGTGTTGTACCAGGTGTGAGATTTCCTCACACCGTGCACAGCTTATATATTTGGTTTCTGTATTATTTTCCTTCATTTATTAAACCCTTTTGAGTTACACGACACTCTAGACCATGCTCTGTCTCGCTAAATGTTTATAGCCACAAATCTGAACAGGCTGGACCCTGTAGATCGTATGGTAATCAACACAATACTCTCCCACTTCCACCCTGGAAGAATTCTCCAGGCAGTGACACATTACAGAAGGGCCTAATGACTCTGCCTTGCACCAGCAAATGGCCAACAGGATGTAACATTCAGGAAAGACTCAGACATGTTACTTGTTATATCAGTTCACGTTTAAAATAGTTGATCCTTCTTCCCCTTGGGAGGCTCCTCAGCTACTTCTGAACTGTGGTAATGGCCCTCTGAATTTGGTTTATGAAATGAAATGAAAACTTTTTCATTTCTCAGTCTTAATCCTAAAAGTAATGGGAGAACCTGGGTCAAATTTTTCTAAGAACTGGTGTTTCTGGTGCTGGCAATTTGGGAAGCCAGAGCTGGCAAGCTTGATTTTAAAGGCTCAGCCCAATGAGAATGTGAAAAGTAAACTCTCATTACTACTGATTTTTATAGTTTTGCCTTTCACTCATGAGGTTCCTGAACATAGTGAAACCATTAATTACACTATTTTAACACAGTTGAGATGCTGAAGAACAACAGTTTATTGGCTTGTCTTAGTTACTGTGTGATCATTGTAACTTCACCATTTTCGAGGTCACAGGGAGAAAAACTTTGATTCTAGAGCTTGTTAGAGAAATCACCAGAAGAAAACAACAAACCTCTCCATCAAAACACATCAGACTGTACCAGATAATATTCTTCTACTACACTTTTAGCAAGTGGAAGAAAAAGCATTGCCTTAAACTTGTGTTCTCTTCAATGTGATCTGATTAGTGCTGTTTATCTGCTGACATGTAACCCAAATGCAGAAACCAGTGATTTCTGGTGGCTCAAGGACTCAAATACAGACAGCAGTATTTTTCCTTACCTAAAACCTGTAATTCCAGTAACAGTCAATTCTGCAGTGTTACAGTGGGAGGTTTCATTCTTTTCTAGTCACTGGGGTTGAGGAGTACACTGTACCATCAATGGAACACAACTGCTCTGGGCTCTGGCAGTGCACACCAATTACACCAAACAGCAAGGATGGGAAGAGAAAAAGCCACTGCCACCAGCTGAAGCTGCAGGGGGGATGAAGGTAAGGTAATCAAAGTACCTGCCTGGATTTTGTCCAGTGCACAGCTGGAGCTACAACCCTCTCTCCTCAGTAAGCAGCCTGGGAACTGCAAATTACCATGGTGGTCAAGGTCTCGGGTTTATATCTCTGAAGCAGCAACTCCATCAGCACAATTATACTGCTCCAGTGCCAACTCCAAGGAAAATGTGCCACCAGTCTCAGCATCACCATGTCCTGGAGCACATAAATGTTAATTAGAGGCCTTTTTTTAGAAATTATGAGATGCTCTAGTCCTGCACAGTGTGAGATTTGATGAGATTAGAGCACTGGGTGGTACAGCTAATAAATCAGTTTACTGTACAACCTCATTTCTTTAATGAAGAGCAAATACCTGAGCCTTAGTAAAGCAAGAGTCCCAGGTGTACACTTGCTAACCAAAGTGCTGGATTTAAATTTTTTTGCATTCCTCCCAAGCAGGGAGCACTGACCTGCTGCTCGTCATTAGAGAACGCTCTCCTGTCAGGGGGTCAGCACTAAGCACAAACTTTGATGACAGAATTAAAAGACGCAGAAGAGATGAGTGGCAAGGCCATTATGAGAGAATAACTAGTATAGTTTTCATAAGGGAATAACTTTTAAAAGCTGACAAGAGCTGTCAAGGTGTCAGGCCTGGAGGAGAGCCAGCACAATTAACAAACCCTAGGCTTCAATCTACCAGACGGGGAGAAAGCCGGATTTATTTTGGACAATTACAAGTTAATAAATGGAAGTGTCTGTTCCTCTGTAGAGCACCAATTAAAGCCTACTAAAGGTCAAAACCTCTTACAGTTCCTGTCATGGTAGGCAACCCACTACCATTATTTTACATTTCAAACAATTTTGCTGTCAATGACAGCAGCTACAAATGTATGAGAAAATATTTTCCTTAGCTGTATACCAGGCAGTTTACTTAGCAGAAATCATCTGTGCTCCCAGAAGTAACTAGTATCTCCCAGAAGTAACTAGTATTTTAAGATTTTTGTTATCAGCCCTGAGGGGTTTACTTATTTGTTTATTTACTGATTACTTTTCTGAACCACACACGCGTGAATGAGAGCGCAAAGGGCTCAGGAGAGGATGACATCCCACTTCCTCACATCCTCCAGCTACACAAAACCTAGGGAGTGATAGGCACCTACTCAGGATGGCATCACCCAGGGAAGGTGAGCTCTCCCCTCCACAAATGTCAGGGCAGGCAGGGCACTGCTCCCTGCCCAGCTGCCCTTCTTCCCCTCACTCTGGCTCCCCATCAAATCCAGACCAAATCCAGACCTCCCCACCAAATCCAGCCATTCATTAGCTTGTGTGAGGCTCACCCCAAGAGTCAACCAAGCTTGCAAATGCCTTCTGTTTTTCTTTACTTCCACTTAAAAAACTTCATTAAAAAAAAAATTAAAAATCAGAACAAGAACTGGGTTTGCTTCACCTGCAGAACTGCTTGCAGTGAGAAGAGGGACAGTGCTTGAACCTTGTTATTCTCAGTTGCCTTCTTAAAAATAAATAAGAGGTCAAGTACCTCCAGGTCAGGTGGCAGGCAGAGGGATTTGCAAAGGAGCCTATCCCTCTCTGTGCACATCCATAGGGGAAGGCACAGAAGCTCCTGTGAAGCAGGGGATCCCCAGCACTCCATTAGCAGCCAGTGAAGCTGATCTCCAACAGGAACACTCACATGAATTTTTACACTCGTCTTATGCTAAGCAATAAGAAGCTTCCAGAGCCAGCTCTTTTTTAGTAGACAGTATTTTCTCTATTGCTTAAGGAAAATGATACAACCCTATTTTTGTCTTGTTGATCTTCCTGTTAATGGAAGTAGAGATGAGTCATTTGCCACTCTGGCTTCCCTTTGTTCACACCCAGGCAGGTGTGCAGAGCCAAAGCAAGATACCCCAACAGCACTTGGAAAGAAAATCTGCCACCCACAGACTCATTTGGAAAAGACTAGCTATCATTTAAGACATTATCTGGCATTATTTAAGTAAAATAAACCCTCACATCATCATCATCTTAAGCCATTTTAAGGATGCCCAGCTCCCACCATTAAAAATCCCACTGCTCATTGTAATGAGAGCTTTGCTTGGACGTTCACTCCTCTTCACTCTGACTCTGATTTTTTTTTTAATTTAGTTTAGGAAAAAAGTAAAAGGATCCTAGAATAGCTTCAGGTATATAACATATGCCATGAAGGAATTTTGGCATGGGATGGATGGACATCTGCTTCTGACCTGACCTACTTTTAAACATCTGAGCACAAAATAAATCTCCTTGTAAATATTCCCTGTAGAGTACTTCTTTTAGCTGTTAATCCCCCAGTGATTTCACCTGCCCCTCAGAGGTTTTTTTTGGTTTGTTTTTTTTTTTTTTTTTCTTTTTGAGATCCCAGCTGAGCTCAGTTATCCTGAGTCTGGCCACTTGAAGGTGTTGGTCACAAAGGAGTGACTCAGGCTCGAGCTCCCACTGTGCCACACAAACACCAAGTGCTGCTCAGTGAGGAGGTGTCAGCCTTGCAGGCAAAGCAGAGGTGGGACTCAAAACGTGTTCTTATCCAGTGAGCTCACACCTAGGCTATAAAATTTATCTTAGATGGTGCATTTGATGTATTTCTCATTATACAATCCATAATTTTTAACCAACCCTGTACATGAGGGCGATACAAAGGAAAGTGTACTAATTGGGTATTCCTTAGAAATGCAAAACTGTGGGCAGAAAGGAGGGAAGAAAATGAAGTAAACCGAGTCAGCAGCGTGTGTTGTACTCTCATCTAAACAAAAGGGAAAAGAAGGATTCATTAAGCAAGAAATGAGTCTTGAAATTACCCAGAAGAAAAGTCTCCTGCTGGGGCTGAGAAGTGGGACTGTAAAGAGAGATAAGAGAGAGGAGAGGTGGCAGCAGGCTCTGTCTCACAAAACAGAAGAAAGAGAACCATTCCTGATAGCTTAAGGCTTGCTTAGCAAAAACAACTAAGGGTGACTTTGATAAGCACCATTTTAGTGCTTCATTCCTTTATTTTACTTTTTTTTTTTCTAATTTGTCCCCTTTGTGAGCGTTAACAAAGTCTGCAGTAATGATCCCCAGCCTCCAATGCTGCTGTAACCCCTCTCTGCCGTGCAATCCCTGGCAGTCTCTGGCTCTGTTTCCAGCTCTCATTACAAGCAATTTGTAAGAAGCAGATATGTCACTCTGTAGTTATAAATCATGTAACACAATAAGGCCCTGTACCAGATGTGGCATACAGATGACATTGCAAGCAAGCACTTAACAGCCATAAAATAAAAATATAAAGTTTAAAATAAAATTTAAAAAATCAGTATTAAAAATGTTTGAGGTTTTTTTATTAAATAACTTTTTTTTTTCAATTTTGTTGAATTTCAGTGCTGGAAAAGGAAGGTGAGGTACAGGTGTAGGGCTTATTTGTGTCCTGCCTTGTCATCTTTATGTGTATCAAGACTGCACACCAAGACAGCAGCAGCAAGTGCTATCAGAGAAGCCAGGCATTTAAAAGTAGTTACATTAATCATGAATGAACTTGAATTAATGTAGTTTATAATTTATATTACAGTATACCATGGGTCTCTTGCCAGGTCTAATTTAAGAAAAGATGCAACATACTGTTGGAACAGGCAATTCAAGGAAAGAAGGATTTCTGCAAGAGGGAGGCAGTCACGTACAGTGCTTGTATTTAGATGATCTTTTGAAGATTGAATGCCTTAATTTCTATTTTTATTTTAATCATTCAACCAAAAGACACCCACACTTTCAATCGTGTGATGCTGAACCACTACTCCTCTGCTACACACGGAGACTATGGAAGAAACGGAGAAGTCCTTTCCATAATCATTCAGGTGTGTCACAAGGATGTTTGTCAAAAACAGGACTGGGTGAAAACACAGAGAGAACCAGGAGGTATGACTGGAAAAAGTGCACGGTATCCTTGAGATGAAGGAAAAGCCTCAGCTAATCCAGAGCACAAACAGGACAAGGCAGGGGCACATTTCTAACTTTCCTTTTCATTGACTCTTGAAATGCTCTCAAACCATGGCCACTGTCTGCCAGCAGAGGACAAAACAGACACATTCCTGCCCACCTCACCTGTCCCTTCAAATGCTCACCCTATTTTTATTACATGCCTTTCTTATTTCATTCCTTTGTAGCGTGAGGGTGGGGAAAGCTTAAATTCAGAAGCCACTCAGACCCTTCCTGTAGAGCTGTAGTTGTAGCACTAATTAAAACCCCAAAGTGAAACAAGAGCCAAGCAGCAGAGGCTCTGCAGCCAAGACTGCACTGACTGCATGGGGAAAAAGAGAAGAGAAACACGAGTTCCTATTTCAGCCTCTGCTGAACAACCCCAGAGCAGTTTAGGAACTTGAAGACATTCCTGTATAAGCTACAATTAAAACATGCAGTAATTACAGTCTGCAGAGCAGCATTTCTGTGCCCAATAAAAGCCCAGTGCTCAGTGCCTGTCCTGCAGGGGACAACAAGGAGCTCACCCCTGGCCCCCAGAGGTCCTGCTGTCCCAGCTGCAGGGATTTTTGTGGGAAAAACCCTCCCACTCTTCCAGGCAGTTTGTTTGCCTAGTCACATCTCCTGGAGAAAAGGCAGCGCTGATTGCGACGCCAAGTTTCATCCACAGGTCAGAGCTACCACTAAAAAAAGAACAGGCTTTTTTGGAACTGAATGGAGGGCTGATTTTGCAAGGATCAGCAAAGACTGCAATAGTTACCCTCAGAATGACTGGGGTCTGTGCTGAAAAGGTTGCTCTTTTCAGCAGAAACCAGCATGCACAAACTGCAGGGCATGAAGTAAAATCTTAGTAGAGCTCCCAGAGGGCAAAAAAAAAAACCAAAAACAAAACCCTGAAACTATTTTGGTGGCAAATAGGAAACTACAAAGTGGCTTTTGCAGGATCAGGCATAGAGTACTAACCACTGACGTACACCACTTAATTGTTTTACCAAATTGGATCATCTTGTAAGAAATTGTTCACCTTGAGGGATCAGAATTTAATATACTAGTAGGAATGTATTTGTTATTCCTTCACTTTCATTTTGATCACTTGACAGCTCAAAACCATGGAGTAACAAAATGCTTTTCATATTATTCATTACTTACAGTAATCTACAATCTGCTTGATTACTTTCAGGACAGCACTGGAACTGCATCTAGAATTTCTGAAAAGTGCAGAAAAGGTGTTCTGATTGGTTTGAATTTTTCAGCCATAATGAAGTTTAAATTAACTGTGGAAGACTGACTGTTAAACAGAGAGGAAAATAAAAAGCAGTATTTTTCTTGTAGGCAACTGCTTAGCTAATCTATTGCCTGATACAACAAAGTGAGTGATGGGTAAACCATCACCTGATCTCTATGCTTGTACAAGTTTCTAATCACTTCTCCACATCAAAACACTGTATGTCAAAAGATGGATTACAATAAGCACAATACCTCAGAATCATGAGCCAAAAAAACCCATATTTTTTCCTATCTTCAAGTCCTAATTATTGTGTCCATTCTCATCTTATTGGTGAACAGAAAAAAGAGAAAAAAAAAATCTTTTGCAATAGTGTTGGCCAAAAAGCAGAAACCTGATAGATCCTGATATGGTAAAGCAAAGTTTGAAATTAGCCCCAAATTCAAGTCAATTGCATGCAGAAATTTTCATGAGCTGATTTAAAAAGACCAAGTTGGACTGAAATTTATGGTTAGAGTTTCAAATAAAAGGATGAACCACACAGCAGTACAAAGCCATGCCAGGAAAATGAAGGATGTATGGAGCAAACAAGGGTTTTTCCTGTCCCTTTCTCTCCCTCCCTCACACTTTGCACGGCTGCTGTAATTTTTTTTTCCCCTCACTAAAGTGACAATCTAGATTTGGAAAATAGTAATAAATGAGCAATGTGCAGTTGAAAAAACCTGTAATTTTTTTGCATAGAAATTTAATGTTAGTGATTTATCGGGATATCAGACTGATCTGGATATTGAAAAGGACAGAAATGAGAAGGCTGCAATAATTCAAAACCAGGAAAAAAATAAAGAACTGAGGATAAATGCTAAGTTTCTTATCTAAGGAAGGGCTGCCATTGGGTAAGGCTCCTCCTGCAGTAAAGAACAGGCTCCTCATGGAATCAGTAGTGTCAGTGCATGGGGTTAATATTCTGTTTGCAGGCTATTAGTGGGACAGATGGGGTATCTACTCCTCTACAGTAATTGTGTTTGCTCTAAAAACACTCCTTGAGAAAAAAAAAAAAACAAGTCAATTAGTTAATCAAACATTATTACAGAATCAAATTTCCCAAACATGAAAACAGAAAAAGTTGCACAGTATCTTTTCATGGCAGGGACATCGTGATATGTGATGTTTTTGGTAATGAGAAAACAGAACACTCATTGGCAACAAAATTGGATTTTGCAGGATTAATACTTTACACAAAAATATCCTCATCTAACCTGTCACTACAAGTTTTGTGCTAAAGAATGCCTAACTACTCTGTTACACTGATACCCATCAAGAAGCCAAGTGCTGGGATTAAATTTTATAGGTAAAATAAAAAACTGGAAGGAAAACAATCTTTTTTCTTTTCATCCAGGAAAGAGCATTCAAAGTGTCTCCCTAAATATACTGAAATATTCATAAAGAACTTACCTATTACATTTTAAAATACATCCTGTAAAGTGGAATAAGACTCCCACTGGCAGCTGCACCTGCCAAACACCTTCCCAGTGGCTTTGTGTCCCAACACAAGGGGACTGCATATCCTCTTTTCCTGAAGTTTTCCAGTTCCTGCTGATTTTCTTCCCCCTGTCCACACCCAGCCCAACCCCAAGCCCCCCACATATGATGGCAGGGGTGACCCCCAGGATGGGAGCCCACCCTCCCAAAGCAGGCTCCCCCTGTCCCCGGACACATCCTGTATCCCAGGGGAGAGAGATCCTCAGCCTGGCTCCCTCCTCCGTGGGCTCCTGTCATGTTGGCACTCCTGCCTTTCTCCTCACAGGAACAGCAGAAGGCTTTTTGTTTGTTTTCATTATTTAAAGGAGTTGGAAAAGGAAGCATCGAGTCTATCACAAGGCTCAGCTCCAGTGCTCCCAGCAGTGCTGAGCTATAATTAATAGACATGGTGATGACCCTTATTAGCATAAATGCCAGCAGAAGTGCTGAAAACTTGAAAGGAAGCTTTTCTCTAAAAAATAAAACACCTCCAAAAACCCAAAGAACCACCAATTCAACCACAAAAGATCATTAAATAATGCAATCTTAATGGAAAAAAGGACAAACCAACCTGAAATACAGTGATAGAGCAGAGTGCTTTTGGGACAGGAGGGGCTCATTTCATGGTTGTATACATTACAAAAACATATATGGATATGAATGCACACCTGAACATTGGTTTGTGTTGCCTTAATATTTAAAAAGGCTGCAAAGATGAGTGTGCTTTCCAGAGGGGAAGAAAGAAATATAGGAAGATATGGCAAGTTACATTCTGGGAAAGCAATAACAGTATGAAAGGACTTCACAGGATCAATTTGAACACAGATGTTTAAATTTCTTCTGTGCTTGGGTAGTTAAGCTGCCTGCCCACAAGGACACACCAAGATGTAGCTCTCTAACATGAGAAACATGATAAAGTAAGAGGAGGAATATAAAATTGTCTCACTCAAGAAAATTCAGCTGCAAAAAACTGACTCTGTTATATTAAAAATAATAAGTCACTTAACCTCAAAGAAAAGAAAAATATAAAAAAGAGAAATGCTAAAATCTATCACAAATAATTATTTTCACTTGCAAGGAAAATTCTTGAAACTCTCCAGTTTTTATCCTGTACTATACCAAAGTTCTGGACATGCTGCTCTAGAAGAAAACAGGTCTTTTTGAGAATCATTATTTCTACATTTCAAAAATTGCATACAACATATTGTTTCTGGCTCAGTCCTATTCCCACAGCTCCAGGGGAAACTGACCTGCAAAAAGCAGGCCTGAAAAAATACAGCATAAAATACTGGCTCTCAGTGAAGACTTGATTTCTATCACTGTGTAACTCTCCCAGCTCTTGTGCCATTCCCCTGCACACAGACACAAACTCCTGGGCTGTGCCAGAAGCTGCAGATGCACTGCAGTGCACTCTCTCCAGGTGCCAGCCAAGTAGAAGGGATGGGGCTTTTCCTTTTCAGAGGGAATAACTCTGCAATGAGAGCTTTTAAAAAAGAGCTGTAATGATGACTATAAGGATTCGTTGCTTTGTTTTTAAATTGCAGGCTCAAACTGCTAACACCCAATTATCTTTGCTGGGAATAGTGGCATCCCAAATGTGCAATACTGCTCCTAATTTATACCTTACATGCCTGGTAACTCATAGGAGGTACAGATTCAGTAAAAGGATGGGAGTTGTGTTATTGTTATGTCTAATCACACCTTTCCACTTCGAAACTTTTTGTTCTGTAATATTTATTCAAACACATGAAAATCATTCAAGTTTGGACTTTTGACTGACTAGAGATTGATATTCTCTAATGAGAACAGAGATTATCTCCAGTTTATTTGGCACTGACGTCAAAGAACTGTGCAAGAAAAAGACGTAAGGAGAGGAAAAAAAAATGTAGACAGGAGAAATCTGTGTCTGGAATAGGGAAAGGGGACGACTACTAATTTAGTCTCCCTGCATAATTTGTGCATTGTTCCCTGTGTACAATTTTTAAATACATTTCTAGGGCACAGAGATAATTTTTGTCCAGAAAGAGTTTGAGAAATGACCTCAGATTCTGTGGGGAAAAAAATCCTCCTTATAATTCACTTAATTGATTGCATTTTCACCTGTAGATGCAAATACATATAGGGCTACTTCTTTTTCATCACAGCTTTCCCTGTTTATTGTTGCTGTTTGGTATTTGCAAGAGTCCTCCTGGAAGGGCAAAGAACACCAAGCTCGATCGTGCTGCTCTGGTATCAGGTGATTAATCAGAAGTTCTGGGATGGAGGCTTTCAAACCCTCTCTGTCCCTGTTGTGACAAAAGGCTCTGGAAGGGATGACTGGTGCAGGGCACGGATCTGTGTGGCCCAGATTTCTCCTCCAGGACAGCACAGCTCTCCAAGCTCCACAGCCACCACGCCAAGGTCACTCAGACTCCTCGCTCAGCTGCATTTATCAAACCTCCAGAGTCTCAGGGAGCACAGACAGGGGCTGCCAGCACCCCACAGAGCTCCTCCCAGAGGCATAGGAAATGCTGCAGAGCCATACACATGTTTCTAAAGCTGGCATGGGTCTCAAACCCCTCATTCTGTGGGTTTAGATCATTATCAAACAGCAATTCCCTCATTACTACATTAAATGATAGCAGTTCTGCCTTACTCATCTCTCTGTTACTCATCTCTCTGTACTAAGCTCAGAACATTGCTGCTTTTAAAGACACCAGCATTTTATTTTCTTAAGGGTGCCTTTTTTTTTTTTTTTTTTCCCTCTGTCTCAGCTTTCAAAGCAAAGCAGAGAGTTCATTTTTCTCTATTACCACTGACTGCTTGCAAGTTGCTGTTCCTGGAGTATTTCATAAAGGCTACAGATAGGCTCTCCAAACAATACTGTAAAAGCTAAGAGCAGGAAAACACTAACAGAAGCAGTGGGGCTCTTGAGACACTAAACTCCTTCAAGTCCTAGGAAATAAAATTGGATTTACCCTAGGCCTGTGCTTTCTTTCTGGAACTGCTCAGAAGGTGCTCATACTATTTCAAAGTGGGTGTTCAGAAGCTGTTAAGACACAATAAATCATAACACAACCAACACCTGACAGCACAGGGCCTCCCAGCCAATGCAGGAAACCTACATAATAAATTTTCTTGCTTAAATCCTGTAAATTTTGTGTGCTAGTAACATCTGAATGGATGGAGAGAAAATTTTCTACAACAGAATTGAGGTACAGGAGCTGCTAGGAACACTTTCTCTGACAAACCCTCCCATGGTTTAGATGGTGTAATAACAGACTGCACAATCAGGATTAAACATGGCTTTGCAGAAAAGCTGGGATGAACTCATGCCTAGGCAGAGCTTTTATTCATTTGATCATACAGAAACCACTCTCAGGTGCTGGGATCACTGAAACCAAAGTGGCTGCACACACTTCCAACTGTCCTTGGGTACGGGGGAACTCTGTACTGCTTCCCCTTACCTGCCCAGCTTTGGAGAAAGGTGTGATAGAAGGAAAAAAAGAAGAAAAAATACAAAGCAAAATCCAAAGACAGGTTACTATTCCTCTCACCTCTACTGAACATCTGGAAAACTTCTGCCAGTGACATAGGAAAAGTCAGGAAAAAATCAGAACATTCAACAGTAGCACCTGCACATGTCTCCAGAAAGCTTATTAGAACTACCCAAAAAATGCATTTGATATGAAGTTCTTGAAAACAAAGCACATCAGAGTGAGCCTGGGCTGCAGCATATGCTTCCTGCCACCTTTTACACCCAAAATATGGGAAGAGGAATGTTTTTTTCATTGCACTAATAGAAGCCACCACAAAAAACGTATTCCAGGAGAATTAAACTCGACATTTTATCTCAGGAAAAAGTTTTGCTTTGGCCAAACAAGCAATTATACAATTTTTTTCTAGTTGAAAACTGTATTTATTTATTTTTTTTTTATTCCTAGCAGGGAAATTAGACTTGTGAATGTTGAACAGAGGATGACTTCCAGTGTTTCACCAAACACATCCACAGAGCCACACACAAACACAGACACAGACCCCCTGCAGAAAAGATGGAGAGGCAGGATCTGCCATGCTCCACCAGAGGCTGGTGCAGTGCCCACCCTGTCCTGCCCAAAGCCATGAGAAAACAAGAGTTACCATGTGAAACACTGGGAAAAAGTTCCTGTTCAGTCTCACACCTGACCTCAGCTTCAAAATCAATTTTTCATCAATATTGAATAGAGGAGCGAGGACTGCAGCCTTCAAGTTCTCATTATTTCAAAGTGCTTCACAGCACTAAAAAATTAATAAATATAAATCCTAAGTGAGGTCAAGTGGGGAAGCCTCTGCCCACAACTCCTCTTTTCCTGCTGTCCATCAATGATGTACTGCTGTGTGATAATAACACCTGAAGAATCAGTTCCAGCTGTACTTTAACTAAAACTCATAATAAACAGCTACAGGATGCAATGAAGCTACCTGCTAATTTCTTATCTAATAGATGTATCTTTCCCTCCAGCTTCTCACAGATTGCTGTTGAGGTCCACATCTTCACAGTTCTCCAAACTAAATCTAACACTCACACTGACAGTGTAAATTATGGGCTAAATAAAAATACCAGTGAGAGAGAAAGAGAAATGTTTCAGGGACTAGTGCTAAAGCAAAGCAAATAATTATTCTATAGAACACAGATATAAAACATGTAGTAGTACCTTATCTATGCTCACCCTGAGCATAATAACAGGAAAAAGGGAGATTCAATTAGAATGAAAAGCAATCGATCCAGATACACAACCATATGATTTCACCAGATTTTAAAAAAACCCAACAAAACAACCCACAAACAGAAAAGGTACAGAATAATTAGGAGCTAAGTGGCCTATGTAGGAATTTTCTGTACAGTTATTACATATCTCTTCAGGGGAGTCAAGATGCATTGTCTTTCCTCTTGAATTAAATAGATTTAACCTCTCTGCAAATCAGCAGGTTTCCTGGGGATGCATTGCCTCTCTCCTTCTGTGGAATCACTGCTTTTATCTCACCAAAGCAAGACACACAACTTGGAGGTAAAGTGATACAATGTGGTGACAGAAACCTAAATACTGGTGCTTTAAAGCTAATACACAGAAACCTATCATCAATACTATTTCTTTAATACAGTGCATTGAAATGAAATCACAGCTCATTTTAGAACTGTACCTGCATTCATTTAAGTAGTCATAGCCTGTTTCAGAACTGTACCTGCACTAAAAAAAAAAGTTTTCCAAAGAGCATGTCAAGTTTCTTACGTACATCTGTTGCAACAAGTGTTTCCCAGTAAGTCATGTCTGAAGTAAACCACAGAATTTATGTGAAAAATTAAACTGGCAAGAAGAAAATTATACATTTACAATCATATTATTCACTATTATCCATCATTCCCTGATCCTCTTCACAATTAAATTGTTCAAATTTCTCTTTCTTCCCACCTCAGAATTTTTGACTGTAAAATCTCCACAGTAAGATCTGTTTCCAAGAAAACAGTGTATTTTGCTTTCCAGAATCTGTAATTGAGGACAACTCAATTGTGATTTCCCAGCCCAACTGAAGGACATCTTATTTCATTATCCTATCTGAAACTAAGTTGAAGTAGTGAGCAGATTTCTCTTACCTGTTTGTGAGCGTGATCGTAAGAGTTAATGTGATTGTCAAACTCCTGGTGTTTATAGTACTGCTTGTCACAGAGTTCACAGTAGAAGTTGGCTTTAAGGTCTTCCAGAGCTTTTGCTATTGTGTTTTTCTTCTCAGCATAATCCTGCAGGGGGGCAGGAAAAAGTAATTTTAGTTTTGCCTTTGATGCTGCGAATGGATTTTGTGCTCTGCAGTTAATCATATTTGTAAACATTTACATACCTCTGCAACTAAAAGCCTTCCCATATTTGCTGTGTTACACTGCACATATTTACTGGATCTGCTGGGAGGCTGAAGATTTGCACACTTCAGTTTGCTATACAGTTGCCAGCTCCCCTTCAGGGCTCTGTCAGAGGCTAGAAGGATTTCCCTGGGTTCTATTTAAATACAAATATTTATCATGCTGACGGCTATTTTCAAGTTAATTTTGATCCAAGCCTCACTCCTCAGTAAAATACCCAAGCATGAAGATACAAATGGCAATAATTTAGTTACAAGGCTTTTACAAAAACTTTGCTTACTAAAAAAAAAAACAAAAAACAAACCAAAATTAAGGAAACTACTAGGTTCTTCTTGAAAGATTGTGCATATGAAACACAAGGAATATTTTCATAGCTGAGATGTAATTAACATCTTCATCTCTTTGTGTTTGTCATCCCATATCAGGACACACACACAGATCTGTTTACCATGCATTAGCCATCACATAAAACTCTGCTTATGAGAAAATTACATACAGGACTTTTTAATTCCCTAAACACACTGATGGTAACGTGGCCTGTTGTGAAAGAGCATGGAAATAGTCTGTCATGTCAAATTAGGGTAATACCAGTTAAACACTGAACATGTATCACCTCAGTGCAGTGGTCCCTGCCTCTGACAAGTCTGTCTGGGACAGAATCTCAGGCCAAAATCCCAAATATGTCAAATATTGCTTAACAAAATAAACCCCTCGGATTTGTTTCTCAGAGTTCCTTCACTGTGAGTTCTTTGGTTCAGGCAGATTAAGATAAAAGATAATATTTAATGAGAACATCCAAAACTGAGTTAATCTGGGGAAAAAAAGACTGTATTTGCTTGCAGTTTTCACAGCCGACGACTCGTATACTTCCAATATATTTTGGGGACTTTAAAATGGAAAATTTATGGTTATCAGATTAGAATATTTTCATAACAATGCTGTTTATTCTCAAGAGAGAGGAACAGTAGTCATAAAATTAAAATTACATCCAGAAAGTACTTATTATTTAAAGTAGCACTTTAACTATAATTCAGCATGATTGGACTGCCAGCAAACACTGTCGATTCATACCCAAACTGAAGTACTCCCTCACCAAAATTTTGTCCATTAATAGAATTGCACAAGTCACTTCAGAGTGGTGCTTTGAATATTGGCTGACACATGACAAATTCACACATTCCTAACACTTTTCTACAGTGATGTTTCATAAAATCCGTTCCATTTAAATCCAAAGTGAGTTAGCAATTTATTTCAAGAAATAGCAGTATTTTACACTTGAAAATACATTTATGCACTATGGAAATTTCACCTGGAAACTCTGCACTTAGTTCTTGGTATCAGCTAGTAAAAAATACAGGTTTTAAACCATTTCAAGTATTACCAGGATGCTATGTATGGAAAGCAGTGGAAATAGAATAAAGGAGATGCACTCCCTTGAAACACTTTAAAAGTAATTCTTGTAGTCTACAAAGGGAGGACAACTAATTTGGGTTAATTAAAACATGAAAAAGAAAAATCTGAATTTGGGGGAGTTATTGGAACTCTGGAGCACTACTAAATGCCATATATCTATATATACACACATAAATATATATATGAGGAGAGTCAATGTGATGGATCCTAAGACAAGAACAGTGAATTGAATAATAATTTTTCATAATGCTGTTGATCAACCCTCAAGCAAATTTTTTAAGACTTACTAATGTTGTGAAGTGCCTTGAATAAAGTTATATAACTGCACTGGTGGTGTCCTTGACATAAAGCATCATTTTTGAAAAGAAAATTTTTTTTTTTCATAGCAAAACCTAACCTGAATGCAATCATATTTGGCATGCCATAGCAGAGGCAGGGACACTGGAACTCTATGGAAAACTTTACTGCAAAGGATCTTGTGGTTTCTATCACTGAATTCCTTCAGCTGAGGTTTCTTTGGGCACACAGTTACATTTACAGTACAACAGCACATCAAAGTTTCAAAGGTGAGTAAAGAATGACAACACATCTGAATTAAAATGCAAGTAGATGGGAGGGAGTACAATAATGGGGCTCCATCCTGCATGGAGAGGGGACTTTTAAATTACAAGAACCAGAAGTATTTGACCTTGGGAACATATGAATGGCTCAACCTTTTAAACCTGTGCAAGATTTTGATTTGTACAACTCAGGAAAGCGACTCTTGACTAAGCACAAGCTTTGCCTTGCTGCATTCTGCTGGTTCCAGCTGTTGCATATTGGAAAAGGTCATTAACACAGATTTATTCCCTTTGGCTGGGTCATTGTTAAGTCCATGCACCCCCACCACAGCTTCCCTCAGGTGCTGCTCCCTGAATGACACAGGTCTGGTTTATTCATGCACTCCTTACACCAAGGCCACTCATCACCTCTGCTTATTCTTTCCATAGTCTCCAAAACAAGATCTGAGAACATGCTACATCACAGAACCATGCACAAATCAATTCTGAGTCTCTGTTTTTTACCCTCTCCCTTTCAGGATTGATTGTTTGGGTTTTGTTTTTTTGTTTTTTTGTTTTTTTTTAATCATGATGCAGCACTAACACTTTCATACAACTCCTTAATCATCCACATCCTTTGCTGCTGTATTTTGCTGCCAGATGTTTCTATGCAGCTACTAAACTCTATTCAGCTTTGAAAAGTTCCCATTTCTCCAGCAGCTCAAGACAAACCTCAAGCCTTCAGCCTGTTGTATTTCACATGCAGATGCACAAAATCCCCCTTCAGAGCACCCTTAAAGGGGAGTATTCAGGGGATTCTCTGTTGCTGTGGGATGCCCTGGGACTGAGACAGCTGTTCCTGCTGCTGGCTGGCACTGGGAGTGAGGGAAGGCTGATTTCAAGGATGAGCAGACTGGAAAGAGAAGAGAGGCTGCTGGTTCTCTGCCTGCCAGGCTGTTACTATCCATTTTGCAAGGAGTGATGCCTTGGCAGAGGAGGCTTTTCCCCAGCCCTGTCCATATTGAGGAGGGAAAACTGCCCAAAAACTGACAGGAAAAAATTACAGCCCCTGGACCTTGAGCAGCAGGAAATGGACTGCAGACAGAAATAACCTGGAAACTTACTGGAGAGGAATATTCTTGGAGTAAAGTAGCAGCCAAAAAGCTCACTTAAACTGGTTAAGTATGATCAAGCTTAGTTTCATTTTCATCAAGATTTGCAAACGGTCCTGAAAGTTTTAAAAGAACTTTGAATTATGATTCAGCCTGGTAATAAAACTCAGAACTGAGTGTCACTTAGTTTCATTATTTTTTTCCTGAAAGGCATATTATCTGAAAGCCTACAGCTATAATTCACTGTAGCTATTTTTCATAATTTATATGAAAGATCTCTAATAAGTGATTCCATCTATCAGCTAGCTTTATTTCTCTAAATCCATCTTCTCCATCCTCCAAAGCCTTAAGCCTGTGCAAATGCTACTGCAAACATCTGATAAATTGGATTAAAAGCAGGCTTTATTCACAGAGGGTCTGTCACAAACCAGACTGGACTTTGTGCTCCCATTACAGGAGAGAAAGAAGGGAAACTGCAGGAGTGCTGAACTCTTCACAAAGATAACTTAGGAGAGCTCACTGGATCCCTCAGCCAAGGGGATATTTTTAGGACATGCACTTCAAGCTTATACTTCTGCTATCTGCAGAAAGGTCAGCTAGACAGCAAAAAAAAAAAAAAAA
>WEIU01003274.1:406910-498134 GCA_013389925.1 Aegithalos caudatus
AAAAAAAAAAGAACAACGTGAGATTATAATACATTATCTATTCCATGGTGATTACTAGGGTGAATATTCTCACTTTACAATAAATGTGAGCTCCTTTTATTGCAGTAAGCTATTCTGCATTTACTGTAGACTTAAAAGGGTCAGGCCTGCAGTCACTGCAAAGCAAAACGTATTACAGAAATAAACCCACTCTTCAGGATAATTTACTGGTACAGTCATCCCAGAGAGGATTAGGCTGCTCTGGTCTGATCCTCTGGATTAGCACCCATTAGACCTGACAGATGTTCCACTGTAACCTTGTTTCACAAAAAATATTTAAAGCTTTTTTTTTTTTCCCTATTGCACTAACTAAAACAAGAAGGCAAAATTGCATTTTAGATATTCCCAAAAAAACCCAGACTAATACTCTTGATTTGGCAGAACTTCGCATTAGTTATATTCATACCAAAATATATATATTGTTACCAAAGAAAAAAATCAGCCACAACTTAAGAGCACACTTCCCTATAGTGAATTAACTGTGACATCTATGAGCACAATTAATAAAGGATTCCTTAATTTCTGATATATTTACTTGGTATTATAAAGACATCACAAAGAAGCAGATTTTGTGGAATAAAATGCACAATTTACTAACATCTCCTCTGCTATTGATCTTGGTATTACTTGGTATATAGAATTTTTTTTAATATCTTTGCATAGCACTTTTTTCCCCTCATGTAAACAGTCTATACATCATCCACTGATGTTCTTGAAGGAATAAATAAAAAATAGGATACATTAATAATATTAGTAGAGTCTAGTAAGAAATCTAATTATTTATAAGGTTCCTGTCCTTATCAAGGCGGGCAGACCAAAGCAAAAGGCAATTAAATACATGGATCAAATTACTCATTGATCCTGACAAACTCATTTCCAAGCAGTGCAGAGGGAGTTTCAGTAAGGAGACTGACAACTGACTGGGAAAATAACCACCAAGAAAACTGTTGGCTGTTTTTGATTACCTTACCTGAGACTTTCCCATTAGTTGTAGGAGGTGATGGCAAACTGCAGCTCACAAGGCCACAAACACCATTTCCTTGATGCCTCCTGACATTCTCCTTTTGGGCAAAGGTGTTTGCAGCAGTGCCCCCACTGTTTCACTGCACTGGATGGGATGGGCCCAAGCAAGGAGTGGTACCCTATATTAATTGAACATCAGAGGCTGAAAAAAAAACCCCACACTACCTTTATTTTTTCTTCAAGACCACCTGCAGGCACCTGGTTCCAACCAAAACACTCAAAACATACAGGAGAGCTAATCAGTATTCTGCTGAAAATGCGTACTTGAAAATGCTATTGAAGATGTGCAAATTATTATAAAGCTGGTTTCTCAGCTTCCCAATAAACACACAGACAGTACTTTGTGTTTGGGTAAACACCCTGGCATTAGGATAAATAACACAGTGAAATTAGAATGAAAGAGCAAAATTTATTCCCATTAGTGCTGTTTGCTTCCTAAAGTCATCCTAATTTTGCCACACCACATTTGGTGGCCATACACCTACTGATGCAAACAGCTGAATCCCACACCCCCTGCACTAAATGGAGCGAGACAGATGAGAGCAGGGCCAAAGCTGGACTCAGTGGAGAGCAAAGCAATGCACAACAGTGTCCTGCAATGCTGAGACTGAATTAACTGCAAAGGAAGCTTTCAATGAGGCAGCAATTCGTTACCAGGTTTGTCTGTCTCACTTACTTACTTGAAGCACTTATAGTGTATAATTACTTTTAACTGGGACTCATAAAATCACTTGATTGGTTTTTTCTGCCATTAAAACTAACTGTTGGGCACAGGCCTGTAGAATTATTTATTTATTCTAGTGCTTCATAAAACCTACTTTCAGGCAGAGCAGGCACTTCTAAGGTGAGAGTGCTGGCCACACATTTTTGCCTGGGAGGCTGAATTAAGAAGGAGCTCTTTATCAGTGCTTATGGAAAAACACAGGTCTAGTTATATTGAAGAAAAATGTATCAACCACATCTCTACCACTACTCTTCTGACAGAGTGGAACTGAAGGAGGCTTTGCTGTAGAAAAGAAAGATGGTTTAGCTCCAGATATTATCTTCTTCACTGCATGTTCATCACTGCTTAACGATAAGCAAGGGAAGAAGTAGCCTGGTATTAATCTCCTTTACTCCTCTACATTAAATAGTCCAGTCACTTACTTTAATTAGAGCAGAATTTTGATCTTAAAACATCCTGGGATGTAGAACACTTTGGCTCTTAATTTCCTTATAGGAGGCATGTAGATGTCTGAAGATTTTCATAGCTACTTGACTTAATTCAATTGCCAGGTGAGGGTGTAACATAATGAGACTCCTTGGGAAATCCAAGTTCCTCTATTTCAAACTTCTACTGACACACTGAGCTAAATGAAGTGCCTTTGAACCCTGCAGAACTCTCAGCCCTGGAGATGGACTGAAAGCCCCTCTTGAGCATGAACAGAGTGCTGGAACAGATGTCAGTGCTCGTGCTTGGCAGCACTCAATCCCAGGGTTATGACCACGTTTTTCAGAAGCATTTCAGGACCTGAGGAAGGGCAAAGGACAGGGTTAGGACAATCTGTTTATTTATTTTACCACAGGTTAACTGGCTGCCAATTGACTGGCTGCTATTAATTTGTATTAAAAAGTTGCTCTAGAGCTCTCCAAGCTTTAATGAGTTGGTGAAGTTAGTGTTTGGCCTAGCAAAAGTTGCCAATAAAGTTGGGCAAGGCATCAGGGAAACAGAAAATTTGACCCTATATTAAACAGATTTAATTTGGAGCATATGATTGACCTAAGGTACAACTCAGACCTGAAATTTTGCATACTTATATTTTCAGGATGAGAGTTCTTGGCAATTACTGCGTTCAGCTTTCCTAGCTTTGGCTTGTCATGCTTGACTCTATTAATTTTCTTTTCTGCAAGATTTTTAGCATGATCCTCTGTAATGATATTTTTTTTCCTTCTAAGCTTTCAAAACATTTTTTCTTGTTTTTCTCTTTTCTGCTTTTGCTTGTATTTCTTTAAGATTTTTTTTTAAAGAAAGCCAAAATTAATATAATACATGACTTGAAATAAAGATGTTTCTGTCTCATTTTGTTCCCTTGAAGAATACAATTTCTCTGTGACTGGTTAAAACTGCAACCTGTTCCACTTTTAAAAAACCTGATGTGTAGTTATTTAAATACAAAACAACATCTCAAAACCACAAGCATTGCATTTGCCCTATTGAGGGCATTTCAAGTCATATTTTAAATTCAAGCAATGATGTTTTCAGAGCTACTGTGTTTGTTGGGAGCTACTGAGGAGCACATGAACTCAGCACTCCTGGAAATCCCTGCAGCAGGCTCAGTGATTTTTTTTTTTTACAGACCCTTTTCGTGGTTCCATTTCACTATGGCTTCCCAGACCATTAAGTCTCCTCATGCAAATTTACATTCATTTTACAGCTGGGGGATCCATCACACCCAGCCCTAGGTCAGGTGCACGAGCACTTTCCAGCCCAGCCACTGAGACAGAGCCTCAGCTCTGGGCAGGGCTCAAACACTCCTGGGCAGCTCTGCCCCACAAGTCCTGCATGTGGACAGGAAACAATTCCAGCTGCAGACCAGGGCATGCAGCTGGTGGTCTGTATGGGTTCATCCCACTGGAAAAAACCATGTCCTATACAGACATCTGGTTACTAAAGAGAACACATCGTACAGGGTTGGAATTTCTACTTAAAAAAAGCCCCACAACCACAATATCAAACCCCAAAACCCACTAGGAATTACTCTCCTGAGCTCCTTCAGTTGTCTAATTATGAATATCTACGAGCTTAAGATTTGTGTTATGATGCAATATGACGCAGTAAATATTTATTTTCCTAAAATTAATCGTCAGTGTTATCACAGTTCAGAAGAACACTTTATCTGAAGAGAAAAAAAAAAAAATTTTAAAAAAAAAGCATCACTCCTTTTGGCATCGTTAAATAATGCAAATAAATCTTTTTACTCAGAAGCCCAGTGAAAAAGTTTGCCCTAATGGGAAATGGGATTAAGTTTAAATTTGCCATAGAGAACAGTCCTTGAAAAAAATCCTTCTAAAGATTTATTCTGCTCTTGAGTTGATTCAAAATCCTATTCACAATCAGTATTCGAGCGTGATGAGGACGCTTGGTCTGAGTGAAAAGGCAGCAACACTACCAAGGCAAAGAGAAATGAGACTGCAAGAACAGTGCTTTGCAAATACACAAAGAGATTTTGAAGATCCTGCTCTTTCATTTCTCAGACATATTTTTTTGAGCTGCCAAACAATGAGAAGAGCCCTGTAGGGGTCCTGATTTACCCTGGTGGATCTATGCTAGCTAAATTAAGAGTGACCTTTCAGCAGTCTTAGACACAGCATCTTCGAGATGAGATGGGCCTACTCTTCTCTCTGAAAACATGATAAAAAATATTGCAAACCTCTGAATGATCTCAGGTTGACAAAAAAGGAAAAAAGAAAGGATAATGGAGTAAGTGCAGCTGCTGCTGAAGCAGCTGCCTAGATGCTAAATACAGTAGCCAACAACCCATGGCAAATATCTTTTCCCAATGAGTTTTAATGAGTTTGTCTGACTCTGTGTGTGAGAAATAAATAGCAAACAAATCATTTATCATTATTGTGACCCTCACCTCTATAAGAAGTTATTTGAATAGCTGCAACTCATGAGAATAGCTACTTTATGGGAATGCTAAAACTTCAGTTTTGAAGACTTTAGGCTGTACAGCTGCATAGCTGATAGTCAACAATTTCAAAAAAAGAGAAAGACAATAGAAGATTAAGAGAAAATACCACCTAAGGTTCATACATGCCTAAAAGCAAGGAGTTCACTCCACCTCCTGGCCACGGGGGAGAAGAAAAAAATTTGGTTCATTTGATACTTTTCATGTTTGTATCAGAAAATTGGGAGAAAATGAAGGATTGTGGTACAGCCATATGCCAAAATATATGGTTAGGCAAACACTTCTGAAGCTGACAGTGTGAGAAACAGAAAAGGCACGAGAAAGCATCTTTATTGATCTATTTGCTTTCTACCTACCCAGGCAAGCATTCATTAGCAGCCAACCCTGCCACGAGGGCAGCCAAACTCCAGTGCCTGACATCCAGTATCTATACAGAAGCTGATGGAAAACACCTAAAAACAAGTAGCCACTACCACCAGTGACATTTCCACGGAGACTCTTAGAAAAGCACCAGGACTGGTGGGAATGGCCTTGATGCCAGCAGTGCTGCCTATGTGGCACCTCACACTGAGAGACAAATGCATGGAGATGGAGCAGAGCCTGTGGTCATTTACTGCATTCTGAGAGATGCAGGGAAAACCAGCTGCATCCACAAAATAGTCACAGCTCCCTCAAAAATCAAAAATATCCCACTTAAGCTCACACCTTAGCATAAATGATACATTTAGACTTGCCCTGAGTCACACTGCTGCATTTCCTGTCTGGTTTTTCTGCACTGAACACTGTCAAAAGTCCCTGAAGTTGGGCAAAAATGCAGAAAATGACATTTTGTCATGCTGTCAGCCAACGAAATTGGGTTTTAAATACATTTTCAATATACACTGACAAAAGCTCAGGACTGGACTAGAGCCTGAGATCTGAGTGAAGTCTGAGGGACTATTTCTGCCAATCTGTCACACACTGCAGGGCTCAGACCAGCTATCAGAGAGGGAGATGCTAAACCACAAACCCTCGGTGAGCAGAGCTAATCCACTCGCGTCGGCTTTTCCCAGAAACCAGGACAGTGCAAAATCTATCAGGTCTGGTTTGAAACTCAAATATTCCACAGACCTCACTGACCACTTCCATTAGAGAAGTGACTATAGATTCCTTTTGCTTCAAGGACTCTGAACAGAGTGAAAAAGAGAGTTTTAGAGTCCCCAGAAGTTGGAGTGGTACTTTACAGGTACCTCCACCTCAACATCCAAGCCTCTTCTTTGTGCCTGGCCACTCCTGCTCAGTGCCAGCACACATGTTTGCAGGAGCACACACAGTTTATCTAAACAAACCAGCAAGCTGATCTAGGTTAAAAATAGGAGGAAAATATGTTTACCTAAAATATGAATCAGTTCATATAGCCAGTTAAGCTCCATCGCCACCATGCCAGAGAAAACAACACGGAGGTTGCATGAGATCTGGAGCAAACGAGAGAGATGGCCAAGAGCAACCAACTTTTTTACAGGGGACATCAAAGCCAGTAACAAAAGCATAAGGTCCAAAAGAAACTAATACAATTATCAAAAAACTAAAATCAAGGCCTCCTACTATCATGGGCTCTGTAGGAAAAAAAAAAAGAAACCAACAACAAAAACAAACCCTGCACTTTTAGGTTTCCATAAATCTACAGATCCAAGGATCTTTATTTTTCAGTCCTCACAAAGAAGTTGCTAAATGGCTGTGAACTGCTCAGCAGTTACAGCAGCATGACCTCCAGCCTCAAGGATCCTCTGACTAGAACTAGAAAGAAGACGGGAATGGAGAAAGGATGGCTCAACACAGGAGACACAAATGTACACAGAGGAGATGCCAGCATTGCTGGTGAGCTCAAGGCATTTGGTAGCAGGAAACAACTTCTTGCACACAAATACTTCATATCCTTGCACTATTCAGTTCTTTCTTGGCCCTAAGCAACACCTGCCCCACCAAAAGTTGTCTCTTTTCAGTCAAAATGAACTCCAGTTGCCTTGAAGAAACCAACAGCAGACAAATGCCCCACACTATGGAAACTAGTGGATGCACAACAGGCTTCCCAGCGGGACTCCTCGGTGGAACGTATGCAAAATTAGCATTTCTAAACCTGATAATCATTTTCCTTACAAAACAAGAGGATCCGCAGGGAGGCTGATACAGGAGTCACAAGAACAGCGCTCCAGCTTAGCTACAGTTAGTAGTAAACCAACAAAATTTTATATCAACACAATATGGCTATTTATAAAAGAAACAACCTGACAGTCTGGATACAGAGCTTAGCACAGCCTACTCAAAAGAGCAATGCTAAATTGCAGTGAGTGGACAAAAATGTATCTATGCCCAAAGCTGAAAGGTCTTGGGATCTTAGACCTTGTTCTTCAGCAGAGCAGAGCACAGCCAAGCCACTGCAGCACAGGCTGACTTCCTCTGGACTTGAGATTCAAGTGGGGATCCTACAATATTAATGAGCAGTATCCTCACACTGTAGCCTGTTTTTCTTTTCCATTAGACCCTACGTTATTGAAATATACATAAAGTCTTGACTTTTTTGCTTCTCACTTAAAAGTTTGCCATTCCATGTATACATGTGCACTAAAATTAAAGCTGTACTGCAAAAGCTACACTTACGCAATAGCTGACTCCACCAGTTGATTACTGTGTGGTCTTTTCATGGGTTTTAGTATGAAAACAGCAGAGCGAATACAAATAACAACTTTATTTTTAAAAGAAACACTCAGCACAGACAGCTCTTCCAGATCAATATTCCTGTGCCATTTTAAAATACATTAATCTAGCACACAGTTTATCAAACAAAACCTGCATATTAACACATTGCTTCTTAAAATTGTCCTAACAATCAAAAGGAATTCACCTATTTGTTATTTTTCCATATTTATTATACGTATTTTGGGCATCCTGTGATAAAATAACTATTCCTGCAAACTGAATTCCATCATATAGCAAAATACTTCATGAATATTAAATGAGATTAAAGTATTTGAACTACTGCAGACAAGCAATTTATTTCCTCCAAACAGGGTGCAAGGGTACTCAGCAGAGGATGCTTACATTGAAGTTTTTTGTCAAGTTGCTGCCAGGAGGTGCTAAATGAAGACAAAGCACTTAGGGTTTTTGTTCTAATTTCATCCTCAACAATGCAAATGAAGCTTTTATAGATGCACATTTAAAGCATTGTTTTATCAGAGTTTCGGTGCATATTTTGATCACTTTGCATGTCAAACTTCACATGCAGAAATTTTTAAAAAATATGTTTAAATACACACATGCAGGTCTGGGAAAATAAAGTAGATGGCGACTTCATTTATCACCATCAACCTTGTTTTCATAAGAAGCTTTTCAAACAACTTGATCTACAAGAGCACATTAAATCAAGTAATGACCATGGCCCTGCACTGATGGCAGCAGAGCTCAGCCAGCTTCCACAATGTGAGTCAGCAATTGTTCTGTGATATCTTTAATTTGGTACAAGCTAAATCCTCTTAACAGCGCCTGCTGCAATCCAAAAGGTCAAACAGGAAAGTGGCAGAAAATCAATACTGACAGCTTCTGTCACCCTCCACAATCTATATAGTTCTTTCTAAGCCAAATTGCTTCTTTCTAATCTTTCTAATATTTGGCTGCTCCAGTCTTTCTCATGTAGCATTAAAAAAAAAAAAATAGGAAAGGGGGGCAGGGAAAGAAGAAATAATTACTTCCCTGAAGAGAAAGTTGTAATTTTAGCATCAAAAACCAGAACAAAGCTGGTTCCTGACTGGGGTTTGTGCGGATGCTGTTGTGATCAAAGTTGCATTTTCATATAGAGACTAAATGACTGACTGCACTCCTGTATCAGCCACAACATTTTTGAGGTAGGTTAGCCCAAAAATATGAAAGCCAGTCTAATACCAGGTGGGGCCATTTGATTTTCTTACAGCTCTTTAGAAAGTACATTTCCTCTATTTACAGGCTTATAAGGGTTATTATGAAAAGACAGTGATATAACAAATGCCACAAGGCTTTAGATCAAGCTTTAAAAAATAGCCTTTCTTGATCACTATACTTCTAATTATGAATAAATACCAGCACTAGTAATCAATACATGCAGCCTGGAGAAAAACACTAATTTTTCAGGGAAGGGATTTTAATACAAAGAAAAGAAAAGGTCATTCTAATCTAAACCAGATTAATAAATTAGTCATCCCTTCAATGTTGATGTGAAAATTTAACAGGTGCTGCAGCTGTTAGCAATCTTGTCTTATAAAGAATGCCTTAACAATAATAGTGGAAATATACAGATTTTAGCAATGAATGACTATTTGTGCCTTCAAAAAGAAGGCTCAAAACACACGGAAAAGAATCAATGTTCAGCAGTATCCTGCTTTTATTTGGACTCTTTCCTTGAGAATGTGAGACACAGCTGTTGATTATAATATTTTTCTTTTTCCTGCATCCTGAATTTGTGAGGTTTTTGAAACATTTTTTCCTGACTGTGTCCCCACCACCTTAAAACTGAGCTTTCCAGCTCAGTAATCACAAGTGAGCAAGTGATGCAGAGAAGCTGTGATGGTGGTCATCACTCTGGGCTTCTAAAATAATTCTGTCCAATCTTTTTGAGAAAGCTGTTGAAGTATTGATTTTTGTCTTTATTAAAAGAAAGCCTTTATTTGGCCAGCTCAATCCTGCATCTATCTGTGTGGAAATACAAAAAACCTACAGCAGTGACTGAGGTAAAAAGCAAGCCCAGCACCTCATCCCACAACCAGGCATGCTCCCCAAAAACCAGCTCCAGGTGACCAACACCTTCTGACAGGACAGGAAGGTGGGATTTCTACCTGGTGTAAGGCAGGCAAAGCCCTGTGATGAGTTATGTATTTTCCCTGGCTGGCTTTTAGGATTTATCGAGCACTAACTATAAAAGAATCGCCTTTAAAGATTATGTTGATGATATGTGTGCATTCTCTACGTAGAGACTGCTTCCCTTTTGGGAATATCTTGCCAAGGGAGGTGCATGCAAAATTACTGCTGTGAAAAACAGCTCCTGAAGAAGTGGTAGGAAAAAGCAGAAGTTTTCACTTCTTTCTCTTTCTGGGTGGGGACAGTGTTTGGCTTCTGCTTTAAATAGCAATTCAGCCACTGAACATACAGTTTTTAATCTTCACCTTGCACACTTAATTTTAAAGGCAATGAGAACAGAACAATTTCACAGAAATTCGTTGACCTTTTAAAAAGCTTTCCTACACCATTTTCTCTCATAAATTGGTGAGATATTTACCAGCATAAAGCTTTTGCTTTTTCCATTAACTAATACTTTTTCCCCTACCTACCTGATTCTAATCATAGTATTCTTTATTTCATATAAATAATTGTTAAATAAAGCATTTTAAATAGATTTTAAAAGTAATAGAGTCATAAAGAGAAGTAGTAGCCAAAACAGTTCAACAGTAAAGTAAAAATGCAGATTCTTAATATTTAAATGCCTGCTTGCATAATCTCAGAGCTCCCTGGCACCAGTATTAGTTGCTTCAGTCTTTATTTTGGGCAGCTGACCACATCAGAAGGACAGGCAGTAATGTTCTTGAAAAAAAAGCATAAATAACACTTCTGCCCTACAAACACATGGCATTTTGTTCCTCACTTCAAAGTTTTTCTTATATTGAGAAGGTTCTGTTGCAGGTTTTTTATTAATTCGACTACAGTAATATTTATTATTATGTTATGATTTGGGTTCCTATCTCTGGAACATTAAAATAACGTTTAAAAAAAAAAAATCTCTGATTATATAATGATGACAAAATTTTAGACTTTCCAGCCTTGTTCCTTCTCCAAAAATGAACCATATACAAGATTTTATATATGTAGGTACACACATGTGTACTTCTAATTTTTGCATTTTAGTGTTTCAACACCAGGTTGAGTTTGGGGGAAGAATTTTTGAACAGAGGATCATGGCAGGCACGTTGGCATTTATTAATGTCAGAGGAAAGCTGACAACTTTCCTGCAGCCCTCGCACACATTAACGAGCATCCCACCAGCTCTGCTGTTGGCACAGGAGCACCAGAAGGCAAAGCCATGCTGTTGTACTTATTTATTTATTTATTTTTTCCCCAGACAGAGGGGAGTAGCTCTTAATCTACTGCTGAAGGTATTGAGCAGAAAGGTGACACCAGCATCGTCCGTGGGCAAGATCAATGGAGAGGTGAAGAAGTCAAACAATCCAACCTAAATACAGGGGAGCCACATTAATGCCACTGTAAAATCAGATAACAGGGATTTGACTGAACAGCACAGGGGAGGAAACGTGATGTGCTGGGCCAGCACTTAACTTCACTAACCAATTTAAACCCCTGCTCTCCAGATCTGATTATCCCCCTAACTATTTGGAAGCACAATTCCATTACAGGAAAAGGTGCACAGGATCTCTCCGGCGCTATGTAATTAAAAGCAAACATTGATCATTTGACTGTAGAAGCCAGAACCTCTGTGAAATAGAACTTCATTGAACAATAAATTCAACTGCAAATTTACTAATTATTTTAAGATTAAAGCATGTTGCATTACACACACGGAGCTACACAGTCTGACCGCCAGCAGAAGTATTCATTACAAAAGCAGTCATGCTTCAGTGACAGCAATTATCATCTCATACTTGTTAAATGCCACACAAAATGAGACTTGCTTCAGATGGTTTCATTTCAGCCCACCTGACCTGAATCAAACTAAAGCTGTACTGCAAAAGCTACACTTACGCAATAGCTGACTCCACCAGTTGATTACTGTGTGGTCTTTTCATGGGTTTTAGTGTGAAAACAGCAGAGTGAATACAAATAACAACTTGGATTTTATCTTTGTTTTAAAAAGAAATCACCCATGCCTGCATTCATCACGGAAAAGCAATTTTACAGATTTCGTTTCAACAGATGTAGCTTAACATCATTTTAAAGACTGCACTTCAGATGGGATTTACTCCAGGTTTATAATACTGAATTACATATATTAGCAACAGTTGATTATAAGTGATGTATTCGGGATGGACAGATTTCCTTATTTAAAATACATAAATACAACCTGGAAAAAGGATTTGAACCTGCAAAAATTCAAGGGCAGCTGGTATAGCAGTAATCAAACCTCCTGCATTCATGCTGAAGCAATGGCTCCCAACAGATCCCTGCCATTTGATTCAGCTATTTCAGTTACAGGAGGCAAAAAGCTTTTTCCTACAGCACAGCAGGAGGCTCGGAGGACTGCCATGCTCTGGGACATCAGTCACTTCTTCTGTCAGGGCTCTGAAAGAGCCCCAAGCATGCTGCAGCTCTCTTACAGAACCACAACAGAAACAAGCCTGAATGAAAGGCTGAGGAGTTGCCAAAGCCCACCCAGAAAACAGCATTTACCTTTCCACTAATTATAAGCCCAGAAAGGAGCTGCCTTCCCAGGGCCTGTACAGGGGGGCACTCTCAGGCAGCTTCTGAAACACAAACCAACAGAGCGAGGGAGGTCTGCTGGCAGCCTTTCTTCCCTCATTTCACACATGTTTCTAAAGCCCATTGAAGCTGATTTTTCCTTGCCATTTATATCTGGGTAACAGGGGAGAACTAAGGGCTGTTCTCTCAGCTGCCTCTTATTCCAATTGTTTGGCAGAGCACTCGGATTCAGTCCGTTTTTAATAGCAAAGAAAAGCTTCTCAGTAAAAGAGAACAGACTGAATTAGGGAAAGAAAAGTGCTGATGAACTACAGATACTAACTTTCTTTAGCATATAAATCACAGATTTGATCGGGACTGATAAAATCAGTAATACATCAAAGCCAAAAGTCCCTCTAAACTCTCCATCAACAGGATGTGCTGAATTACCAAACTTACAATGTTTGCATTTTCTTCTCAGCTCTGTATGGATGAAATTCTGTTTAGCAGTTTTCATAGCTTTTATGTTAGAAAGCAATTTTTTTCTAAATTATAGAATCTAACCTGCTAGAACCAGATCTCTCAGGGAAAGTTGAGACCTTAAAGTTAGTTAGTGAAGACATGAAAAGCTCAGCCTCAAGGAACTAGGGGTGATATCCCCATTTTCAAGAACAATTTTTTGCTCATTTTTTTTGTCTAGATATGAAGGGAGTATCTGGAGCAAAACATTTGATTTCTATAAGCCTGCCCAGCCCTAACACATGAAGAGCCTTTTGGTCAATAATAGTCTCCTGCAATGTGAGCCTCACAAAAACAGTAAGCAAGACAAGACTTTAGTGAGTTCAACTTTCTGAGGGCAACCTTAAGATCCAATTTGCAGCCCCTTTTATTGTTTAAAACGTGATATTACATACTTGGGGCAAAAGCTGCAGTTTTGGGAGCTTTAACATTATATCCAAATGCAGCACCAGGCTGTAGTCTGACAAAAGTTGTAACTGATACTGTTCAGCAGATTTCTTTGTGTACAGCTCCCACAGGATCATGGAACTCGCTCAACAGTCTATTTGAAGTGATGTAACTGTCTTGAAATGCTGATATTTCTCTGAAATATTTCTGAAAAAGTATTTTGTGTTTCCACAGACAAATGCTTGCATTACTGCATCACCAACGTTTCTTTCAAAAACCTTGTTAAAATAACTCTATTCTAAACCAGTGAATTCAATCAATAAACAGCAGAGCTCTGCAATCCATGCCTTCACAGCTCTCCCTGGTCTGGAGGTTCAGATCAGTCATCAGCTGGATGGAAACTTAACTCCTCACCATTTTTTCTTCCCTCTGTTCCCCGACACCACATGTGCCTTTTACACCTGCAAGGCAACCAGGAGATTTGCTATTAAACTACAACACAGCTAGAAACTGGTGAGGCAGGCAATTCAGATCTGATCATGCTGATGTCCCACTCCATTTGAGGTGTTTGACCTCAGCAAGAAACAAGCTGGCAGCCCGCTGTCTTTAACAATGGCAGTGATGAAATAAGGAGGAGCTGCCTGCTCCCAAGTGTGCCGGGGTCAAGTGCACTGGAAGAAAGTGATGCACATAATCAGCTTGGGCTATTTGCCTCAGACAGCCACACTCACTCTTCAGAAACTACTGCTCACCCTGGACATTTATTCAGTATTTGTATTTCTAAGCAAAGCTCACAGAGAGGCTGAGCAGGCATTTTGAAAGCTCAATCAAAAGGGGTAGTTTAGTGTAAGAACATTTGTTACTCCAAAGCAAACAGGGTTTGAGATGCTTCATGACAATCAAATTACAGCAGACAGAGCCAAAGCTGAGAAGATAAAATTAACTGGAAAAAGAAAATGGATAATTTGTTGTCCCTTTTTCCCTTATCCCTTCTAAGCACCACCACAAGGAGTAAAGGCAAAAAAATAGAGCAGGAGATGCTGCAATTCAATTATATCTGCCTGAGAATCAGAATGGCACTGCAAGTCAAGAGGCCTCAACATATAATAGGATTCCTACAAATGAGCCTTCAAAAGGCACTGAGGAGCCCAGAGACAGCCCTCAGGCACCCACCCACCAGCACACCAGCCACTCTTCTCTGAACCATCAGCTTGGAAGTGAATTTGAACCTTTTCCTGGTAAATTTATCAATTCACATAACCAAACAGGCCATAGCAGCAAAGCCCTAGCCTTTATTGCCACTGCAGCACTGCCTATTGTTTCCCAAGCAAATTCCACCCCTGCTCAGTTCAGCCATGCCCTTTTAATTCCGCCTTTATTCCACAGGAACAGAAAGGTAACCCTGCCACATTTAACAGTTTATGTGATTTTCTAGGTACAATCTGAACAACAAATAGAAATGAAGATTGAAACTAATGAGAACAGCATAAACATGGCACAATTTAGAAGGAGAAAAAGTTTTGGGTAGGAAGAGACCTTAAAGATCATCTCATTCCAACACCCTGCCATCAGCACAGACAACTCTTCCACTAGACCAGTTTTTCAAAACCTGGAGTTCCTTTTTCCTTCCTTCCAAAGAAGATAGGCAATTTTTTTCAGTTATTTGCTTCTGTATAATTATAATCTTCACATGATTTTTGTATTAGAATGAAGTTTCCTATCAGCTGAGAGATAAAGGGACAGTTTTATCTCTGACAGCTACTCACAGAAGCTGCAAATTAGCTTTCTTAAATGGATGTCATATGGCAAATGCTAAAATTCATTGTGGGCTGACTTTGTCTGAGATTTTATAAGAAAAGTCTACTACTTCAGTCACTTCCTTAATGACAATGTTTTACATCTACATTGATGTGACAATGGAATGCCAGCAAGGTCCATCTGCTGGGACACATAGAAAAGGACAGTTGGCCTTCAAGAGGGAGATGCCAAGAAACCACAGAGTTTCCAGGGAAAAAAAGGCTTATGTTTATGTTACAAATGCCTTATTAGCTTTGGATAAGAACATGAGTTTTCTGAACATGTGCTTGAATTAATTATGGTGGCATATCACAGTAGGGAGAGTATGCAGAATAATTTGTCTGGATGAGTGGGTATATTAATAACTTTTATACATACGTGCTAACTAGTTCTAAATAGAGACAAGCCAAAATTAAATAATAAATTCATAGGAGGGTAAAAATCTTCTACACAAAAAGGAGTATGTGTTACTACATCCAATTTCCTTGTAGGAAATGTACAACTAATAATTACAACAACTCTACTAGAAAGTCTTACAGGAAAAATAAATGCCTTTAGTGAAAAGAGTAGTATCTCAATTAAAGACAAAAGATACAAGGGACAGAAGGAAGGAAGTAGATATTCCATACTCTGTAGGATCCCTAATTGTATTCTCATCCCAGACCAACCTACTGGCAAAGCAGGGAGACCTGAAACCATGTGATACCACGTACTTCCCTACTGGACAGCATGCCTGAATTTTCCAGGGCAGGTGTAACAGCTCTGATGACACTGGTAATATCTGTGCTAATTAATGCAGTACCAGCATCCATTCTTTGAACAAACACCTCACAAATCTATGGATGTATCCACAGAGCCCCTGCAGCAACTCCCGTGGCCAGATGAAGGAGGGAGCACATGCAGACACTTTCAACAGAAGAAAACTACACTCTCTTCAACAAATTATCCTGAGAAGAGGACATGGTGCACGTGTTCTCAAGCTCAGACCTTTTACCGAGGAGTAGATGCTTGTCCTAATGAATCACATTGTGACATAGCAAGAATTGCCAGTCAGAAGGGGAAAAAAAAAAGAGTGAATGCTAACCTCCAGTCACATTTCTTAATGCTCTAATCTCCACAAAATTAGATTTGAGAAAAAGGAGATAGATTTTGTATTTTTCTCCTCAGAATTTTTTATACATAGGAGAATTTGCAAGGGATGACATCGACAAAACACAGAAATATGCTCAATAAATTGGTTCAGTGCTTGCAGCTAAATTTTCTGCATTTTTTTTTTTAATCCAGAAACATAACAGGTAAGCAATAAAGACTGACTGCCCTCCAGTTCTTAACCAAAACTGAATTTGAACGGCACCTGGAAAATTCAGTGACTGTGCAGGTTCATGGAATGCAGAGCCATCAGGTACTGTGTGGTGAAGTTACCACATCCCAACTGAGCCTTGGAGGGTTCTGCATCATCAGCCTTATGTTATGCCTTGTGTAGGACAAGGGAAAAAAAAATCCCAGTTTTAAAGAAATGGAGACAAAAAAATAGAAAGAAATAAAGTAAATACACTTCATGGTATTTGGAAAGATTACTCTTCTTCCCTCATTCTTCACTTTTATGGAGACAACCCACCATTTGGAGTAAATGTGTCCTTCAAAACTAATTGGTGAAGGTTTGGGTTTTGTTCTTTTCCTTCCATCCCCCAAATTTACATTTTCATTGCCTGCTTTATGTAGTTACCGTAGCAATGTTGGAATTTATTGTTTTATCCTAGAATCACATTTCAGCCTTTTCACAGCCAAGTCTCTAGTAGTATGATAATCAAGTTGCTCCTCATACAAATATAAACCTGAAGTAAGTTCAGCTGAGTTTCTCCATCTTTACTCCCATGGGAAATTAGACTTTGACTCTTGACCCTAAGTATTCTAGACACTGGTTTTGGCAATATCAGTTCATTTTAATCTGATTTCCCAAGAGAAGAGCAGTGTCAATAACACAATTAGAGCTACCAAGTCATGTCAATATGCATTGTTGGAAGACCTTAATAAAACTATTTCTAAGCTACGTAGACAGGGAGGCAGCTGCATTTCTAATAAAATATTTTATATTCAAGGACTAAAGTCTTATTGAACAACAAATGCATAATTTACTCCACAGGAAAAATGGCCTTTTAGGGTACCTTGAAAACACACAGTTCTCTCCACTCCCACCTCCCTTTCTTTCACTCACTGCAAAATACTGAGCAATTAAGTAGGTTGCTATATTTGGTATGCCCAAACTTCACAGGTTGATAGCATAATGATGTTAATAACCACTTTAAATGTAACAAGTGACAAGTTGACACCCGAGGTTTGCATCCTGCAATTTGATTTTTCCAGAATTCTGTTATGTCTCAGGAATAGCAATATGATTAGGAATAATTTCTTGTTAGTGCTCCTTACTTTTAACTTTTTCCCCTTCTTTTTTCTCCCATTATAAACATTGAAAACATACTAAGTACAGGCTCCCTGGTAGGTACCAAAAGTTGGCTCTTTTCTACAAAGGCTCCTGGTTCTACCTTTATCAAAAGGAATGAACTAACATTACCAAAAGCATTCAAACCAAAGGCAGTTACACCCTCTGTGAAAATATGAACATTAATACACGTTCACACCATCAGTATTGTAACATTTCAGCACCATGTAACACCAATAAGCATTTCAAAAAGCACTTGCAGAGCGTCAGAGTTTGCCCCCACTGACAACAGCCAAGACCTGCAGCTCAGAGAGAATTACCACATCCCTGTGCCCTCACAAGAGCATGAAGCAAAATATCCTTGAGTGCCTTAGCCAGTGTGAAAGCTCAGGTGTTCAGCAGCCCAGAGAGAGGAACTGCACACACTCACACCCAGTGTGGCCTCGTTTCTTGGCCAGGAATGAGTTAATGTGACAGGGGAGATGCGAAATGGTGCTTGTCTGTCTGGGAAACTTGGGAGAATTACCAGTCTCATGTCAGATGCTGAGTGCTGCCACAGCTCTCAGACACACCTCTGATGTATCTGTTTTCATTTTGATATTTTACACAGCACTCTTCCCAGGTTTCAGGCATTTTGATCCATCCTTGTGTTTTGACACTGCCTCTCCAAGTTCTGTGTGTGTACTCAAAGTAACTTTAATTGGAAGTGCAGTACACAGAGTTGGTGTTTAGCACATTTTCCCTGATCTGCAGCAAAGTTTACAACTCTGTGTTTCACTGCTGCCTTTTAGATGAAAATGGGTGTAATAAATTCCACATTTTAAGAATGCACATGGAAATCACAGAGTCACTAAAAAAACAGTAGAAATCCATCTTTGACATATTCCTGCCTCTGTACAAGAGTCCTTAAAGCCCTCACTGTTTATATTGTCAATGTGAACACAGGTAACTTTGTTTCCTTGAGTCAAGTCAAAGGGAGTACTTTGGAGTAACTGAGCACCATTCCATGAAATGTCTGGTTTGCTATGATTATACAGAATACATTTATGATGAAGAATACTCATCTACTCATCTATTTTTCAAGGCAGGTAAATCTTCATTGAATTTACAATGTCAGACTTCCTTACATGCAAGATCACTATAATTTCAAGATTGCATCATAAATAATGTAGCAAATTTGGAAGGAATACAAATGATACATATAGAAAGCACTTTTCCATCACCCTCATTTCTTCATCCTTAAAGAACTTTAAAATGTAGCTGAGAAATTCTCAGTAATGTACAAGAAGCGGTTTATGGAAAACATTTTAAGGTCTTTAACTACAGAATATCTGCCCCTGTTTTTCTGCATCTGATCTTGAACTAATTACACCTCTGCTTATGCCACAACTTTTCTGGAAGATGCAGAAAAGTCATAAAAAAGTACTTAGAAAGTACTTTAATGCCATTTTCATGTTCTAATGATGATTAACCAAGGTTATTTTATATGCAGCATATACTCTGAGAAATCAGAAAAACTCACATTCATCCAAAGTACACTGAGCAAACAGCAGCCTACAAAAAGGAAGCATTTGCTAGTTGCATATGATGAAACAGCCCTCCACTTTAAACAGTCTGCTTTCTCACTCATGTTTTACATTTTCAAACACCCTTCTTGGCATTTTATTACTGTATTGGAAATAATAAGGTCTACTACTTATGGTCAGGCATTAATCATTGCCTTTAAACTGTGTGTAATGAACAGCTTTCCTCTCTGCCTTGAGGAAAAACTTACTTTTTTTTTTCTTAAGACATAATGGGATTCAGTTGCCTTAGCAAGCCTAGAGATGAGGCAGGATTTTTGATTCTCTAGAGTGTCTGTAACTTGACAGGACCTACAGAACACCCACACATTTCTGGAGCAGTAGCTGCTGGCCAGACAAAAAGTATTTTAGAGCACTGAATACGTTAGATTTTCTATTTATAGACAGCTAAGTCCACCCACCTTGTTAATTTTCACTTTGGAAGTCCATTAAAAATATTTCTGGCAACCCACAAACATTCTGCTTGACCTACCAACACTAAAAAAAAACTCTGGAAGACAACACTTGTCTCAAAATAAGAACTGTAGAACCATGTCCTGATACCCCTTGCAGCTGGGGTTATTTGATTTTAACAGCCTGCTGAGCACAGATGAATTTTTCCTGAGACTAGTAAAGCCTCTGACTAGTAAATTCATGGTCTTGCCTGGGGAAGATGCTTAATATCTCATTTTAAATTTTTGCTTGAATACAGTATCCACTTACATTTTGCAATAAATATATTAATGCCCCTACACAGCAAAAATTTGCAGGTGATCCTTACCAAGGTCTTCTGTCATTTATTTTGTATAATGTTTATCTTAGCTTACTAATGCAATAACAACCACCTCCAACAGTTTCTTTCCAACTCATAAAATCTCAAGTAAATGCTCACATCCATGTTTTTAACTGAGAACTGCACATCCTGGCAGCTAAATGAATTTAAAATTTTTTTCCAGCAGTATTACTTGTAAAAGCACATTACTTGGTGTTTAAAATATGAGTTATGCAGTGCTTTCCCTGCTCAATGATGCTGCTCTGCAAAGACTTGACTGACTGACCCAAACTTCCCTCTCAGGTCTCCACTCTGTTCCTCAGGCAGAAGGCAGGTGCTCATCCCAGTTCCATGGAACAATTCCCTCTCCACCTATTCCCTCTGTGTTTCAGAACATCAGGGTCAGGTACCCACACTACAAAATCCCTTTTTATTTTTTTGCTCATTAGCAATTTTTAACTGTTTCCTATTCAATGAGATGCAGGCTAAAATTATCAGCTCAAACAGCATTTTCTGTTTGTGTAAGTAATTCAGCTAAACACTTGACATTGATTTCTCACCTACTGTTTAAGTGCCACAGGGAAAAACTACAGAGTATTGAAATGTTAAATCCAATCTATAACCACTTCAATGATAGTGGCTCTATTATCTATGTAGTCAGTAAAATCTAACTGTTTTCCCAATTCCTTCAAATGCTTTGAACACCCTCCTCCACCCCCACAAATAACACTGCAGGTGTACTACCAAATAGAGGTGTATATAAAACCAAACCTGCACGTATCAGAGAGAACTGGGGCTGGGAGGACCAGCAAGAATGGCAGCTCAGTGGCACTTCTGTGCTTTGTTAATGGAAACTAAATAGCAGACAATTATGCATCCTGTAAATCTCAGAAATCACTGGGATTCCACTGTTTTCTCCTCTAAAAAGTGCAATATACAAAACCTTTTCATTTCAGGCAGAAGTAGAATCATAGAATGGCCTGAGCTGGAAGGGACCTTAAAGCTCGTCTCATTCCATGGGCAGGGACACCTTTGGGTTGTTCCAAGCCCTGTCCAGCCTGGCCTTGGACACTCCCAGGGATGGGACAGTCACGGTTTCTCTGGCCAACCTGTGCCAGGGCCTCATCACTCTCACAGGGAAGAATTTCTCCCCAGTATCCCATCTAACCCTGACTTCTTTCAGTTTGAATCCATCCCCTCTTGTCCTACCACCACAGGCTCCTGTAAAGAGTCTCTGTTTCTTGTACTGGCAGGCTACAATTAGGTCATCCCAAAGCTCCCCTTTTCCAGACTGAACAAGAGGTATTTAAAGGTACAACTCTCCAACAGAAAAGCAAAGACCTTTATTTCTGTCCTCAAGCAGGGGCACGCTGTATCTGCTGATGTTCAAAAGACACCTGCCACTGCATTAATGTATAATCATGAGTCTGCTACAGATGAAGGATGAAGCAGCCTTTCACTCAAGCTCTCAAAACCAAAGCAGAGGAGATATTAAGTGGAACACAGAGCACATGGTGAGAGGCAGGTTTTGGCTGTGCAAAGATGCAAAGCCTTGCAATCCAAGTAAAATGTTACAGGGATATAAATCAGAGCTCAGAAACAATAATGGCTGGATTTCATCTTGGTCATCTGGCTCCAGCACACTGAGTTAATTGCATTCTATTCAGACTCACATCAATCTGTTTAACAGCAAGAGGTTGTGGCCATAGCTGAGGTGTAGATCAGCACCCAGATGTAAGGATCCCTGGGGCTGATCCCTGCACTGGTGGGCACCCATCTCACTGAGATCTCTCATGGGGCTGCCACCACTTACCTGGTTACAGGATCACGTCCACAGGGGGTGCATGAGTGGTCTCTGCTCCAAAAGAAATCTCATAACAACACAGATTAGAATACTCCAGGCTGCAGGTATAATTATTATTTCAAAAGGTTGCAAAAGGAAATATATTTTGCCTTGTTTAGCAGGTAGCATGCAGTTCATCTTCTTGCAGCTATAGACAAACACATTCTGCATATCTGGTTGCCACTGTCTTATCAAAAAATGCCTCTGTATCAGTAAAAGAAATTACCATGCAGAGGAAAGAAAACATTACAAGTAACAGATTCACCAATTAATTTCTTCCATGGCTACAACCTTGCTTATCTGAGTGTGGCACAGGGAAATGTCTCTGAGTCATGGAAGCTTGAGCTTCAGCTGCTTGGGGACGACAGAGCTAAAGAAATTATCTATACAAAAAAAAAAAATCAATGAGAAGCAAGGGCTGCACACTTTTCACAGGAATTTATTTTCACCTGTGTGGTGATAAATCTCCAAACCATACCCCAGTGGTTACAACTCCAGAGCAGCACAGCAAAAAGCCTCTTGTTGGCACAACCCTATCCAAGACTAATAAAGGAGGGAGGAAATCACTGTGCATTGCAATGTTTCTTGTTCTGCTCCTCATCTTTCATTTGGAGGATTTAGAATTACTCAGGAATTAAAAGAAGCCACCATCCCCAAAGACTGGGCCATTCCCCCAAGCCTAGATTGCTTAAAATATGCATGGGAGGAAATTTTGTTTGCTTTGCTGTGGAAAGCTGATTAATTTGTTAAGACTTCGGGCCTTAAAACTCAGCCTCACAAAGAAACTGTATGGATAAAAAGAAGGATACTTATACAGTTTATTAAATATTTCAATTATAATGCTATGCCAAGCAAGTAATCATATTAGGCAATTCTAAATACAGATACAGAATCTAGATGACAATTTCAGATTCTAACTTTTAAGGTGAGAGTTGTATCAAGGGCTTAACTATACTTTGAAGTAAAATTCCAAGGATTTTATGAATGCTAGTGTTTATCCTTTGTAGAAAAAAACCCTTTTTTACCAAATCCTATAGCCTGTAACATGCTTTCATTAGATGCTTTCTTTTAACAAAACCTCAGTATCTTCATAAAAACATAAAGGGGTTTTTCAATGTCTGTTTTCCAGCATTATATTTCACTGAATCACACCCATATGAATATAGTGTTACTTGCTAGACCCCAAAAAGTATGGAACTGAAAGTAGCTAAACCAGAATACGATTCAGAATCAACATCAATAAATGGATTTAAGTTCTGAAGTTTGAGAATAACATTTTCTGCCTTCAGAAAAAACTGTGTTTGAGGTAGCACAAGCAGATGATATATCAGAGAAAAAAAAAAAAAAAAAAAAAAAAAAAAAAAAAAAAAAAAAAAAAAAAAGGCAGCAGAAGTCTCTTGCATTGATGAGGAGTTAAAGTCAATGTTCCCTCCCTCTTACTGACTGCAATGATCTGCTTCACCTACTCTTCATATACAGTTTGTGCCAGCACAAATCAAACCTGTTTGGCTCCTAGGCACTAGGAGAACATGGATGAAGGCAAGTTGCACCAGCCAAGTAAATCTAAATGCTAGGAAACAGCAGAGAGGAAATACACAGTTACTTTCTTTAAAGGTCTTAACAGACTCATCTATAATGTGTATTTTTATACATAGTCATATTTGAGCTATTTTACATGAGACACTTGCAGACAAGGTAGGCCTAGACCAACAACTATGCTTTCAGTATTTCTGCACTCTGCAGGAGTGTTCTCTGTAGGATTTGTTCTACCCACAGAACAAATGCAGCCTCATATTTCATTACATCCTCAAAATTGCAGTTTTATCACAAGACAAAAGATCCTTCAGTAAAGCAGCCCTGCTGTGGTGGTCTGCTTTGGGCACTGCAGAGTCTCCACTGTAAAAGCTACAGACCACAGCTGGGACCAGAAGAAAATTAACACTGCTCAGGCAGACCCTATTTCATCCATTTATAGGGTAGAAAACTCAAAGCAACACTCCCAGAAATTCTCTGGGAAGCCCTTTCTTTCCTCCAGATGTGTGAGAGTGGGGTGGGGGGGGAACAGACCAGCCTAAAACCAAAGCAATCCATGCAGCAATAAAATGAGAGATATTATTAAGATGGCAAATTAGTTTAGTTTCCAAATGCTCAGGGACAATGAAATAAAAGAGAGAACAGGCAAATAGGAATAGGCAATCAAAAAGTGCAGGGGAACACCAAGAGAGAGGATGCCATTGTTCAAAAGGAAGAGGATGCTAACCCTTAAGGATCCTTGGGATAAGGACTGCTGGCCATTCACTGTGCCCCCAGCCACCACAATGCAATACCCAGTACTCAGCACTGGGGTTCTCATGCTGTATTTTTGGAAAGTTCTCTTCCTTCCCTCATGCAGAAGTTGAAAGAACAAAGGTCATCAACCCTGTACGATCAGAAAATGAAAATATCTTTTCTGCTCTCTTTGTCCTGTTCCGGATAGCCTCCCAAACTGACCTGGCTTCCCTGCCTTTTCTCCTAACAGTATTCATATAGAGAAACCTAGGAAACTTCCCTGAGCTGAGTTAATGCCTGGGGAATTAGTATATTTAATATGAACAGTTCAGTGAGTTTAGCAAGTCTCTAGATAATTGCCTTCAGCGACGCTTCTAACTCCTCTCTCCCGTGTCTCTAACATTAAGAGCATAATTCTGTATTTTGATTTCTAAAACAGTATGATCCTTTATTCCCACAGTTTCCAGACACACACACACACACACACATAATCACTATACTCTACTGAAACAGATCCCCAAATTATAATGCCAGGTTTGTCTCTTTCAAAAAAAAAAAAAAAAAAAAAATCCAGACAGCTATTAAAAATATACTAAAATAAAAGAGAGAAAAAAATTACACTTCAAACTTTGAGCATTGCATTTTTAATCTATCAGAGTACCTTATTCACTTTATGAACACCTGCAATATCTTTTGCTCCATGTTGCACTTACACATACTAAACCTGATCATTTAGCATGATTATAATTTACTGCTGATTATAACCATCGCTAAATCAACTTAGAACATTACATTGTTTTGACAAAAGCTGATGCCTTTCTTTGCATGAACATCTGATATACCTCTGATATAGTTATTTTTGGAAACCATTTTTGGAAAAACTATGTGCTATTTTTATTCATACTGTCTTGTAAAATTATCTCCCTATTGGGCTGCCAAATTTTCCGTACGTGAAACCCAGAAAAATCTGTATTACATTTAGGATTGCACCTGGGTTTGACCAGATTAACCTGTACTACAGTTACAAAAGACTTGGAATTCTTAAACTGTCCTTAAATAAATAAATAATCTGTGATAATAATCACAAATTTTATTTTTTGCATGACCAAGGTTTTAGCAGCTCTCTAAAAGCTGCACGTATATTTTACCTGCTTTACAAGTCAATAATCCACATTGGCATTGACAAGTTTATTACCATAAACTGCAAAGTTAAATGCAGATTTTTCTTGGTTGTAATTGCAAATTCTGTGTGTTTTATACATGTTCTGAAAATTCTCTACTTATCTCCCAAATAAATTAGGGGAGAGAAGAACAAACACATCAGGACAGACCAATGATACCTCCCATTTAACATCTTGTCACCAATACTAAAAGATCTTTTCCAGGTCATTAAAGCCATTTCATGAAAGATGCTGAAAAAATAACCATTTTCTAAGAAAATTTCTTTTTCCTCCTATCTACATTTTTTTTTAAATTTATTTAAAGAAATGGCAGGGTTACTCCCTTCCATTTTCACATTTCATCTTCTGTAATTGCAGATCTAAAGGCAGAGACACTGATTTTTCTTTAATCATGCTCTTGGCCTCAGTGGTATTCTGTCATACTGAATTACCCATGACTTCCAGCTCTTCTCTCAGTTCTTGCTGTCATGTCCTTCAGTTTCAATGACTGCTCATTCACTGCTGCATCTGAACAATTTTACAAAAGCCCTAATTGCTGTAGTTGGGAGGGGACATTAGGAGCCCTCATTATTTAAGGGCAAGAGAACAGACTCCTTTGCAGCTCCAGCCTTTAATAAAAAAGTTACACAAAAATCTTTTCACATCCAAAATTACTTTCAGACTTTTCTCACCTTGCACACCTTATTAAAACAGATTCAAAACCTGTTAGCAAAAGCCTTTTAGAGAAATCAGGACTAAAAATTTAGTTAATATGTCTACATAAATAAGCAATGGTATCAAACTACACATTTAAAGTTGGCACTGGAGGTTTCACAGAAATCCCTGCAGTACCTAAACGTTAAAATTTTCAGAAATTTAAAAATCTAATGTATTTCTGTTCATCTTAACTAGAGAATTACCATGTCTTTAACAGAAGTGTATCACCTTTTTGGAGTTCTTTCGCTCATTTGTTCTGAAAGAAATTCATAAAGTTATTTTTAAAAAAAAGTTTTAAACACCATGAATCTCCACAGAGATATCCAGATCTTTTCCTGAATACTTTTTTTTACAAATGTATATGGCCACAGAATATTATCTGAGGATAAAGTACTGACTACTTCAGGATAAATGATTTCCCCTAGATGAATTCTACCATGTTATGTTTATTTACTTAGACTTAAGAATTTGCATGTCAATAGATTATAAATGAAAAAAAAAATCTAAAAGAAACATGAAGTCAATTATTCAAAATTCATTATTCAAGCAACTACAGTGTGTTTAGATAAGCCCTATTTACAGCTCATTAAGGGCTGACCTGACTTCAAAAATTCCTGTGTTCTCCACTTCTGCATGAAACATTAATAAAACCCAATTGACATCACAATGAGAAATGAGCTGTCTAAAGTGGTCTTTAGGTGATTTGTCTAATGGAGAACCTCACCACACTCCTATGAAAGTTCTCCAGGAATACAGCTGGACTTCCCATAAAACCTGTGGGCAAGACGAATGTATGGAAATTTCTTGCAGCTTTGCTCAGCACCTCTTCATCAATCACAGCTGATAGAAATCTGGAATGTTTCCTTCTATTCTCTGCTATATCTCCAAGATCTGAATTCTCCTAAGAACAGAAATTAATGTTTCCAGGAAGCTCTAACAAACAACCAATACAAAGGAAAATATTCTGATCTACTTTTAATGAACCAATTCTTGGGAGGCAAAGCCAGTGATTTATCTAAGAAATAATTGAAATAATTGTAGCAGAACTCAGTAGAAACGGTTGTTAAATTTTATCTCCATATAGGCTAACTACAAATAGTTCTCTTTTAGCCCTTCTGTAGTGTTTTTTTTCCTAAGAATAGAGGCTGTGAGAAGAGAATTACTTCATCATAATTCCCATTTCTAGAAAGTGCTGGGTGCTGTCCATGCACATTAAAAGCCAGCTTCAAAGAAATCAACAAAAGGACCCACAGCTGGTCAATCCAAGAGAAACATAAAATGAAATTAATAAAAACATGATTTTGTTGTCACCTAAACATCCTTACCCCCTTCAGTCCTCACCTGTGCCCCCAATCCCTCTTCCTACCTGCAATCTTGCTATCAGACAGCATCCAAACACACTGCTCACACTTCACACCTATCCAGAATGGCTTTTACCAGTAATTGATTGTGCTCATTACTGTTACAGGAATAGTGGGATACATCATGCTCCAGGGAGACAGAGCTGTGTGCTAAGTGCAGTCTCTGGCTCAACAGAAAATAAACCCGTGTCTGTTTCCATGTTACATCCTCCTTCACTGTAAGACACACAAAAACAATTCCTATGCTGTTAACCATAAAGCTACAAATTTACCCATGTTCCTTCTACACTGCTAAATAAGCACGTGGTTTTTACAGTTTTTCTCCAATGCTTTGTACCCACTCAGTGCCCTGCAGAACTTCATTACATCAGCCAAATTTGTAGGACCATAAAAATGATACCAAGCAAATTTGACAAGGTCTGTTTTCCATAAACGCGGGCTGATTAGCAATAACTGTATTTCCCTTGTTTAATTCTTTATTAATTGAATCCTTTAGAAACCATTCCATTATTTTGCCTGAGATCAATGTCAGGCTGACAGACTTATAATTATCTGAGTCTTCCCATTTAGCCTTTTATTGGCACAACATTAGATTTCTTCCCATCATCTGGAACTTCCCCAACACACAACCAAAAAAAAAAAACCCCAAAACAATAAACAAACAAAAAACACCACAACAGCAGTGACTCAAGAGAATGATTCAAACAGATTTTTTTTCTAACTCTCAGAAACTCTCAATTCTAACCTGTTGATTGCAAAATGCCCAGCATTTACCCATCTCTTATTAAGAATCCTTAGTTACAATTGTAATGAGACCTTTTCATGCTCTTCTGCTGCCTTTTCCAAATACAGAACATCAATACTTACCCAGAATTTCTGATATTTCTGCATTATCTTTTCCAACTCTTCTATTTTTCATTCCTATGGCATCATAGGAGCATCAAATTTTTCATTTTCATTATTCCTTAAGTAATCATACTATAAAGCTACAATTAGTTTTATCTATATATATTTATTTATTATTTTTAAATACACAATTCTAGTATAAATCAAAAGAGAATATTAATCCTACCTCATCAATGATTTATTTAGAGGTATATTTATATATATACACAATATATTTGATGTAGATAATGCATATACATGTGTATTACAGATACATGCATATATTTATGTGTATGTTTACACACACACACACTCCTCAGTAGCTTTCCACAATTCCTAGATTCTGACTCATACTTATTAACATCAATTAACCCTTGGTTTTTGTGTCTGGTTGATTGTTTCTATTCCTTGCTTTCAGTGAGTTCTCTTTTTGAACAACTGCATCCCAATTATTGCCAAAGCTGGCCCCTTCAGTGCCCTGAGCACACAGACATATCTCTGCACATCACACACACACAGATTTTCTGATGTCATCCTTGCAGCTCACAATTCAGCTAACTCATGTTCTTTTGTACTTGGCTTAATTACTCCCTTTGGTACTTCAACCACCACTAATTTTGTCTTTAACTGTGAAAACGAGGCATAACATAGAATTCTCTAAAACTCTGATTTCTTAGAAGGAGATTAATCATTTATGAACATCATATATACAAATGTGTGTGTGTGTATATATAAATATTTTTTTAAAGAAACACAATGCTTCTGGAAGGCAGCATGATTGCAGTAACATCATACAAATTGAAGTCTCCCATAATTAGTGATTTTTCTTCCTACACATTACAGGAGGGACTGGCCCTGTTTCTCTGCTGGTGGCCCTCCTGCACATGGTGAGTTAGATTCCCATTTTCCACACTACCCATCAGAAAGGGAAGCTGTGAATCATTCCAGACACTTCCTTCATAAAGATATCACATATTTAAGCCACCACTTCCCCTCTTCTTCCCTCCCAATTCTATGTAAATAAGTTTTCAGCCTTTCAACCATCTGAATTTTCCCATTAGGCTAGATTATTAGCAACCTGTTCAAATGTATTATAAATCAGGGATTTCATTACTTTTTATTTATTGCAGGCACTTAACATTTGCACAAAGACAAAGCATTCCTTCTTTTCATCTTCTTTGATGTATTGATTAATGTTGTTTTCCATGATCTCGATTTTGTTCTAAATTAATATTTTTTTCTCCCTTTGCATATGTTCTTGTCACTGCTTCCTTGGCTGAGTTTTCCCTTCTGAAAGACCAGCTCCTCTCAAGCAGTAAACTTCCCTCCACCAGGGGCTGGCCCTACATGGCATTTCAAATCCCATATTTTACAGCACTGTTCTGAGCAACAGTTCGTGGCAGGAATATTTCTTCACTCACAGGACAGAAGGCCAGTTGGGTGCTACTCTCTTTTGCCCTTTTTCCAGTTCTACAGTGGATTTTCTGAAATTAAAGGTTCTCACTACGTCAGGATAGAGACAGAACAACCTCAGCACGTTGAGGGCCTGGGGAAGCAGGAGCTCAGCAAAGGCTCAGGTACCAATTTTGAGTAAGACAAGCCAGGCAAGACAGATGAGGAGGAGAAACATCATAAACACAGGGCTAAAAACAGGTCACTACCCAATACCATTTATCACATTAGCAATTCCTGCTAGGATGTTGTACTTCTCACCAGCTGCACCGTTGGAAACACTGCACCTTTTCACATCACCTTCATTATTTCCAGTACTGCCAGGCAGCTTCCATCTCATGGCATTTTTAAAAAGTCAAAGTCTTTTACACCTTTCTTGTTTTCCTTGTTACAAGATTTACTTTTTTGAAATTTTCTACAGCTAGTCCTAGGGTGACTTTATGATGATTGTTTTCCTCTCAAATTTTCCCTAAACCAGGACAACAGATTCATTAAGAACTGTGAAAGAGCCATGCAGGATTTCAGTTTGGTTTCTTTTAAAATATCATGGTATGGTAGAAGTTATGAAAACACCATGAAAATCAAAAACTAACACTTTTTGGCTTTTTCCTACAAACCAGCTCAAACACAGTGGGCTGTCAGGACAGGAAACATCACCCATGCTCAGCTGCATTAAAGGATCAGCAAAAGGGAAGTAAAAACCAGCTCCAAAGGCAACAACCTGCATTACTGAATTCAAATGTCCTGCAAAAAGGGGCTGTGCTGTGGTGTTACAGGTGGCTTCATGCCACAAATTCCAAATTTTCCCTGCAAACAACAAGAATAATGCCTGCACATGAATTATTCTGTTTTGATATTAATACACAAATTCCAGTGTGCAGTAGGAAAAGATTATTGGGAGTTCAGCATAAGAACACAACTCCTCTCTCCTGTTACCAGCACAGCCCCTTCAAGCTTTCTCCAAGTGTTCCAAAGTGCTGGATAAGCATTTTGACCCCACAAAAGTCCACACTGTGTGCAGATCACGAGGACACACACTTGGAAAAAACAATGCTAATCCCATTAGGCCCCAGACAAGCACAGATGAACAGATTCTCATGCTTCAGAGAAAAGCTGTGACACGCTGTAAATTATCACAGATCCAATCATGATGTTACCAAACTATTCCAATTTTAGCATATAGCGAGCATAATTTATTTAGGTAATACCTAAGGCAGGAAAACTATATTATAAAAATGGTATGCCTGAGAAATTGGGGTATTTATTATTAACATATAGAGAGACTTGGCCTTCAAGGCATTGCAAAAATGCTTTTTCTTATTATATTGCTTTTTTGAATGCTACCTAAGGGTGCATTTTCCTTTTCAATAGCCACTTCTTTGCATAATACAAGACTTGCTTTACAGTTTGAGAACTGTTTTTTTTTTTAAACAGCAAAAAAGAAAGAAAATCACCTTAACTCTGGATGGCAGATCCTACACACACCAAGTGGGAAAAAAAACCAAAACAAAAAACAACCAAAACCCCATAAGAAAAAATGAAAAAAACCCAGCCAACACTAATTCATAAACAGGCAAGATTTTCATTACAGACACACTGCATTAATGCACTTGTTTACCCCCTGTAAATAAAGGGGCTATGAAATCCAATCATTATTTAACTGCACAGTCTGTTTGGCCTCCAGGCTATACAGATATATTCCAAGGATTTCTTTCTGTTCTGGACTCAATACATTTTGCAGGTACCTTAAATTCCTCTATTTTCACATGAAAGGAGCATCACCTAAAAATTATTATTCATTGCAAACATTCTTACTTTTGCCTTTTCAACTGTAAATTATTTGCAGCTCTTTATTCTCAGCTCTTGAGAAGGTCTGTACAAGTATAAAAGCCACATGTATACCTTGTTCCTTCCCACTTTACCTGCCACTTGTGCCCATGTAAACAGTGCCTTACTCAGCAGAGACAGAATGAAAACCACTCAGCTGAAATAAAGAAAATCCAGCCTTAAGGACCCACCTGGACAGAAAATGTGTATTATTATATACATTGCAGAAATGGAACAAGGGTTTAAGATACAGTAAATCCCATATATCTGTGTAGCCATTCCAATTATAATTGGGGAGCAATTGTTTTGAAAACATAAATAATGTGGAGAGGGTGACTGGCAGGGAGCAGTTAGAATAATGAGTAACACAGGAACCACTCATCAGTTAATGACATCAGCACTAGACCAGTTTAGGACCAAAAAAATAACAGAGGGAGTTCACCCAGGCTGTATTTAAACATGAACTTACTGCTACAGGATACTGCAGATGCTAAAAATGCTGGAGGGCAGATTAGAAAAATTAATATAAAAGAAAAAGGTTTCAAAATGGTCATGAACCAGCTTGGGCAGCAATGGATCTGCAATGGATTAGAGGTTAGGCTTCAGCAACTGCACGTGGCCACTGCCAGACACTGAATGCTGTGCTGTCAGAGAAGTCTTGACAGGTTTTTTGTATTTACCCATTATATAAAGCACTTGAGAAAGTTTAAATCAAAACAGTTCCACGTATACAAAGTACTGTTGTTATTACCCATGAGCAATGAGTAACAGCACATGACAGATGTCTTTCATGCATTGTCAGAAAAAAACTCTCACTCAAAATGATGAGCTGCAGCAACCCTGCAGAGCTTCCCTTCTTTTCTCATACAAATATAGTGTGCATCACCTGGGACTCAGAAAGAAATACATGACAGTAATTGAGCTCCTAAGACACACAGAATTCTTTCTCCAATCCAGAGAGACATGAGCCTTCATAAACTTCCACAAACACAGCTGATAAATTGCACTGCTGGTTAAAAAAAACCCAGCAATTTCTCATTTCTTTGGATTTACTACTATCAATAATAAATTAATAAAATCTGAATTTCAATTAAATGCCAAGGTGAGACTGATCATTCCAAGTACGAAAACAGTACAAAAATGGGCTAACATTCACTTCAGCGTTGACAGAACTGCACTATAACACACACCATCTATGATAAGCCTAGCAGCAAATAAAAAAACATTTTTTTAAAAAACACAAACACTTATAAATACAAATTGTCAGCAAAATTTTACCTGCTCACTCTAAAAAAACCCTGTTGATATGATTACCAAATATTCTTAATTTTTGCAATATTTTGTTTTGAAAAATGATTTCCAATCAAGCTGTTTCTTCCATATTCACACTGAACTTTGCCTCGCATCTTCCTTTTCTGCAGTGCTGCAATTTTAACCTCTCCTCCTTCACTGCTCCCATGCAAAAAAAAAACAAAACTCTCACAGGATTTAGCTGTTACACTTCATGTACTTGCTGTATGGTCTGATTGAATATGGTTCAGTGTGAAAATGAGGAGTGACAGCCAGCAGGAAAGATGACAAACCTCGTAAGAAGCCCACTTCCAATGAAGCCAGCTTCCCCCTGTACTGCTGGAGCCTGGCAGCCTGCAAATATCCAGTTGCTGCTTTGAATCATGCATGTGGTGCTGCTTTCCAAAACACTTTTCTATTTGGCAAAGTTGCTACTGCAAACACATTTGATTTTTCGGAGTTACTGAGAACTTTTATATTCCTCTAGGTAAACTCTTGTCTGATTAGAAAGCTTCCACATGAGGGTTTTCAGCCAAAAACAAACAAGTTTCTTTATCCTTCACATTTTGGAGCCTTCCTCTGCAGTTAATGAAAAATTAGAAGGTGGCAGTGGCCTGAATTGATCCCTTTTTACTGGAGATGGATAAAATGGGAGGGCTGCATTTTCCACTGAGAGCACGTGAAATGGAGCTGAAATCTTCCTCAGTTTCCTGATGGCTGAAGCTAATTAAGATGAATCTAACCCACTGCCTGTAACACGACATTTTTTTCCCTTTTAGACACATTTCCGAGTTAATTTTGGCTAATTTTATGTATTGTAGAACTAAGTTACACTTCCAAGTGTAAGGCAAATCTGATTCAAATACTTACAGATGATAATAATAATAATCATCTCAGTTCCACTTTGAACTCCAACGATTTTGGATTTATTCTGAATGGCACAAAATATTGAAGTTAACGAGCATAAACAACCTATTATGGTCTTACAAAATGCAGCTCTGTGGCTTCTGCAGGAGACAGAGTTGGATTTGCCTCAACACATGCTGTGGAGCTCCTCTTCTCCTAAATAATGTGGTGAATAATGCTCCAATTCCTTTTTCAATCAGACTAGTGATTGTCCAGGATTTTGAGAGCTGATACAGCAATTTGGAAACTCTTAGTGAGACACCAAAATGGCAACTGCAATTGAAACTAAGCAGCGGATGAGGGCAATTCATGAAATGACTGTGAAACATGAAAGGGGACAAAATCAGAACTGGCATAACACTGCAAGGAAAAGAAAATACCATGTAAAAGTAGGCTTTGTAAAACACAAAGTATAAAAGCTTTCAGCATGAGCTTTCTTTTTGCTGTCTATTGCAACTCTGTTAACTTGGGAGAAGGTACAGCAAAATTTGAAGCAACACCTTTTGGTTTTCCACACAAATATCCCTCATTAATTAGCAACTGTATTTCCCACAGTGAAGCTACCTTTTCCATCATACTGTTCCTGTCCACATCCTTCAGCTCAGAGACATTCCAGGTTTTTCTCTCTTTGTTTTTCACCCTCTTGGTGAGCTGTACCTCTAAGGTAGCCTGAATCTTTCCAGCTATCTTTGAGATTTCTGTGAGTTTCCAGAGCACTGGGCACAGGTGCTGACATCCCCTAAGCCCTAAGGGTTACTTGAGGGTTTTCTCACACACACAGCACATGATTTTTTGTTCCTGTACTGGCTGGCAGAAGGTCTGAAAAAACCCAGCAGAGCTCAGTCTCACCAGAGATGTAAATTGTCAGGCAGGATGAGGAAAGGAAGATGCTCAGTGGGGAGTGCTCTTCACAGAGCCCTTCAACTCCTGTCACCTTCCCAAGAGGAGCTGGTGAACATCCCAAAGTCACCTTCCAGCCTTCCCTCAGACTCTGCAGCAAAGCAGCAGAGGGGCAAGGCCAGGCTCAAGGTCTCCATCACCCACGGGCAGGCAGGATTTGGCCTCCAGTGAGGATGTGCTACACAGCCCCTTCTGACTGAATGACTTTTCCTTTTTTTTTTTGGTGAGTGAAGGGCAAAATAGGATCTTCTTGAAATTGTTTGAAGTGGATTGACATTTTTCAGTTGAAGACTGCTGTTAGTTTCACAGCAGGCCTAATTTTTAAATTTAATGTTCTAGCGCATATGAAAAGGAAAGCATCCTAGGGGGATAATAACTTTTAGCAATCAATTGATTGCATATAGCTGTGGGTTTTGCAGGTACAATGTCTTTAAGAAGGCTGTAAAACAGGAAAATTGTAGCCTTTGGATGTACAGATTATCTGAGTTTGCAGGACTATTTGCTGATCTGTTTTAGATTTTTTTTTTTTTTTAAATAATAAATATGCCCTAGTAAATCAAGCAGCAAATGGTTGGCAGGTCAGAATGCACTGCCTGTTTTATTCTATCACTCCAGGGGTTTGGTGGGATTTTTTGCTCACCTTTCACTTTTTTTTTTTTTTTTTTTTTTTAAAAACTTTNGTCCTTTTTTTTTTTTTTTTTTTTTTTTTTTTTTTTTTAGAAACTTTGAAGAAAATTTGTTTTATATTTAACTCAGAGGAAAAAAAATATGATTAACCTGGACTATTCTAACTGCAAGTTGTACCTAGTCAACTGAAATAGTTTAAAATCCTCATAACACTGGAGCAGTGAATGTCTCCCTGGACCTACAGCTTCCTTGGGTCCATCACTTTTGGCTTCTTCTTCCTAGACACATATATTTATGTTATACAGACAGAGTAGTACACAGAGGACAACATATTATTAAAATTTATTAGCAGAAAACCCTGTATCATATTTTTCACACCAAATACCGCCTCTCAGGTGGAAAACCCATCTTCAGGTTTGTTTTTACATCAGATCAGTATCATTTAGAATGGTAAAGAGAAATTAAATGGTCAAGGACATTATTACTGACTTATTGTTATATGCAATTGGCCATTAGGAGAGGGGAAAAAGCAATCTGCTTTCTAAATGCAGGTCTGTTACATTTACAAATTTTAGCATTAGTGAAAACTCAAGTTTCCATACACACAGGTACAAAGATGCAGTCATACAACACCCATGGCTGGAATAAATTTTGGGTTTAATACTTTGTTTCAGTCTCTTCTAGGTTCAAATTAGAGTCACTAAGTACTATTTAAAATCAAGGAACAGAGAAATCTGGAAGTCACCAGTTCTGGATCTAGAATGAAGCTTCACAAAACCAGGTAGATTTGGGTGCCTGCAGTATGCCAGGTATTGTGAGGCACAATGAGGCAGTGCAGCCATTGCCATTTATAAAAAGTGGCTTTCAAGATAAACTCTTGTTTGGAAACTAGTTATCATGCACCATACTAGTCTGAAAGCAGGGCTTCTACATTTCCATTTACACAAGCTCATGTAATTCAGGCAATATATCATCTTGGGAGTTGCTGAGATCACAGAATTTAGATGCACTTGGCAAATGTAAGACTTGCAGGTTTACAGGAAGATTCATAAGGGTTCAGTGTCAGACCAGTCTCTTTATCTCCCAATATTTGTTTCTGTCCCACATGTAATGGCCAAATACATCCTCATGCACCTCTAGATCTGCTGCTCTTAGACAGGTTTATAAATGAAAAAATAGGTGATAAAATACTTCCATGTAAACTGAACTCATGAGACTGCCAGCCAGACCTCTAGATTAAAACAATACATGCATAGGAAGATCTCAAGCCAGACTGTAATCACAATCAATCAGTGAGATAAGTCTACGTTATTAAAAATATATTTAATCTTTTTATTCAATTACTTTGTCACAAATACACGATGTAAGAGATGAACTTGCATTTAAAAACTCAAAGTTCTGGGCTGTTTGAGCTTAATAAGGACAAAGTAATCAGTTGCAGATGCTTTCACTTAACATTCAAAAATACCCCATGGGACAGCAAGATTTAATTTTATGGTCATCTGTCATTTTAATGATGTGCTTGTTATAATGCAGAACATCTCTGTCCTACTTGCCTGGTTATGGAAAACATACTAAACTAAATAGGGAAGCATTTAGCTGCACTTCATCTACCTTGTATCATTAACAAGGAACACATGTCCTTGGGACAGGAATTACTAATATATCTGCTCTTCTTAAAAGAAAGAAAAAAAAATCTTTGCTATTCAAGTATAACTTAAGTCTGTCTTACTTACTTTTGTTTTCCCCTTCCAGTCTGCAATGTCAAGCAACTGAACCCATCCTATATGCCTCCCATTTTTATCTGTCCAGTGCATTTCCTTCTGTTTGGGATGGGAAAGAATATAGAAATGTTGAGGGACTGCATGTGTTCTTTCAGGAACACCATGAACTATTATTTAATTGTCAGTAAGCCTTTTATATTTCACATTTACAGGGAAAGGGAGCTTTTCTCCTGCTTCTGCCTACAAGGCAACCTGTGGATCTTAAGTAACTCTAAAAGAAGCCATAAGGAAGGATTAAAATTAATTTGCACAGTATGTTACAGATCATATTCTCTACAGTCCTTAAAGATACCAAGCTCTAATGTCTGCTGAAGCTGGAAATGCAACCAAAGATCCCTCCTAAGGGTTAAGCTTACATTCATGGATTGTTTCCTGCTTCATCCCAAAACCCTGCCTAAGACAAGATTAAATTTTTATTGGAATATAACAGATCAAGACTATAGACAAAAATACTTCTGTGCAAGAAGGAAAAATAGGTCATACAATAGCTTATATTAACAATATACTTGGAATATAGTAAAACTTGAAATTAAATAGTGGTAGCTCTGTATCTTTGCACAGGAAGAAATTAGGACAGAAAAGACAGTCTTTGGGTTTAACATGGCCTTGCCCTTGAGGTTTCAAAAGTCCAGCTGGAATCACTGACCTGAATGGAATCCAGACAAAGAAATGCAGACACCAAGTCAGCTTGCCACCAGAAACACCAACATTAATATATATGATTATTCTATTTAAAATGCAGGTCCTTTAAAGCTCTTGATATCATTACAAGCACCTTATATTCTTCTTGTTTTGCCTGTCTGTCCAGAATCTAGTCCTACAAAGACTGAGAGTACTTTTTTTTAAAGACAACTAGCAACAAGAAGAAAGAAATAAGCAATACTTACATAAAACCACTAATAAATTCCTACTTCTCTGCTTCCTTCTGTGTTAGAAACCAGCCTTTAAGACTCAGAGCAGAAAGCTCTCACAGAGCAGCCAGAAAAAGAGCTAGAGGAAGCAGAAGAGCATCCACATTCTCCAAATAGCAGCTTTTAGGAACTTGATGCCACCTACAAATACCTAAGTGCATTAGGGCAGTGAAAAAATGACTGCAGTTGATGCTGTTATTCCTGGTACCATTGCATCACTGTTCCACACACTGAGAGAGAGAGGTTCCAAGGGACATGCCCAGATCCATGGACCAAGCCAGAGGGACAGCACAGAACTCAATCCTGATTTTTAAGTCCCTGGCCCAAGGGAAAAACTTAAGCAAGTATTGCCTCTCAAGCAAAGCCTCATCATCCCACTGAGATAGACCAATAAGGGTGACAGACCAATTAACACTTTACACACATCCATGTTTTATAGACATTTACACACTTTTATAGAGGCTCTTAAAAAAACCAGGGCCTGCTGCCTTTAAAGCCCAATATAACAGTACAAGCAGAGCATTCAGCCAGATGTGAATCTGGGACAAAAAGCAAAGACAGAGGCAGGCACCCAATGCCAAAGCAGAGTTAACCCCACTAGCACTCTGGGGCTTACTTCCCTCCTTGCTTCCACTGAACTTAAACATTAAAGTTAATATTTTTCTACAGGAATGAAAATTGAATTTATCTTCTCCAATGTAGTAAGACATTAATATAAACCCATCCCTCTACCTCATATTTCTTCTCCATCCATATTAAAGAATACAGCTCAGCTTTACATCAGCAGCTTCCAACAACCAACTCACTCCCTATAAAAAAGTGGTAGCAAGTATTATTTACTCTACTACAACATGTTGTTGCTCCTGAGTTCTCTTTTTACTAGACCTGATGACAGGCACAACAGAGAATATTTCAACATTGCCATCTGTCTCCTTGGCACTTCATACCAAGTGAGTTGCTGCCACTTTGATGGTAAATTAGAACTTCCCACCAGATATGTTAAGAGGCTGCTGACAGGTTGTCCTGTCTCCCTCAATACCTTCTCCCCTTAAGTCTATTTTTGATATTGAAGAGTCTGAGCATCTTAAGAACAAGTTTCTGCATGGTATGTATTAAATTGCAGGAATCATCAGTAATATGCAGTCTGAAGAAATCCTTTTATAAAGGACTTTTACAGCATCACTAAGCTTATGACACTGCTTCTAGTACATGTGAGGTGTTCTCACGAGAGGTGGTCACTAAGAGGTCCATGATAGTGCTTGGGAGGGAGAAGACAGACATGTTTGTGGTGGGACAGACTTTCAGAGAAGCTGGAAACTGTAAAGTGAGGATCAGCCCACGCCTGCTGCTAAAACACCAATACTGCATGTCAGCACGTTCTCTTAAATCCACCTCCCTTCCTGTCACAGCAGCCCTCTTGTGAGAGGGTAGAAATGAGCCCAGACACAGACTCCTTGTTTATCCCAGCAGGAAAAGGGCCCTGGTTTATTCCTCTTCACACCTCAGCCATCCTGACCCCAACCATTCCCTGACTCTGCCTGCAGCAGCTCCTGCTGTAGGTTTCCCTGGCAGCCTCTGACTGCTGGGGATTTCCTGCTGAGCTCTGCCTGCAGGGATCAGTTTGCAGCCTCTGACTGCAGCTTTTACCCAGCCAGGCTGTGACTGCAGGTTCCAACCACAGCTCTGACTGCACACACACACTGACCTCACTGCAGGGACTCTCTCTGCACAGGAGCCTCCTTCTTTAGGATCCTCTGCTCCCCCTTCCTCAAGGTTCCTGCTTCCACGATGACCTCCCCTCCCCAGCTCACCACTCCCTTTTATCCCATTTACCTTTATTGGCTACAGCTGTGACTCATTGTGAGGCTGCATTGGGTAATTAACACAGACATTACTAATCAGGGACCAGGTCACCTGTATTCCCTTCTCCTACACCTTTCAGCATAAATAACTAAGGCTATGTTAAGTAAGTTATGGTCTCAGTTTCTTACCACTGATTGCACTGAGACAATCTAATTGGTTATTTCCACTTCAATTCTTGCACTTGAAGAGATACAACTCCACTTGGCAGCTGAGCTCAGAGATGTTCAGACCTTGCACTTCAGTGCTGCAGGGAGGGGATTAGCAAACAGGTACCTCAAGGGACCAGAAAATATTGAGGATACATTCTTTGATTGTTATTGGGAAGTGAGAGACAGAAAATTATTCTGAGAGTCTACTCAGTCCAATACAAAGAAAAAGAGATCTCCCACAGTCTTCGAAAAAAAAACATTTTTCCCAACGTTTTTCCAACCACCAAACCCAGGCTTTTCAGGTCAAATATGCTACTTAAAAAAACAAAAACAAAAAAAAAAAAAAACAAAAAAAAAANAAAAAAAAAAAAAAAAAAAATTTAAAAAAAAAAAAAAAAAAAAAAAAAAAAAAAAAAAAAAACCCAACAATTTCAACCCCATTTCAAGATAGAGATAAGAAGATGGTAACAGCCCCAGCCTGACAGAGTTCAAGAAGCATTTGGAAAAAAGCTCTCAGCCACAGTCTGGAATTGCTGGGGTGTCCTGCACAGGGCCAGGAGTTGGACTCTCATGATCCTTGTGGCTCCCTTCCAGCTCAGCACATTCTAAGATGTCAAGTTACTTAAGGGGGATGTAGATTTCATTTAGGGAAAGTGATCAAGAAGTGATTTAGAAAAAAATACCCATTTAGAACAAGCAGACAAATAAAAAAAGAGCACAGAAGGAGAGAATTAGGCTCTCCAGTGGAGTCCCTCAGAATAGCAGTGCCAGACCTCACAGGGCAAAAGGACAGAATCCACAGACTGGACTTGTGTACAGACAAGATGAACTACACAAAAACATTTACTATGCAATGCCAAACTATGGGAAGAGGAAATAAGATGCAACACCAATTTCTAGCCTGATACTGAGAGAAAGCCAAGGGAAGGATCAAACTATTACCAGATGATTCTATTCCTGTCAAAAAAAAAAGCAAATTAATATTTCATAGTCTTTGATTGAAATACTATTTTCAGTCTTTCAATATATTTTCATGACTATCTTATATTTCTTACAATGAAAGACTCTGGCACATAAAAGTATAATATATTACTCCATTCCTGAATGTGGAAAATGACAGGACATCTCTTGGCATCATTTTATTTAACTAATTCTGAGTGGAGAATTCAGGGCACTTAATGATTTTCTTAGTGAATTAAAAATTTTAAAAGCTACAAATTTCTCCTAAATTTCCATTTGGTATAGAGGATGCTCAGAGCAGGCAAAAGCACTGGGTAGATGGAGCTGCCTGATCCTGAGCAACTAAATGACTTCACACAGGTATGAAATGCAAAAAAAACCAAGCTGAAACCCACAGTTAAGTTTGTCATGTGTCAGGAAGGTGGGGATCTCAAAAGAACACCTCTCCCCTGATGGACACTCACTGGAATGATGAGCACAGGGATGAAGGAATGTCTACACTAACACAGTAGACATTAGTATTACAGGTTTACAGGGCAAGCAGCCTATGGAGCTGTTGATTTCCCAGGGCTATTATTCACACAGGCTTCTGCCTTATTCTGCTTACCAGCCCCTCTGGAAGATGCTGATGGAGAAGTGCTGGGCTTAGCTGGACACCAGTTTTGCCCACAAACTCAGTCCAGTTCAGCATCTATTTAAGCATATCTGGCACATTATACAACAGAGTCTGTTATTCAAAGTATCTGTACAGCAGATTTGTTTTCTTTTGTTTGCTACTCATCAGTCAGGTAGGAAACTCAAAGGTGTTGCCTAAGGATTTAATTCAGACACAAATTGCTGCAACACAGCTCTGCCAGCAGAGGAAGGAAGGAGGGCAGCTCCCCCAGAGGATCTAAAGCACTGTGTTAACATTATTCCTCATGTCCTTAAGGCATGATCACTCACTTAGGCTTCCTCATCCAGATGATGTGGCATTTTTCCTCCCTGAAAACCACTCTTCCCATATTAAATAAATAAATAAATTTACAGGGCTCAAATGTTGAGGTTTATATTCCAAGTCCCTATCACCAAATTTGATAAACAGGCTGCCTTTGAAGATTAATTGTTTGGCACTAGGGAGGAGTTAGGGAAATTAATTGTTATAAACTATTATCTCTATACCCTAAATACCAGGAGGTCGAAGTCATTAACTTACCTAATTAAACACAGATAAACAGTGCTTGTTAAAGACAAATACAAAGTAAGTCTGACTTTACAATAGGCCTATTCCATCCTTTATCAGGACTAAACTCTGGGCACTCCAACTCCTCCTCAGCTGTTCTGGTCTTGTTTAGCACATCCTGTAATCCACCAACATCTCTGCCAGGAGACAAATGCCTCCAGGAACATGAAACTCCTTTAGACCATAGGCTAAAACCATGCAAAAAAGTAAAGGTAAAATGCCTGCACCATCTTTTACAAGATTTGCTTCCTCCTTTGGCCTTACAGCATTCATAAACCAAAACCATAAAATGTTCCTCAAACAAATTTTGTAAGACTCAAAATTTTTTATGGTATATTGGGTCAAATTTGCATCTGAATCTGAAGTAATTTAATTATTAGGAATCTTGGGTTTGTCTTACAGTAAGTTGGGTTTCAGTTAGGTGCTAATATTCAAGAAAACAAAAAAACCATGGAGCTGCTAAGGGAGACAAGAAACAACAAATATAAAAGGGAGAAAGAAAAATAAAGATCAGAAACTTCTCCACAATCCTTTTAAGCAACTTCAAGATAACATGATGACAATGTTTATAATAATTCTTCATTTAAAATGTGGGATTTTTCATCTTTCAATAAATTCAAAGTATTTCTATTTATAACTGAAATTAAATATCAATGGTGTTTGAATTAGCATGATTTGCATGATTTGGAATGACTTCAGATTGAATGAATATGACTACTTCTATTTTCACTGCTTTTAGCATTTTGAAATGCAATCACATTTTCCAGTTTTCACCGTGTTTTTATCCTCCACATCTGACAAAAGTGCTTCATTGTTCCTAAGTGCTATGTTCTTATATGCTCAAATGAAGAAATACAAGCTTTCAGTCATGGAAAGGTAGCCAAAAAGAGCCACGTAACCCCTTTTTCAGCTAAAAATCAGGGATTTGCAACAGCATTGACCACTGGGGATCCCAGATGTTTGAAAGCAACGATCTGACTGCTGGCTCACTGCCTTGGTATCTGAAACCTCAATATGATCTGATGTTCTAGGAGCAAAATTGTGAATTTTTAATGTCTCAGTATTTACAGATAAATCAAAAAAGACCCAACCTGTCAAACATATCCAGCACCAGCCATAGAAATCTATCAAATCCATCATTCAGCAATGAAAGCTATGCTACAGTTATATTTGAGATACTTCCATCTTACAAATGACAAAATTCAATGCCATGAATATTCATGGCCATGAATATGGATTATTATATCTCATCTTCTCTCCACACTTACAAATGTCCCGTGTCCAGCACTGACTTTGTCTCAATCAGGAATTCTGAGAGGGCACCAATTCACCAGTACAGTGACAGCATGAATATTAAAAACAAAACAAAACAAAAAAAAAACCCCAAGAGCATTTTACTGCAAAATTACTTTTCCCAGGCTATATTCCTTATACTGTGCCTTCCCTCATTGGCCTTTCTCAACCACCATTTATATCTGCAGCCATTGATACTTGTATGTTCCTTGAAAAATGAAGTTTTTTTCACAAACTCATTGTGACAAAATCACAAAATTCTCCTCCCTCGTTTCTTAAAACCCAAACAAACACCCCTCTTTTCCTGCTGCCAGCCACATGCACCCTGCTCAGCAGAGAGAAGATCCACAGCATTTGGAGAGCTAAGCAGAGCCTGTTCCATAGAGCAGCCAGGATGTGGGGAGGGATTTACCATGGCAGTGTGAGCCACCCCAACATGCCTAATGTTCAGAGAGCATCTACTATTGTCCTGGTACTGCTCAGTATTTTCTAAAACTAAATTGATCTCAGAACAAAACCAATGCTGCCCAGATTCCAAGTTTTGATTCAGAGACAGTTCCATGAAGTGTGTGCATGGGATCATTTACCAGGCTCTGCAGAGCAGTCTCTGAGGCAGGTTCTCCCAAACTGCACCACACCAAAACCATGACACCCAGTACTGCATCTTCCCCTTGCAACCAGGGCACAGACTGAAACAGAATGAGGGCAAAATTTCCACAGGGAAGCCAACCTGTCCAGACTGGGAAGCAAAATCACAAGGGGAAAAAAATACTCTTTAAAACACCCCACACAAACAAAAAAATCCACCTGACTTTTTCTGCCAAACAATAATGTTAACTCATTTAATAAGGCTCTGACATTTGCTTTCAGCATCACCTGGGACCTGAAAACAAAGCCTAGTGTGGAGCCTGCAGTCACACCTATTATTGCAAAATCCAGAGCCCATGTCTGTATGGAAAGAGGAGTTTTTATACTCAGAGTTTCTCAGTGATCTGTTTTCTCCAGCATCTGTGACTTCCTGGCAAAATCTCTCCTCAGCTGCAGAATGTGATTGCAGACATGTCTTCAGGCAAGACAGGTTATGTCCCACAGAAAACAGGACCAGGCAAATGCCTCTGAGCCACAGAACAGCACCAAGAAATTGGACAAAAGTAGAGTTAGGGGCCTGTGACCTTCACTGATTAGAAACAGAAATAGTTGGGGTGCAAGCATTCCCAGTAAGTTGGTTTCTTGGACTGAAACCAACTTGTTTAATAGGATCATTTTGACCACGTGGTGACACAAGGGATAGAATTGTATGTCAAAAGACATAAATGTTGTGCATTATGTCAGGCTTCTTCCTGACAATAACCACTGGAATTTGGACAGAAAGTTCTAGTTCTGCCTACTGAACAGAAATTAAAATTTAAGCCTGTAGTTTCAATGTAAGAATTAAATTATCACAGAATCATGGAATGGTTTGGGTTGGCAGGAATCCTAAAGATCATCCAGTTCCAAACCCCCTCTCACAGGCAGGGACAGCTTTTACTAGACCACGTTGCTAAGAGCTCCATCCAGCCTGGATTCACCTTAAGACTGACCTTATCTCAATATGACATGAATAAAGAACCAGAGTTCGGAACCATTTGCTTGTCAAAACTTGTGAACATCCGTTTTAAAAATCACATTTATCCCTTATTCATCTCCTCTGCATATTGTTTCCCAAATATTTCTCATCTATGCCTTCAGTTTAGAATAAATCCTGCTAATTATTTTTCTAGCCTAACAAACACTGTGCCTCTAGTAGTCTCTTTCCCCTGTGTCACTAACTTTGTTTTTGTCACACAATTACAAGAATAAAGGTTGATTGCTGGATTTTTATTCTCCAGATGTGTTAGACCATTAACTGCCTGGTGAACTAAAAGCCAGTGTAGTGTTTGGAGTTTATGAATCACTTTAAGGTTATGATTAGAAGGACATGTGAAAAAGTCACTGATCACCATCAGATAGTGTCATTAGCATTCTCAGCTGGCTGCCACAAATTAAAAATGCAGGAACTTCAAAAGACCTCATATAAAGAGTGAAAGACAACAACAGGGTAAGTCTCCTCTGAATTTCCATCAGCAATTTCCATCTGACCTGCTGCCAGCCAAATCTGCTAAACCTGGAGCAGTGGAGATTGCTTGCAGTGCCTCAATATCTGAACTCATCACCTCTGCTTGAGGAATCTGCAGCTGAAAGCAGCACAAAACTGCTGCACTGCTGCTGCTTTGGGGACCTGAGCTAGGATTATCAACATTTAAACACATCAGCCTTTAAAGCTCTGTGCAGATACCCCAGCTCCAGGTACCCTCCATCACCTTGGCACACACTCCCATGAAGCTGGAACTATTCCTCACAGTAAAGTCCTTGCTGACGCTATGTAACATGCTTGGAGTAAGCAGAGTTTGAATATGCTTGGACAATTTCTGGCACTACTTTTAAATAGCTATAAAAATACACAAAGCCCTATGACAAATGAATATTCTGGGGTTACCAAATCCAGCACACAGCTACTGACATTTCAGGACAAGTGCTGCCCTCAGTTGAACTTATTCCCTTGCTATTTCTGACTGCTCACACATCAGAGCCATCTGTCGTGATTAAGTGAGATTTGGTGAGAAGCCTTGCATGTGAACTTTTTTCTTCTCTCCCATCACATCTTTTAGGTGTTTGCTGGCTCTTTCAACCCAACACCAAAACCTCTACAAAACCCTGAGAAGTCAAGGGCAGAAAACAGCTCAAAGACTGTTTTTTGGGGTTTTTCCTGAAGGCAAACCAGAGTTTCTTTAAATTACATGCTGTACCCTGAAACTATTCATATATACACCCATGGTTGTCTTGGTTGAATTTTAGTGTTCAGATAACTCTTCCATACCATATGCACTACTTATTTAATGAGTAGCATAGTATTCCATAAAGAGTGTCTTTTGTGTAACACCTAAATGTGCTAGAAAGGTTAATATGGTGCTTTATAACACACAGGCTGATGACAGGAAGTAAAAATGGTACTCTGAAAAGCAGAAATGTCAACACATCTCTAAAGACATTAAATGACAGAAAATTAAATGTTACCAACTGCTGAGTCTGAAGAAAGGCTTCTTGAAGTCAAGGGATGAAATAAAAAATTTATAAAAGGGCAAAAATCGTATTTTAAAAGCATAATAATCTACTTAATGCAACTTTAGAGAATGCTTCTAAAAACACTGTTCATTTCCCTTATACTGCAATAATTTCAAAAGGTCCAAAAATAGAGTGTCCATAAATGCAAACCATTAACTTTTTGAGGCATTTAGCATCTGAGCGTCCTTATCTTCTGGCAAATCACAAAACTTTCAGAAGAACCTTTATTTTTTTTTTTTAGAAGGGAGCCCTGACTTTATTTAATTTCAGGAATAGGGATGCAAAGGTGTATATAAGCAGACACACACACACACATTAATGCCAGCATTGTTGGACTACACACGGATGCAGATGTGTTTATAGAGAAGAAAAATCAACGTCACAGTGTGGGAGTGTACATCTCTAGACACACAGGCTTGCCAACACAGACCAGCAGATATTTGAAAGGTAACACCCATTAAATTTGTCTGGTGCAATCCTTAAAGTTTTGGGAGGATGAGAGGGTTTTCTGGGAAGTGGAAAGAAAGGTGGCAAAAGCGTTACAGTTTCCTTCATGTACTAAAATGTGGGAATGAAAAATACTTAAAACAAAAAAAAATATTAAACATCCATCTTCAAAAATCTAAAAATGACATACAAGGAAGCTGGAGGGGGACTTTTTACAAGGGCAAGTAGTGACTGGACAAGAGGGAATGGCTTCAAACTGAAAGACAGTAGGTTTAGATTGGATGTGAAGAAGAAATTCTTCCCTATGAGAGTGGTGAGGCCCTGGCACAGGCTGCCCAGAGAAGCTGTGGCTGCCCCTGGATCCCTGGAAGTGTCCAAGACCAGGCTGGATGGGGCTTGGAGTAACCTGGGATAGTGGAAGGTGTTCCTGCCCACAGCAGGGGGTGGAACAAGATTATCTTTGAGCTCCCTTCCAATCCAAACCCTCCCACAATTCTATGAACCTCTAAATTAGCCCAAGCAAGAGCATGAGTTGAATATAAAATTGGGAGACTTGTTAGCATCTTAGATTCCCCCAGTCCAGGTTTCAAATCTAATCCATTAGGAAGGTTTTGCAAAACTATGAAGTCCCTAGGAAAACCCAGTGTGTGTACTTTATCAGCCTCAGGAACCTGCAGCTGCAATAGCACAGCCATCCTCACCACCCTACCAATTCCTAAATTATCAGCACTAAATCCCAAGCTCCTCAGGCTTTTCACTTGATGTTTTTAATCTAACATGTCCAAGGGCTAACATCTGTAGACAACAGCATAGCCCAAGGTACAAGCCCTCAAGGAAATGTAGAACACCAGCTGATACTCCCAAATATTTCAGCTGTGATCCCAGTGGGAGCAGAAGCACAGCAATCAGCCTTCAGTGGAAGCTGCAGAACACATTTATTACAGCTCAGCACTGAAACTTCAAGTTACCAAATTTGCCCTGAGAATAAGTCAGGATGTGGAGCTTGTATGGGTACCTGAGAGGCAGGAATGCAGTCACCAGCAGACTGGATTTACAGAGGGAATTTTAACACTGCAGAGCCTCAAAGCCCTGGGTGACTTACTGATGCCAACTTTGAACCACACTTGGCCAAGAAAAGTTATCCCCTGGTTAATTTTATTCATAATACTGACTTTTTTTCTTAAAATTGCATGCACCTCTGCAGTCAGCAGTACTGATCAAGACAGCCTTGTGATTTTTTTGCTTGTTGTTCTGTCAAGGAAGGTTCATATAGAAAGTACCAAATATGTATTTCTGCAGTATAATTATGATGCTATAATGACTGCACTCCCATCAGACATCCAGGAAATGCAGAGGGCAATTTGGCCTTCTTCCTTTATGACTAAGTTAATCAACCCAAAATCTCAGCCAAAGGGAAATTTATACTCACTCGCTCATATTAGAACTCCAATAATGAGCATGGATATGTTTATCATACCACAAGAGAAATGGAAGCAGAATAGAGGGGAGAGACATGGAAGTGGAAAGGAGGGGGAAAATAGAGACAAACAATGAAGGTGATGTCTCTGCCTGATTTACAAGTCATTATAATAGAAAATGATAGCAAACATTTGAAAGACAAATCCGTCCTATGGTATTTAATCAAATTTTTCATGATGTTGGACATTAGAGAAAATTTCATTTCTGCAAGACAAACAGAGTACATGGCAGTATTTTTTAAGGCAGGCAGAACAATTTGAAAGGACATGAGCATGTACAAACACAGATGTCTGTGCAGGTTCCAGACTAAGAATAATATTTTAACCTCCCATATTTCCCATCAAAAAACCACAATGCTGAATAACTCCAGAGAGTAATAATTTTCTTTCTCCTCCTAGAAAAGCAGTATAAGAAAGCCCACTAAAGCACTAATACACTTTTGAAGACCATAATCAAATGATTTTTTGCTTCTGTATGTTTCTTCCATTGCAAGAGTCTGGTTCAGACCCCGTGAGAGGGATGCTGGCAAGATTCCAGTCTAATTGTTATTTTCATGGACAACATTCACATCTAGTTAATAGTTTTAAATTAGATTTTTCATGACAACAGGTTATCCATTCTGCAAAAGCAACTTCTGAGTGTTCAACTCACACAGCCCATGAGGGACCTGTAAAGGATTACAAAGGAAGAGCAGCAGCCATTCAGCACTGGTGGTCAAAGCCCTTCCCGTAACATGAAGCCAGGAGGGATTGCATGTCCACAGCCACCTTTCTAGGGAGAACATAAGGAAAACTTACTTCAAAATAATCTAATTAATCAGAGGTACTGCCCACAGATGTAAATATGTTTTGCTAACATTAATGGTTTATTTTCATATTTAGGTGCAGACAATTATTAGCTTTAACAAACATTTGCCACTCAAGAGTAAATATAGGGAAAAGAAACCAGAAATATATTACTAATGATACAGAAAGTTTCAAGAAAAATAATTGTAAAATAGTAGTCATAGGAGAAATTAGTTATTTCTGGAAGAAAAGCAAACATTCAAAACAAAAAACCACAAAACAAACCCACATCAGAAATGTGAGGCATATACAGAGCACAGTCCTCAGGTCACAGATACGCTTCCCAGAAGGCACAGTGGATAAATGGATTTAGTTTACTAAAAATGCCCATTGTGAATGCACATATGTTTCTGTCATTGCTCAGGATTAACAACCTGCTACTATTACACTGGCATCACACTAAGTCTGGCTTAGTTATGTGGATAGATTCCTCCTAAAATCTCTGAGCTGTTCACAGGTACATGCATAGGATTTACAAAACACACTGGTAGATTCTGTGGTAGCCACCACTATTTTGCATAAATGAGACCTCCTCCTTCACAGTCTTTTAGTCCAGAGAAATGTAAATAGGCCACAGGAACTGACCCAAGAAATCATGGGCTTTATCAAGAGTGAGCAGCAGGTAGAGGGAGCTGGCTCTGCCCCTCTGCTCTGGTCACACCCCACCTGCACTGCTGCATCCAGCTCTGGGACTCCAGCACAGCACATGGACCTGATGGAGCCAGCCCACAGGAGGCCACCAAGGTGTTCAGAGGGAGGGAGCACCTCTACTATACAAAAAGGCTGAGAAAGTCAGGGCTGTTCAGCCTGGAGAAGTGAAGGCTCCAGGGTGACCACACACTGCAGCCTCCCAGTGCCTAAAGTGGCTACAGGACAGCTGGAGAGGGAACTTTGCATGGGCACATAGAGGCAGGACAAGGGGGAATGGCTTGACACTGACAGAGGGTTGGTTTAGACCAAGTATTAGGGAGAAATTCTCCCCTGTGAGGGTGCTGAGGCCCTGGCAAAGGTTGCCCAGAGAAGCTGTGGTTGCCCCATCCATAGAAATGTCCAAGGCCAAGTTGGATGGTGACCCTGTCCACGGCAGAGGAATTGGAATGAGATAGAAGTTTTGAAGTCCCTTCCAACCCAGACCACTCATGATTCTGACATTATTTTGGGAGGCATCACAGCTTCAGTGTCTCACTCTGTGGAACAACAGAACCTTTGTGACCTCCAGAACATTAAACCACTATGGTATTTATTTAGATGTCAAAGTTACTCATATTTCTTATAAGTTGTGGAGAAATCAACCCACAAATTCATCCTTAGTGCAGACTCCAGTAACCTCAAAGCAACCAGAATAATCCAAACAACTATCCCATCTTCTCCAAGTATTTTGATACTGCTTTGTAGTTTTCAGCACCTGCACAATCTTCCTCATTTACTGGGCACATTCCTGTTGAATTCTGATTCACTCTGCAAGGATTACACTGGCTAGGTGCAGCTCTAGCCCCAGGCAGATCCCTGTTTATCACACTAACACCAGGCTGGGAAATTCCATCACTACCATAAGGATGGAGCTATGGTTATTCTCCATCCTCCACCAGGGGTGCAACAGCTGGGGAAGGCACAGGCTGAATGTACTAAAGCCCAAATCAACATCTGTTTCCCAAGACCCTTGTAAGCTCTCCAATTCCTTCAGAGCCCAGAGATTTTCCACGTCTACCCACAAAGCAGTGTAAAAGCAACTACAACAAACTTACTACTGCTCTGATTAACAGAAAATAAAAGCTATACTTTCCTTCCTGCCAAAAATCCCTTGCAATAAAAACAACCAACTCTGCCCAACAAATTAATCTTTCATTGGTTTTGGGTTTCTTTTTTAGCTCTGTGCCACGCCAGCTGGTTTGCTTAAAGCAATGAGCTGTTGAATTAGATAACATGTTTTTAATAAGTCAGTCTAGTAGAGCAGTTTTGAATGGCTTCACAATGTCTAAATTGTCTGTAGAGTAATATTAATACTAAGTGGCAAAAACATACATTTACGATTCTGTTGAGTCCACAAGTGACAAATACACATTTTCTCAGCACAGCTATCAGCTTCTAATCACGTTTTAATTAGTCCTAAATAAAATCGCATATTTGGACAGCATTAGGGATTATTTTAGGCAAATTATATGTTAACAGGAATAAAGCCTCCACCTGAAATCAGAGCTAAACTGAATGCACAGATATGTAAAGCCTGGTTAGTGGTGAAAAAGAATTTTTGCTACTGAAGAGAAAGTTTCCTAAACTTTCTACTCAGGCTTTTACTGACCCTGACACAAAAATCCATGAAGTTTTTACCCTGTAACCAGCTGCAGCTGACACAGGTGCTCTCCAAGCACATAAGCATATCAAAAATTATTTTTAAGTAGTCAAGAAAAGCATTTTTACATTTTCTGTATGTTTTTTCATAAAGTTTTCATCATTTTTCAAGCAGGGGGCCAGTTACAGGGTTTTTTCCAACCTAAACATTTAGCATGGGTTTACATAAAGAAGCACTTCCAGGGAACACAGGGCTACTTTTAAACTTGGAAGTGCTTTGTACCATGTGATGTATTAGAAAAAGGGGTAACTAAAAGCCATTAAAAGAATCAATGAAAATGCAATAAAGAAAAATGCTTCGTTTTCAGAAGCCAAGAAAATCTGCATGACTTGGAAATCAATGAAGTATTTATCCACAAAAGTGAGATTTCTTTTATAGCACAGTACTGAAAAAAATACATGTAAAGCTTAGCTGTCAAAACACACCAAAACATACCAAAATACAGGCAGCTAAATGTTTAGATTAATCAATTATGTCTACAAAATATTTTATAGCTCAATACACTTTAACAAAAACCAACTTGCTTTCAACAACTGGGCAGGTTAATGGCTTGCTAACCTGTACAAGCAATGTCACTTGAATAATTTAATACACAAGGCAAATGTCACCAAGCCATGCTAAGTATGCATTTAGATTACTCACTGGCCCACCACATCCAACCACACCAGGAACAATCTCCACAAATGCCATCCTCTTTGCATCTCCCTCTGTTCCTTTACTTGTGGAATTCCTAAAGAATCTTTGCTTGGAAGCCGAGCAGGCGATGCTCAGGTCAGCTGACTCCAGAGAACTCCAGGATCTCTGCCAGCTGTGTCACTCCCCAGAGGTTCAGGGTGATGCATCCTTATTTCCTCAACCTTCACTCTCCTCTGTTGGAGTATGTAAGGGCTGTTCTTGCTTTCTGTTGGCTACACTGAGCAGAGCATGAGGTATGCCCTAAGGTAAGGTCTGGACTGAGGCAATGGGAAAATCCTTACGGCTTCCCAAAGGGAAAATCTGGTGATCCCAAAGGGAAAATCTGGGGGTCACCAAGCTTGTCCTCACACCCAAGGTGGCTGCCAGCACCCTGGGCTGCATGACAGCCAGCAGGCCAAGGGAGGACTGCACCAATTCCTCAGCCACCCTAGGATTCACTTCCAGGGCTGATCAGCTTCTGAAAGAAACCATCTGTGTGCTCTTTCTAAAAAAAAAAAACACAAAACCACACAGTGCCATAGCTGGAAATTCCAGAATGAATCCATCTATTTTTAACTAACAGTTAAGTACTTGCAATCAAAATGTCGTCCATCACTTTGTGTGAGGGGAAAATTCATTTGTGATTTACAGTCAATGATGTGTGGATGTTAAGTGAGTGCGACAGGCTGTGACAGACTATGAAAACAGAGAAGACAAAAAACGTACACAGAAAAGGTGAGATAAAAACACCTTTTTCTGTATTGAATTCTTTGGTTAGAAGGCAAATCTTTGTCTCCCTAGATTTGATGGGAAAATTAAAACTGAATGAGTTTGCTGGGCTTGCAGTGAAGTTCCTCAAGAAAATTTATTTCACAATGTATAAAATATATCCTAAGGTGTACAGTCCATCTGGAGCAAATTGCACGTGCACCAACTCAATTTCTAAGGATTAGAAAAGCCAAACTACTCTGACCTACTGCATTCAGGAAATACTCTTCCTTCTATTGTGTCTAAGAATTTCAGTATTAAATTTGCTGGTCAAGTTTAGACCATAATACAACTCTGCCAATAGCTTCAAATAACTGTAACTTAAATATTTAATGCATATTAAAAATACCAAATATAATAATCAAAGTAGAAATCACAAATTTTCTTTAAAGGACGTTTCATATCAAGTAAAGATGTTAACAAGCTCAGCTCAGACATTTATTTATTTCCCTCAGGCTGCTAAATCATAAGATGAGCTCCCAAGGGAGCCTGGAATTCAAGAAAGGGGAGATGTAAACCCATGGCTGAGAGAACAATAATGGAAGGAGAAAAACAACTGATATGTCCTGTACCTTATGAAAACTCAAATAGAGAATAAATATAACTTCACAGCAACACAGACCTATTGATCAAACCAAAATATCATTGAGTTGAGCTAAAGGAATGTCTCAGAAATGTGTTAGAACAGCACAGAAGCTCATAACACTTCCAAGCAAAAGACAAATAAATCCTTTTTTTTAAGAAAAGATAGTCTTGGGGAAATAATGACTTAGTAAATCATAATCCTTGGATTTGGCTCACACCAACAGCTCTTAGCTCCTCAGGCACCTGAAATTCAAATACCATTAGGAAGCATTAGTCCTGTGTGATCCTTCCCCCTTCTCAGGCAAGATTTAGTACACCTGACTTTGAAGATGCTCAGGACTTAAACATTGTTACAAGTAAGTTTATCAAACTTTATAAACTGATCCTCCATAATTAAAAGAACACTAAGAGTTTAAATCACCATCCTTAGCCATTACAGCTTACCTAAACCCCAATTCCTGCTTTGTTCTAAGCTGTAGAAACATTTGGATGCATTTGGATTTCAGAATTGTCACAAATATGGAACCAAAATCCACAGAACTAAAAACTCTGTGAGCAATGGAGGGGGGAAATTTGAAACACACTGCTGAAAACAGTTCACATCAATAAATGAACTCCCAAAACAATGTTGTTTATTATGTTAGCATCAGAACTCTCATAGACCTTTTCAAGTCTGGCTCCTAAATCACCCTTGTGAATTGCCATGGATACCAGCTCCAGAAATGCTAGGTAGATGAAGAGAAGGAATTCTCAAAGAATGAAACAATCTTTAGTCTGTTATCAAATTCTGCCTAATCTTTAGAAATGCAGATGTGCCGACAAAGTGACACCACAGCCATTTGTGTTCTGGCTTATCACTTACTTTTAAAGCACACTGTCTAGCTGTTCCACATCATAAATAATTCAAGGAAAGCCAAGTTTCAAACCCCTTGTGTTCTGAGTTCAAAATAGAGGAGTTAAAAAGAAAAGCTTGCTTTTTAATATTGCCAAGTCCCTACAAACAAAAGCACCACCCCCATATCCTCACAGTTCTCCTAGCAAAACCCAACACACAGCATCCTTAGGTGTGCTCTGTAAATGCAGACAGTATTACAGAAGCACTGAATAGGTTTAATGGCACTTTCAGCTAACAAGTATTTTAAAATTCATTTTATTTATAATTTAAGATTTTTCCACAGGCATTTTAGGGCTATGGGGTGATATAAATCTATCAATACAAACATCTATGCTGACGTTCTATTGAAATTTCTTGTAGTAGAAACTACAACAGATAACACCCAGGTTTACAGAACACTGCAGCCCCTAAAAGCTAGCACAAGTGTTGCAATAACACTTGTGATTTTGGTTTTGAAGGATGTAGATGAGCAAGGAACACTTTGGTAGTAACTCTGGGCAAAAGGAGAACCCCAATGCTGGGTTTTCTTTGCCTTCAAATTTCACTTCAAGCTAAAAAGAGAACTGAAAAAAAACTTTACCAGAAGAAATAGTTCAATTATGCTATTTGCAATTAAGAAGGCAATAACAAAAGTCGGCTTATTTTGCAGGACTTGGATGATATATTTATCACCACGCACAGTTTGTATTTCTACTCGCATTTAGTGCGCTACTCAAAACATGCAATTATGTACCAGAGCTGTAATTTGCAGATGTCCCTACTTTACTGAGCACAAAGGAATTAACTGCCCTTTTTCTAAACAGGATAAAAACTTTGGATATAGGTCTTGGAGCAACTCTAAGAATGTTAATAATGTTACCAATAAAACACAACATTACACAAAATTATACCAGTGGTAAATTTTTCATTTCACACTAATAATTCATCAGAAGACTGCCAGTGCAATTCAGTAATTTTACATATTCAGCCACAGCCAGCGTCTTTCCAAAACAAAGTAAAACCACCAAAAACATTCAGAATACAGAAGTATGTTTTGCATGGTATACTCTAATTCCTCCTACAATGTAAACACACCCTCCAGGAACTGAATTTATGGAGAGTCTGACTATGCAAAATCTGCAGGGCAGATTCTGATTTCTGAGGTTTGACTTTGAGGTGTGCCAGAATTGAAGATTGGCACAGTTTATAAAGGATAAAAATTAATTTTGTTTCATTTTAATTTTTAATTGTAATTAAAAATGAAAATGGCCCCTCCTGTGGCACCTCACACCTCATCCCCACAAGCTCAGCGCTGGGTGGGCTGAAGATACTTCACTTCAGGATGCGATGTACACTGGCTCTTGGAGGAGCCATCCCTCCTCCAAGCCTCCTTCCCTTCTGCTCACTCCAGGCACTCAGCAATTGGCTCACTCTGGGGTTTGCAAGGTCAAGTGCACAGTTAGCAGCCTCTCTTTGGCTGCACTGGATCACTTGGAATGGTTCCCTGAGAAACAACAGGCTCAAGGTCTTGCAGCAGTTCTGCACTGCCCCGGAGTTTTTCTCAACATTTCTTGAGTCCTTCACAGCATTCATCTGCTTCCTGCCATGGTAGGCTCTGCAGTCTTTGTATAATATCCCCTTTTCAGCCCTGCTACACAATTCTCCTTCATTTCACTTGCATCTGCCCCTCCACCCAGGCAAATCACATCCCTGAACTGGGGTTTTCTGATCACGCTTCTATTTCTGAATCACAAAGGACAAAGAAATTTTACCTTTCTCAGTAGTGAGGTGCCTAATTCTCCATCTTAATTAGCCCATCATACACCAAGTGTTCATCTATTTAATAAAATAACTGCTTAGTGTGAGGGGGTTTTATTAACTTATAACTAGCTACTAAAAACTCTACACAGGCTGTGAGACATTTAATACCTATATCTACATATACAAGGAAGGCCAACGTGGCAGACAGACATAGTGACTGGCACCAATGCCTACATTTTGATATGGCCCAGGGTACAAATATGTTGATTATTTGGCTCTTGAGGGCGAATTTAGCAGTAACTAGGGTTTTTTTCTAGAGCTTTAGTTTCTGTTGCTGTTCTGAGAAACTAATGCTGACTCTGCACAGAGAATGAGATCAAATGGGAAGCACAACCAACCACCTGCACGTGTTAAAAACCACTACCCAGTTTCCACCAATAATGCCTCCCAGGTGCCTCAGGTTTGCTCTCCAGGCACAATCATTCCACCATTATTTAGTCTTGGTAGCATTGCACAACTTCTTTTCTCTATTATCCCAAAACTATTGAAGAAGTAACAAATTTGACTCCTCTCTGCCCTTCTCACCAAGAAGACTCACACCAGGAGGCATTTTGGTACACAGCCACATCTCAGGTGTCACCAAGCCCAGCTGTTTCTGCTCACAGGATGCAGCAGGATGTGAGAGGCTTTGGATCATCTCTGCTCTTTCTCCTGGAGGGGACCTGACCCTAAAGCTGCAGGTGACTGTGTTTCAAAAGGAATCAGTCAAGCACTCCTCTGGCTCATAGAGATCCTGCTCTGAGAGCCTCACTCTGCCTGCCTGTGACACTGGAGATGCCAGGTGACACCCCTCAGGTGACAGACAGAGGAGATGCAGCACAAAATCAGTGTCTGTGCTGCTGTTCCTGCTGGTGACCACCTTCACCCTGGGGTTTAATCCTGGTGCCTGCATTCTCCTCTGCAGGAGGCAAACCACTGCCACAGCTCCCAGCCATGCTTTCAAATTGGTGCTTTGTGGACAGCAGCACCAGGCTATGGAAAAACCTACCCAATTCCAGTTCTTTTAGACAAAATTACTCCTTATTCTAAAATACAAGTAAACACTTTTTATGGACAGAAGCACCGAGCTCCTCTGCCTAGGTTCTCAGCCTGAGAGCACAGTTCCTCTCAGGAGGAATCATTATTCATCCCAGCAGAGGACATATTGACCTAAACAGCTCTGACAATGATTTTACCACTTCATACTGTGTAAGGAAATGCTTCCAAATACAGATTTGTGGTGGCAGGAAGGTTGTTAAATGGCCCTTTTCCTTTTTGCCATTTTGCTGGAGTGAGCTGAGACTGCAGATGTAGCATTACAAAGAGAGGGGAAAAAAAAACAAACCCAGCCATTATGCAACATTTATTAGTTTGGTATGTTACACTTTCATCCTCACTTCTTTAAAGCTTTAGGTCTTTCTTGGGGATCAGGTTATAAATGCTGTCACTGACACTGAGCTACTGAAAAACATTGGAGATTAACCTTGCTTTATTCCAGTGACTTGCAAGTTTCCAAATAGCTTGTTTCCCAGCAGCCATGGAAAGCAGCATAAACACAAGTAAGAAGAAGGATTTTTTGAAAGGAGAAAAGTCTTTAGCAAGAAATAAGAGCTGAACACCCTGGGAAGAAAATAAATATTATAGTACAGAACACCAGTTAGAAATCTCCATTTCAATACAGCAGAACACTCTCTTTTGGATAAATTGTTTCCCAAAGAATGAGTCTGGAGTGAGAAGTGTCCTCTCATTCCTGATCTGTAGGATCTGTATATGTGAACCCAGATGAATACCAAGTAAGCCAACTGAAAACCAAACAACAACTAATAGGATGAAAGGTGGTTGCAAACTATTATTTAGTTTCTGTTGAAAAATACAATTTAATTTGCCCAATGCTTTCCATTTTTCCCCAAAACTCATTTTTTTTCCTGCTAATGCTTTGGACAGAGGAAATCTTATGGAAAGCCAAAGCAGAGAACTGTCTTTGCAAACAAAGTGAAAGGAAAGTAAGTTACTTTGTCCATTTCTAAAGAGAAATGTATTGGATTTCTTTCAGTGGATAACTTTCATTATTTTGCAGTTTGGGATGGCAATTGAACCTATACAAGGACTCCACCCTGGTGTTAAGACAAGCTTTGTGCCACCACAAAGATGTTTAAAATCATGAGATTAAAAAAGATGAAAGCCACAGAAAAAAAAAACCAAAACAAACAAACAAACCAAAAGACATCCCAAAAAAAAGCACATTTCATGTCCATCTCTCACATTCTCACTGGTATCAGCAACTAATTCCCTGAAGATGTCTTGTACAGGGTGTACATAAAGGTGGCAAGATGGAGGGGACAACCTCTTATTTGTGAAAGAACACTGAAGAGAACACAAAAACGGCCAGGAACCAACATCTTGGCCCTTAATTCCAATAAAGCACCCTACTGGTGAAGAACTGACTGAAGAATGACTGATTGCCATCCTGCCTCACTGCTGTGCCTGAGCAAGGGCTGAGAAGGAGTTTGGGGTTCTGCAGGAGCACCCTGCAGCAGAACCCTCACACTGACAGCTCTGAGGTCACTGCAGGTATGGACTGGCCTGGAAGGTGCTGTCAATAGCCAGGGTTTATTTGTCTTCAGAGCTGAAAGCCACAATCCCACCCAGTAGCTGTGATTACCTGTGTGTGAGGATGCTGATGAAAGCAGCCCGGGGTTGTGAGAGCACCTCATCTTCCTGAGCATCCAGAGCCATGGGAAGAAAAAGGCTTTTGTACTTCTGGATGATAGGAAAAGCTGTGCTGCAAATCTGATTCTGCTAACCTCCACTTTCTGGATGCCTGGGCACAGTTAATGCTCTTGGCACAGAAATGTGGAAGTAAGAAATTCACCTTAATTTGAGAACATTCTTTTAATGTTCCAAGGTAGAAGACTTTATGACTAGGCTTTGTTTTTATGTCAAGCTGTTTCTGTAGAATTTGCTCAGTCCCCATAATCAAGTTTCATTCACCTTCCTTTTTCCAAAAACAGAGCACTGAGATGTGGAAGACACATCCTAGCAGACAAATCTTCAATTACTACTGCGGCAGCAGAGCGCAGCAGCTAAGGGTTCCCAGCCCTTAGTCAGCACTGAGCTACTCTGCAACACAGAGATAATACTGACAGTGCTCTGAGAGTATCTGAAGGCAATGCAGCATCTCTTCTTGCAATATGTATATTTATTCGTTTTAGAGTGTTCTTAATTGGTCAAAGCAGAGGCTTTTTTTTCTGGGTGGATTCCTCACCGAACTGAGTGTAGTTAAATACATCTCTGAGAAATTCAGTAAAACTGACATTTGGTGCCATCAATGCAGACAGAAGTCAGAAGCTGTGAATTCCTTAAATTTACTGCAGGATATAAAGGGGAGATCAGGTAGCACTGATAAATCTTGAGGGCTGCCACAAAACCCCAGTCAGATGTCATGAGCTATAACCTTACAGGGAGGTTAACTCAGAATAATTCTTTCTGGTGTTAGTTGCACTGTCAGGAGTTATTTCTGCTGCAGAGTTTCACCTCCCTGCAGGCACAGGGGGCTCAGGTAGCAGCTGGCTTGCACCTGGGACAGGGCTTTCCAGGTACCCTGTGCAAGGCCAAGGTGCTGGTCCTCAGGATGTTACACATCTCACAGCAGCAAAAAGAAAAAATGTTTCCTCAAACAGCAACGAAGCACTGACTCGGTGTCTGTAAAGTCCTGCTATGACTATCTGTCATGCACAAAATAAAATTAATTTGGTGCTTTGCAGCAGTTCTCACAGGATAACAGTTATTCCTCTTCACATCCTCTCTGCCTCTTTAAACCACACTTTCTCATCTAACGTTATTTAAGAAAAAGGAGGAAATTAATTACATCTCAAGTAATTAGAAATTTAAAATCCTTTAATTCACTTCTCTCAGACACACAGCTTTAGAATATATTAAGATGTTAGGTCTAATACTCTCCTCAGAAGCCTGAGAGACTAATTTATTTTGATGGAAGGCACACATGCCTCTGAAAGCAAACACAGCCATTAACTCCTTTAATCCCTCCCCATCACAAATGATATATTTTGTTATTTAACCACCGAATCGTTAAAAAAAAAAATCATGAGGCAGGTTCCAACAGAGCCAAAGGCAGGGATGAGAGGGCTGCAGACCAAGAGCCTGCCTTGCCCTGGCATGTCCCTCCCTCCCTGGCAGGCAGCAGTAAAACACTGCAGTGTTCACAGCCCTGCCTGGAACACGTCTGCAGGCTGCCTCGGCGTGTCCCAGCAGACTCAGCTCTTCCCAGGCACAAACACCACCAAGGCAGCTCCAGTTCAAAGCACCACGAGGAATTTGGCTCCATGACTTACAGACAATAGGCTTGGAACATTTAATTGACCGTGAGTTTCACAAATTCAGTTTACAGAAATGTTGTCTTTCAATGCGATTTCAGTAATTACGGCAGAAAAAAAAGGCACACTGCAACACGATGCACTTATTTTTTAAGAGCCCTAACACCTGACAAAACAAGGAGCAAATGCACAGATAATTTGATGCCACGCTGCTGGACTAGGCTGGTGTTGAATTCATTCCAGCTTCAGCACCAAATGCAAATTAGCACAGTGGGCAAGGTGAATTCCTGGTGGTGTCCCAAGAAGACCCTGCCAAGGAGCAGTGCAGCACCTGGAGGAAGACACTAACATCACCTTTTACACTACAGCATTTCACACCACACTCACCCCTGGCCATGCTGGCTGTGTTGTGGGCCTGAGGGCTACATAAAATCCATGGTCACAATCTGTTCTCCTAATCTAGGAGATTAAGAACACATCACAGTGATTACTGCAGTATATTTTTTTTTTCTGATACTTTAAGTGTAATCTGGCACGACAGCTTGCAGTAGATAACCTGAATTTTAGAAGATTATCTATATAAATATTAAATAATACAGGCTGCAAAACAAATGGGAGTTGGAGAGGTCAGAAAAAATATTTTACAGAGGAAATGTTGGTACCTCATTAAAGTCATCTCTGGAAAGAACTGCAATATTCCCATATCCAAAGACTGAATTTCAAAGTGGAACCCACAGTGCACTAAAATGGAACAGCCCTCAGTAAATATTTATTTCACAAGTCACCTACAAAAAGCCTATAATGAATTTTTTCTGAAGCTTTATTATTACAGATTGGCAAGAGTTTAAATTAATTTTTTTAAGTGACGCAAAGCAGACAAAGAAGCCTAAAGCTGATGAAAATCTGAAGGCACAAGAGGACACTTCTTTAGAAGCCTGAAGATTAAGAGCTTGTTATGCTGCAGAGCAATTAACACACTTGAACTTAAGCAGGGGATAATTTCTTCCAGATGAGGAAGCAAGGTGGACAGAGGACTCGTGGTTAATAATTATCCTAATCTACTTTCACCATTCCCACACTGAGGTTTTTAAGGGAATGGGATTTAGCAGCAAAGCAGGATAATTGGAGCTTGTGTACAGAGGATGATGGAGAAGAGGTTTTTGCTAAGAGTTTTTAGGGTGTATCCCTTTTTGACACCCTGCATCATTCTTCCTCCTGAAGGCAGGACACTGCAGAGTGGGATTAGGGGTACATTTTTGTACCCTGAATTTCCATATTACATTATACACCAGTTTATAGCACTTTATGTGACCATATTTGTAATCCCAACACACCAACAGCACTGCTGCAGCACAGCACCCACCAGAGACACTACACTGGCAGCAGCTTGAAGCAGTAATTTGGGAAATGTTTGCAGTCTGTTTTGTCAGGGTGAGTGGTGAAACAGTCACCTTGGCATTGCTTGTGATGCTCTTAAAGGCCCAAACACATCTTAGAATCATCACAAAGATCTGTATTGGCATTCAACGGGAAAAAATATTGCCCTGAAAGATAAGAATTCATGTATGCCACAAGGTGTGCAATCCCATGACAGATGTAGCAGCAATCCCCTCAGACACACTGGCTGCAGAAAAGGTCTGCCAAAAGCCACACAGACTGATGAAAAATAATTTGTCACAGCTGGTCACAGCTGGGGGAGGGGTGTCAGATTAGAAAAGTCATGCTGGGTTAAGAGAAAATGGGAAGAAATTAAAAATTACAAGAGTGGACAAATGGCATCTTCCCGAAAGATTTTGAGTACCATTTGAAAATAATCCAAATACAAATATTTGATGGAAAAGAACCATTTTCATAAAATATCACAGAGGTATTTAGGTTGGACAAGACCTCTAAGATCATCAAATACAATCAGTAACCTAACTCTGCCAAGTCCACCACTAACCCACGTCCCCAGGTGCCACAGATTTACATCTTTTAAGGCCCTCCAGGCATGCTGACTTCACCATTTCCCTGGGCAGCCTGTTCCACTGCTTGACAATCCTCCTGGAGAAGAAGTTTTTCCTAATATCAACCCTCTCCATGCACAACCAGAGTCCATGTCCTCTCATCCTGTTACTTTTTGCCTGGGAGAAGAGACTGGCACCCACCTGGCTTCACCCTCCTTTCAAGGAGTGATAGAAAGCAAGAAGTTCCCCCTGCTGAGCCCCTCCCAGCTCCATCAGCCACTCCTGGTGCTCCAGACCCTTCCTCAGCTCCATTCCCTTCCTGGACACACTCCAGCACCTCAGTGTCTTTCTCCAGTGAGGAGATTTGGGATGCAGCCCCAGAAGTGCCAGGTGCAAGGGGACAATCACTGTCCTGATTCTGCTGGTCACACTAGTACTGAGGATGGTTATTTTGAAGGTTTGGTACTCAAATGCCAACAATAACACCCCTCCCCTTCCCACAGGGCCACATAGCTCTGGCCAGGGACTGACACACACAGCTCAGGGATTTGGCCTTTGCAGATCATGGACAGATAAAAAATGTCAGGGCAACTTAAACATGTCTTTTTGGTGGATTTGGACACTGTACGTTCCACTTTCATTCCTACATATAAAAAAAGCCTATAGCTAAACCAGGATTCCATATGTGAAGTACAAGAAATTAAAATATACAAATGTTCAGTCACATACAGATCATTAAAAACCTAGCAAATCAAAACTCCTAGACAACACACTGCATGCAACCTTCCTTCTGGGAACTGCCTTACCATCATTCCTATCAGCATTTACATCCTGATGGTTAACATCCACAGAAGATTTGAAAATTCCATGGGCCCTGCACAGTTGTCTGCCATGAAAAACAGCTTTCAAATACCTGGCATATTAGTACCAAGGATCCTCATATTTAAATGTATCAAATCCAGAAAAGGTGCAGAAAGACAAGCAAACACCAAAGGATAACCAAACATGGAACAGGATCAGTTCAAATGAGATATTTATATGAAGGCTTTCTGATGCCTTCTAATGCTAGTCTCCCCCATGTATTGACAGAGATGTTTCTAAGATAACAATGTTAAAAGCCAGCATTATATCAAAATAAGATGGGGAACAGTAAATGCATAGATGGGAAACTAAGGTAAAGAATGCTCTGAAAGTGCAGATATTGTCGTTCTGTAAAGGAAAATAAGCTAGAAATAGAAAATAAACAGGTCATGCTGTCTAGAAAAGTAGAGAAACTTGAGCAGCAGAACCATATCAAAGATCTTCAGTACTTGTCAATTATGTTTTCTTCCTCTGTGAAGTTGTACAGAGAGATGGAAGTTGCCTTTCTCCCTCTTACTAGAAATCAAATAACAGGATACATTTACAACAGTCAAAAAACTCAGCACCTGGCTGATGACTCATGCAATGAGCTTATACCCAGCTGAAAGATAAAAATCCTCTCCTGAGAGAGTACTTTGGGTTGAAATGTATACACAGACTTCTACACAGATCAGGTCCCTGCAGTAAGAAAGGAATGTGAAAAAGTTACCAATTTATCTGCTAACATAAAAACTTGCAGGTCACTAATTGAGTATCTTTCCTGTAGTGAAGAAAATCCATTAAGATATGCTTGACAAATGCAGTCTCTTAACTAAAAGGATAAAGACCCTTCAAAATAAAGTCTGGATTAAAAAGATTTTTAAAATAGTGTTCAGTTTACATCATATGCTTCATTTTTTTTCATGTATTGCACTGAAAACATATCTTAAGAAAATACTGGAGGTATCAAAAATCTTTATCTTCACAATCTGGTGTGCCAGGGGTCTATTTTCAGACTAGTTTTAATAATTTTGGTTCTCACAAAAAAGGATTCACTCACTTTAGATGAAATTTTAGAAAACTGTAAGGTATCTTATGTGGCAAAACTTCATAAACATTCCTAATAAATATACAGAAATCTGGGTTTACCTTTATTTGTTTAATTGTTCTTAATGGTTTAACTTTGGGGAGTGGAGCAAACTCCTCAAGAGTGCCAAAAGAAACTTTGCATCCCCAAGCCAATAAACTTTTCTGAAACAACAGTCTTGTTACCAAAAAAAGGGATATTTGGGGGTTTGTTTTTCTGTTTAGGAAGCTCCTTAGTGTAATCTACAAACAAAAATATAATGAAAACAGACATGAGAACTTAATATACTAAATTATTTTTTATAGGCTAAATAGTAGAAGAATGAGTATGAAAAATACATAGACGAGCTAAATTGGACTCTGTAGTCAACTCCCACATGATTAATGCAACACCACAGTATTGGAGCCTATGAACCCTTTAGTAAAAAAAAAAGACTAAAATTTCACTTAAGAAAAGTGACTTAAGTCAACAAAATTTCTGAGGGCAGAATCTTTATGTGCAAACAGCCTGAGAGTTGTAACTCAGACTTCAAGTGAGCTGCAGCAAAAAGGGAAGCAAACCAAACCTGGAACTGCACACAATGCAAACTGAGAGTTGGGCACTGCATTATTAATTTTCTCAACAGCTTTTCTATAGTGCTTAATGCTAATACATTAACCTTCACTCCATTCCTCAGAGGTGTTCTGTTCATCCCAGCTTGCTGACAAGAAATTAAAGCACAGAAATATGAAGTCCAACAGCATAAAAAACAAAAGAAAAAACAAACAAATAAGCAAAACACCAACCAAGCAAACAAAAAAAGCCACTGCTTATTTGAGGATGCAGACAGATGCTTAAACATTGATTTTCATTTTTTACCTCTTGGAAGTGTAATCTTCTTATGGCAGTCATGACTACCACATTTCTGTACATATTCATGTGGCAAACACAAGCATATTCCTACATAGATGTTTGTTGACCTTCTTTTTTTTTAATTAAAAATTCTGTTTGCTTTTATGCTCAGGCACCCATCCTGCAGCCATGGAGTTCTTGCTGCAGTCATTCACCCAGCCTATCACCAAACCCAGGGTTCACCCTAACACAATGTAATCCCTGGAAGGAAGAGCCAGAGATCCCTCCTGTACACAAGGGACGTGCCAGAGGTGTATTGACCTCAGTCCTGCACTTCCAATTCAGCTGCAAAACTCCTGGTGAAACTAAGAATTCGCTTTTAAAATGAAAACCAACAAACCAAATGCCATTGCCAAATGTAAACCAGAAGGTTTAGACTTTTGTTCTACTTGACAGAGACTTGGGAATAACAGAAGTTCATATATAAAGATCAAGGTGTTCAAGGCACTGTCTTTGAATTTTCAGTTAAAAACCCACCTCAGTAATCCCAAATATATTTGGTATGTTCTTTAGGATTTGCATATTCTGAAACAGCACAGAGAAGGTGAAAAGGAAATGAATGTTTAGTTTCTTCCACTATGAAAGATTAGTAAGCATGAAATCAAGCTGGAAGCCTGAGGTGGCAGTTTTGAGAGCACAGACAGGTATGTTCTAGCACTTCTTGTCACAGAACTTTTTGGGTACAGGTTTAAGAACATCTAGGAAATAAAGGGGCTGAGGGGAGGCAGAAATAAATCACTTGGGGAAACTGAATGAAGATGAGTCATGGCCCAAGAGGAAGGGTTGAGATTGGCTGTCCAAAGAGGACAATTTTGGAGACTCAGCATAATGACAAATAAGCACTAAATTCAGAATGTATGCAGAGAAATTTATATTACCAAAGACAACAGCAGTGAAGACAGAACCATCTGAACTGTTATTTTTCCCTGAGTGAATTCACTCATCCAAAAGCTAACTCAAGAAGAATCCAGAGTGCTGAAAAAGCTCCCATCACCTTTCCTAGGCAATACTCTTGGGCAAACAAGTGCTGAAACATCTGCCTGGAGAGGACAGCACCAGGCACTAGGAGTTAAAACTGACCAGAAACATTTGGAGATTTCATTCCTTCAGACCAAAAGCCTTCTGCCTGCAGTCTCTGTACATCAGCTACTGGCATTCCTCAGCAAATGAATCCTCCACATTGGACTGATGACAACATTTAGACCATTCAGGAGAAAAGCACAAGTGCAAAAAAATGAGTCTTGGGCCTTCTCTTATAGCTCTCATTCTCTCCAACTCTGGTGTTCTGTGGTTTCTTACATCTACAGAGTTCATTGAGTTAATCTTGTTCTATTCAGGGCAGGTTAGAGCCAAATGCTGAAACCTCACTGTCTAATTCCAAGTCTCTCACACACACACACAGCAGCCTGGAGTGTAAAAAGATCCTTAGGAATTTCAGCCTTCATAAAGGCACCTATTCTCTGCATACAAATAATTACAGTTCTTGACACAGAACTCCCACTAAGACAACAAGGTCACCTCCCCATTGAGGGCTACTAGACGTGAACATCTGTCACTTAAACAAATGTCACTGAGTAGATCAACCTGAAGGCTTCACTTATCCACAGAGAACTGGAAAAAAAAGCTGTGTTTTCAGGTTTATGGGGTGACATCTGTTTGAGTGACAGATGCCTGGGCCACAAGAGTACCCAACACAATGTTTTTGTGAGAGACTCATCACCTCCAAAAGACTTTACCTGGAACAATAAACTGAGTGCTCTTTCTCTCATGATAAGCTCTTTTCATACTTTAAAAATCCCGTTTATCAGGGATTGAAGTGGCAAAATTTAAGAGCTGCATATGTTGAAGCAAGGCAGCCTAAAGCCTTTGGAGACACTGAGTTATTTGTGCCTAAGCCTAAATCCTGGTGTTTAGATCTCATTATCTCGGTTTGACCGCGGGACTGCAAACAAGCCACGCAAATCTGTAAAACATCCAGCGTAATTTGTATTAGAATTAAACACTACTTTGGGTACTGTACAGTTTGAGGATATTTATTTTTACTGCTGAATGCTACACTAATCTGCAACTGAATTGATCATTGTATTGAATTAGCCATTATTTGATGATTATCTCAAGCAGAACAGAACAACCCCAAACCAGCAGGGAGTCTTTATCTAAAACCAAAGGCAAACAGATTAAAACTGTGAAAACACAGCTCTCTAAATTTATTAATTAATATTTTTTGGGTTATTTCATTAGAATTTAAATACTTGTTGGGGAGGCTATTCATTATTGATAGGATGCTGTAAACCCTGCAAAATATTCTATCAAGGCTTTTGTTCTCCAGTAAATTCAGTAAATGGGATGCTTGAACAAGGGTCTACAACCAGGTGTGGTAAGTAAATTTTGTATTCTTTTAGCAATACAATCATTTCACTGAAAGCCACAGCCTGAGAAGAAAGATCAAGAGATCTGGCTAAACACAAACTAAAACTGTCAATGGAACAATACCTATGGAATAATTGATTCAAATCCAGGTTGTCCCTTAGGAGGTATAGCAAAGCTATTGATGACTGCTCAGTCAAGTCTTCTTCTGGCAGAAAATGAACTCTCTTAAGATACATCAGATAACCCAAACCCCTTTTTTTAGATCTTCTTTCTACTGACCTGAAATGCATACAAAAAGAACTAAATCATTTGAGTTTTAAATAATTTGACAAAACCTGGCAAAGCACTGCTCCTGTCTCCCAAGACTGTCTAGCCTTGTCCTCCTCTGTGAGTGACTGGAGAAACACTGCTGCCATCAGACCACTCCAGCATCTCTCTGAGTTATTCATTAGATACAACCAATGGATTATATGCAAAGGAGCTGCAGGTGTAGATATACTAGTGGGAAAATGAGTTTGTCCATATTGGGAGTGGATTATCTAGTACTGAAGAGGGAAACACACCTTTGGAAGAAAGAGCAGCTCACTAGGAAGAATTGTAGCAGTTGTCTTGTAGCCCATTAATATTTTGAAAACATCAAAATACTTAATTCCCACCCTCAACAGGCTCATCAAAGCTGTGTTAAAAAAAAAAAATCATTCAGGAAAAGGGAAAAAAGTGACACTTCAAACTTCTCCAAGGTCCCTGACAAATACAGCAATACTGACACACATACTTTTGTCCAGTATGGTATATGAATTTCTATCAGCTCTACAACTTCACAGAAACCCAACAGAATTACCACGACTTGTGAACCATATCCCTGGGAGTTCTGACAGATTTCCCTGTGTTGGAAATCCCAGCTCTACAGAGACAGGCCAACTGAGAGGTATTTTTAAAGATTTTATTCCATTATCAATCTTGTAGAAGGGTGATGACACAAGAGATGTAAAACTCAACACCATTCTATCAGAAGCCAACCTGTTTCTTTGTTAATACCTTATAAATGTTTTCAGCCTATTAGCTTTATAGGCTAATAATTGGAATTATAATAATAACAGGAAAAAACTGCAGAAATGGAAGCCTCTGCCCAGACTGCCCAGAAGAAATTGCTCCATGACTGTATATTCTCCACAGTAAATTTAGTGCCACACTAGGAAAATAAATTTACAGCAAAAGCAATGACAGCTGTCTATATCACAGCTCATTTCCACTCAAAAGACATAATTTTTCAGATGCTTACAATTCAAGTTCTGGTTTTGAGATAAATTTAGCACATGTATTCTTAATTTGTAAATAATTTTTTAAAGCTTTGAAATAAAAATGATTAGAGAGGGGAAAAATGCTTCATGCTTATCAGTATATATTTATGTGCAATCACACAGATTTTTTTTGTGATAGATGTTCAGGATATGAAAAATTAACAGAACTCATATTTCAGATTAAGGCTGTCTTCTGGTTGACCAGAAGTAGCTACACAACTTCTAATTTATTTTTCGATTACTTTACAATATATCTAATATTTTTCTAATATGCATAATTCAACTATGCAAATATTACCATAGCACTGTTACATTTAGTATATTCAGAAGGACTAGCTCCTTAAATCAATAGACAAAAATTGTGGTCCCATTCCATTAATCAGTGTGCCACAGACAGTTTACTTTCCCAAGGATGTATATACCAAAACAAAAATATGTAAAATAAATAAATAATAATGTTTATCTTTCTGTTTTGTTTTTGTTTGTTTGGGGTTTTTTTTTGCACCAGAGATAACTGAAGCTGCAAGTTACTCAGGGGGTTTGATAGTTACTAATTTTGTTCACGTCTAATTGTATTTATTTATTTTTTTTTTTACTTCCCTGCTCAAGGTGAAGGATAAATTCATGAGGTGCTTTCACATCTCCTGCACCCAGGTTAAATCACTAAGCCACAGAAATCCAAGCCAGCATCCTCACTGAAGCACAAAGCAGCCTCACATGGCAAAAAACATCGGAGGTCTCCTCAAATATTTGCATGTTCTTTTATTCCAGGCTATCACAACAGTCCCCAAATGGATCTGTCACCCTACATCTGCTATCAGAATGATAGCAGAATAAAACCTCACTGCGTGCCTTAATGACCAACTACACATTTTACATCAGACCAGGTAATAAAGCTTAAAAGACCTGGTAAGTCCAGTAGCATCTTAGCATGGAATCAGCATTACAACTATTATAGGTGCTTTTTCTGTTGGTAAGGCTATTGCAGCTATGAACAAGCAAAGCTGAATATTTTCTTAATCCCCAAATTTCAATCTTCACCTTACAGACTAAACTGACATAGGGGTAAAAGGGATTTAATTATCTATGTAGCCCTAAAAAACTCAGAAGAACTTCAGGACAAAGGGCAAGTATTTAACTATAAACACTGCAAAAATATAAGATTAACTTCCATTAACTTAGCTGCTGTACAGTTAAATCAGTCCAAGTCACCATGGTTCAAAGAGTTGTATATTTTAAATCTGTGTTACTCATAGTTACTTAAATAATAACTTTTCTCTAAAATTCCTCTGCCCTTGTTTATTGTTTTCATATTATTTCAGGTTTTTCTTAGTTATGCATTTCTTGCATTCCTTCTTAGTATCATGGCAGTATAAAGAAAACTTATACTTCAAAATATTTCAAATTACTGGTGTAGAAAAGTGAATTAAGGCAATCAGCTTGCTGGTAAAAAAAAACCCTGAATTCAAGACAAACTAAATAAAACTGAAATTGAATTAATGGGTATATTTCATGCTAATGATTTTACTTATTCAAACTGGCTAGATGCATCTCAAACAGCACACCTCACAAAAGCAGATTTAATAGATAAAAACTTCCCAAGGGGAATTTAAAGGAATTTTACTGAAATGTGTCAATATCCCCTAAAATAGTCAGGCCACAGCTGTGTGGTGCCAGAGAACATCCTGTCCCAACCATGCACACAATGACACTCTGCCTCACCTTGCAAACATCTGCTGTGTCCTTTTCATTAAAATTAGAGGGAAATTAGTGCTTTTCCCCTTGAAAAGTGTTCTTTTCTATGATTTCTCTGCTTCCTTTAGACCTCCCACTTTCATTTTGTGATGGGAATTGTGGAGTTCCAGCCCTCGCTGCTTCTGCTGCGTGTCTGAAGCTCAGCCTGGGCAAAGTCACTGCTGGGTGCTGGGTTTAGCTTTGTACAGAGCAAACTGCTGTGGAGATCCTTCTCCTAGACCTTTCCACAAGTGTCACAAAATGCCACACGTGGTGGTTTTGCATGTCCAACTCCCTGGCATGCTCAGCCATCAAAGTCTGCCCCAGCTTAAAAAGAGCCTGTTAGGAACTGTAAGGACAAGCCAGCACTCAGAAAGATTTCCAATAAATATAAATCAAAAGCAGGCCTGCTTCATCCAAGCATGGTACTAAGGCTATTTGTCTTTTATCTTTCAGCAGTGACTTTCCTGTAGGCAAAGGGATATTTAAAACAAAAGCAACCAATCCCAAACTTACAGGAGTTTTTGTCTGTAAGGAAAAAATACATCACCAAATTGTTCATCAGTGATTTGTTCTCTTTGCATAATCGTTGTAACCTTATAGCTGGTAACAGTGGAAATTAGGAGATGAATGACTTTGTGGAAAAAAAACCCCACTTCTGGACAGTTTTTTTATTAATTATCTGGCAAAGAAACTATAACACTAATGCACTGCGAATGCAGAAGAACTAACCTAAGAGTCTGAGGAGTTACCAGGTTCAATCCTCTAAATCACAAACTGTAATAGATTTTATGAAAATATCTTGATTTTGTTCTAACAATCAGAGATGGCATTAGGAGAAAACCACAACTACTGCTGAACTAAACTGATAGCATACCAATGTTTTGGATATTAAAACTACTTCAGCATATACAAAACCAGAAACATTAGTACCCAGCACATCAGTACAAATGGAAAAGGCATGGGGAGATTGCCTGTATGACAAGTGTTAAGTACAAAAGATAAAAGAATTTTTCAATTGAAATAAGAATCATTTTTTTTCCATTCTGCCCACCACTGCTCAATCAACTTCTGGACATGGCTTGCAAGAGCCCACTGAAAGGCCTCACAAGGTTCAGTTTGCCCTTTTTATTTAAGAAAACTCATTCATTGTGAAGAAATACACAATGAATGGTTTTCTTATTACTGGTTTTCTTATTACTAAATAATTTGGTAGAACTAAACTGGACTGCTACATTTTGCTGAGCATCTTGCAACATACATTCTATACCATAGACTTTTACTTTTTTGGGGGGAGTGTTATGCTTACTGTAGAGTTTTTATACTCATATGATGAGTTCACGGCTCTTGAATTTTATTTAAAACAAGCTGTGTACTGCATGTATTAAATTCAAGCTATCCTGTACTTTAAACCAAAAAAAAAGTCCTCCAATCTATGCCAGTTTTATGAGTTCAGCACAAAACCAGGGATTTAACTTCATTTGGCACACAGTGGGGATATTCATATTATCCAGCACCTCAAAGCCACACCGAAGGAGCTGTTGTTGATTTGTTACAAGAGACATACACACACACAGCAAAAACCATCACATTTAACACACGCCAGCAGGAGAAGAAAAGTGAAAACTTGACTTGGACAGCTCTGAGCTCACGGTGACGATGCCACAGAAGTGACCACGGTTTGGCCCACGGCATCCAACACGTCAGGGGAAAACACCAGAGGGCTCAGGCTGAGGGGAGGTGCAGACAGGGAAAGAAAACAAGTGGCTGCTCCTGAACCTTCCTCCACAGGAGCCTGGAGAGGACTGCAAGCAAATTAGAGCCCACTCCCATCCCAGCTCTGCTCTGACTGCCTGAGTGAGGACCAGAAGGGAGGAGAAGAGGTTTACGAGGTGTCTGCTGACACAGGACCTGAGCACAGAGCAGGTGCCTCCAGCCCCCTTGACACTCAATGGGATGCAGAAATGGCACAAACCTCTTATTTCTGTGTCTCGTGATGCTCCATGTACATGGCCAAGGGTTTGACCCTAAACAAATAAAAAAAAGTGAATGCTGTAGTAGTACGCACCAGTAAAAGTCAAATCCCCCCTCAAAAAAGCAAAGAAAAAAAAAACAAAAAACAAAAAAACAAAAAACAAAAAAACCAACCAACCAAAACCTAAAAAATCCCAAAACAAAAAGCTCTTCCCCTTAGTAAAATTAAAAAATAAAAATTAAAAAAGGGGAACAAAATGTTGTTTATTAAGGAAAAATAAAACTAAACTGAAATCCAGACAATAAAGTCAGGTCAAGGTAAATATAGAACAAAAAATATGCTGCTGAGTTTATAAACCGTAACCAAGCTCTCTTCTATGGATTTTTAAAAAATATATTACGTTTTCAAAGGATCCACGCAGGTATAGTTAGAGCCACTTCCACAGTCCAGCAGTTACAATGTTTAATCCTATCAGCAGGAGAGCATGGTTTACTACAAAAAAAGACCTTAGTAAAGAAGTTGGGAAATTATTTGCACTAGAACTAATATTCTAAACTAAAACTTTCCTGATCTAGCATTTGCAGTTGGGAGTTAGCAATTCTGCTCATTTGTACATCCACTGATCATCCCAAATTCATCTGCATGACATACTGGAAAGGCAGATTTAAGTCCGTCCCAGAAAATCTCACCTTGGTAATCCTTATCTCATTCTTTCTTTCTCCTCTCCTGAGATGGGGCTGAAGGCCTGTAGTACACCCCATACCATCATGTGCTTTAAGGAAAGCAAATATTTATTCTACCTCTGAACCCTTGCCATGGTCTTCCAAGCAAACCAACACACTGCCAAGTTTCCAAATGCTGTTTATTGACTTCAATTACTATTATTTTTTGAAATAGATAGTGGCTAGAACATTAGTCCTCAGGTGACTAACCAGAGGCAATGGGAAGATATAGATCAGCCAATGCTAAAATCTTAAGTGTAAGGAAGAAGAGATGGGAGGAAAAGAAGCATCAAGGGCCTGGCCAAGCACTTGCACAGAACGACTCAGCCTAATGCACTTGGAGTCACTCTCGGGTAGAAATCACTGAGCAGAGCTGCACTGGGAGCCAGGAGATGAGATTAATGAGGTCACTGCCTACCAGAGAACTCCTGGCAGGAACTGAGGCCAAGGTTCCTGGCAGGAGAACTTGGGATCTGCCAGAAGCTGCATGAGGCAGATGAATCAGACCTTCGCACAAATGTCCACGCCGGGGGACAAAAACAGAAAAAGAGAAAAATCCCGTAATGTGAAAAAGCCACCCTGCTTGTGTAACTCACTACATTAAACTAAATTTTAATAGCCACAGGACACGTTAGTTCTGTTTTTTTTTAAAGCAGCTTTGAAGAGCAACATCTGTTTCCTAAAAAGGCAGAGTCCAGCTTCCCAGTGGAGCTCTCCACCACTAGATCACAAATCACCATGCAGAGAGACAGCATCCATCCCTGAGACTGGGACACTGGTAACAGGAGGAGACCTGGGGGAGGAAAAGACTTGCCTAACACCAAACAAAACAGCCCAAAAAGCATACAAAACAAATGCACATGGGAAGTTATGATAAGTTTAAAAACTATCTTGGTGACAAAAATAATGCACTTTCCTCCACAATGGAGCACAATGCACTGCTCCTCTTAATTTGCTAGTCCTACATTAGATAGCCTTATCTAGGCATTCTTAATTCCATCATTTGTATAATGGCAAAACCTAATCAATATGATTACATGACCAAGGAAAATACCACATTTTAGAGAAAAAAAATATGATTTTACTATTAATGCATTTGTGTCACAAAGCTTGTCTACTTCCTTGAAATAGCAAAAAATTAATGTAGAGGAACATACTGTTTCCCTGTTTACTCTGAATAAAAAGCAGCAACCCCCCAGTCCATGAAAACAATCAAGCATTCCATCTGTGAAGGTATCATTGGCACATATTCAGAATATGAGGCACCAACTGGCCATAGAGAATGGACAAGACTAATTTATGTCATTTTAGGTCTTCAGATTTAGGAAAAAAAAAAAACAAAAAACAAAAAAAGCCTTACAATAAAAGGTGCATTTCGTGACACAAAATTACAATCATTAGATGAGTTACCCTACTTTAAAATAATTTTAATATAATATGTTTAGCTCCTTGAAATTGTCTTTTTAGATTGTCCCCTAGTAAAATATTTTTTTCAATAAAGTAATTTACCAAGAGCTAAATTGCTTTGCTCCTATTAGAGCTTCTCCTGTACCTATTTTATTTTTGCCTTGACAATGTATTTTAAAGGCAGTAAAGCAGAAAGCAGTAAAAGAAGCAATAATGAAGGAAGAGACACACAAAGTGATCCTTAATGGATTGTCAGCTCATGAAGGCAATTCACAAGCTGGAGCAAAATGAGTTCTATGCACAAAAGAAATCAATACTCATTGTAGCATCCTTCCTGCTACACTGCAATTTATCAGCTAAGCAGAATGCTGTCACATCTCATAGGTCTCTGAGAGCTCCCTGCTCTCCCAAGCAATATTTATTCTCCAGGGGTTCCTCCCCAGCTGAATCAGATCCAAGAACAGCACCCAGCCACTGACTCGTGGGACAAGGCACAGACCTCAGCAGCCAGGGGCCAGGATGAGCCTCAAACCAAGAGGTGCAGAACCTCACACCTGACACAAAACATCCCTGGAAGGGCCATCTGTGCCCCTGCTGTGCTCAAGGCTGCTGAGTCACCACATCCATATTTACACAAGCAAATAGACCGGCACATTTATTATTAAACTGAAAGCGGGGATGTGTCCAAGCTGCCTGAAACTAACATTGCACAGTTATGTTTTAAGGACAGATGGTAAAAAAAAAAAAAAAAAAAAAAAAAAAAAAAAAAAAAAAAAAAAAAAAAAAGGCAAGTGCTTCCTTAAAAATGAATATATAAATACCAAGAGACAATCCAAAAACTCACATGAATCCAAACAGTTTGGAAGTAGTAAAGATGAACAATGATTTTGCCATGAGCAAGACTCACCACAGTCACACTAGTCATCTAAACCTGGAAATAAGTAAGCACCTAAATTCCTATAGTCCCCACAAGCAAGCCAAAAATTTTAAGGTGAAAATTTCCAAATGCAATTCAGAGCACAAAGCCCTGCAAACCTGTTAATGTGGCTGGAATAAATAACAGCAGAGAACTGAGAGACTGGAAGGTCACAAACTCACCATTTACCTAATGGAGCATATTTCTGCATTTCACATTATCTAGAAGCCTTCTAATGAAACATAATAGCACCAAAGGAAATACAACCCCTCTTTAAAGAGATGCTCCCATCAGCTCACTGCTGTAAGGAACACCCTCAGCACACCAATCAGTCTTGAGTGGGTGTGAGGGCTGCTGAGAATTTGCAGTGACACAAAAATATTTTTTCCTAGAGAGCAATGGTTATGAAACACCTGCCCTCCCATGGGGCAGGCTGGAAGATGCCTGGAAATTCTGGGTAAATGTTTTGAGATTGGTTTCAAAACATTCAAGAGGTCAGTTTGGGTGTTTTCAGTTGAGAGTAAAAGTTGATGAGTAAAAGTAAAGCTCTGTGTTTTAAAGGCTTCCAAACAAGCATCTCCAAGGATAGATCAGCTTTTCTCCTGATATCTTGCCTCCTCCTCTCAAAGGACATAGAAATTTTTGATCAGGTGACTTAAGAAACTGCTACAGTAGTCAGAGCAAATTGGGAAAAAATAATCTTGGGAAAGTGCTGCCTACTGCTCTGGTAATCTTGGCCATTTCTTTCTCTAGGAGATACCCAGGAATTGCCAATGGAAGGCCACAGAAATTAAATATTGTGTGAGAAAGAAAGTGAGATACTGAGAGGGAGATTGAGAGAGGGTACATGAGATATTGCCTCCTAAAATTAGAGGAAAAATGCTTGACTAAATATTGTGAACATAGTCAAGTAATCCTTTTTTTCTTAAGAAGCTACAGTATAACAATACAGCAGAAGGACAGCTCCTCCTAAATTATCAATATTTAACATCACTTCAACATGCCCAGAATCCTGGAGGGTTTGTTGGCAAAATCTAATACACACAAACCTAGTAATTTTTATAGAAGGACTAGATGTAACAAAAGTTGCTGGTATCTTCTGAGTTATGCTGGAGAAAGCAAGCTATGAGAACACCCAGGGAGCCCCAGGCACAGAACTGCTCCCTTGTCAAAAGGAAAAACTAGTAATAAAATTAAATAAACACATCAGTGGTAAGAGACACTGAATTTCAAAAACAGACAGTAAAGGTCCTCTGACAAAGTCCCCAAAAAACCCAAAAGAACTTTACAGAGGAATTTTCTGAAGCTTTGGATCTATTTCCAAGACATTTAGGAACAACACAACACACAGAAGGACGTTCAGTAGGAATATTCTTTTATTGGTTTAAATAGCAGACTTTGCTTCAACCTTAGAACCAGACAGACTCTGGAACACTCCTCTGCACAAAGCAAGTTTATACAGGATTTCCCAGTTCCAGAAGGCTTTGGCCAGAGCCCTACCAGAAACAACATTATCTCAAGAGTATATGTTTTGACTATTTGGCATTTCCCACCTACTGCTGGTAAATCTCCAAACAAACAATGAAAACAATTAATTGGCAGATTACTGGAACAACAGACTTTCCCTTCACAACTCAGCCTTAAAAATAACATTAAACCATCCACGCACCTCTTCAGCCTTTCCTCACTCTTCTCTCCCACTCCCTCCTTTAATCCACTGCCATCCTGGAAATCACACATTAACCCCTCACCCTTGCACACACAGCCCTGCTTCCAATACATAAAATTCAAAGGGAAATTAAAAAAAAAATACAGTACAACGACTATTCTGTGCCTTGTTCATTGCTCATCAGACAGTCTGGAGGTCACCACTTAAGACTTAAAGCAGGAGAAAATTAAAGACTAAAATGTTGTATAATCTTTGCATGGCAGAGACATTTTTCTGTCTGATTTATATATATAAAAAAGCACTATTTATTTTATTTTTTTTTTATTTTATTTTATGGATGCCCCATCTGTACAAGTGTTGAAGGCCATCTTGGACCAGACTCTGAGCAACCTGGTCTTGTAGAAGGTGTCCCCACCCACGGTAGGGGCTGGAACAAGATGCTCCTTTTCCAATTCAAACCATTCCAGAATTCTATGATTTAGCAGAAAGAATAAATGCTTGGGACATTGGAATGAACCTGCAGTTTGCTGACCCTTCTGGCTTTAAAGCAGTGATGACCACTCAAAGCAGCTTTACTAAAACATAACATTGAAGGGTTTGACACATGCAGAACAAAGCAGGTTGGTATGTTGGTAGGCTTGTAACAATAAAATATTTGTGCAGTTTAGGGACACATGACCTATAAAATACAGAGCTGAAGATTAAAAGTTGAGCAGGAGACCTGTACATACTTAAAAAGCACACACATACATGTGCACCTATGTGTATTTTACCTACACGTAAAGTACAGATGGATGATAATTAATGCCAATGTATATAGACACTAAGACCCAGTTTTTTTGGAGAAAATATTCTCCCTGTAATTATTTTAGGAAGATAAAACAGGAATGGATAACTCCTCCGTACTTAATACAAGATTTGCAAGTCACTGAAACAATAATATACTATTTAAATTAATTTTAATACATAGAACCAGCTACTAGTAGCCAATTCTGTTACATAGTTTTAGATAAAATACTAACCCTACTAAGGTTTATATACATATTTTATTGACTTCAATAGAACCCTTTTTCCATCCTCAGTCTGGTGAAACCACTGTGCATTCTCAATATTGTGAGGCCAGAACCTACTCAGTGTGCCAATCTAATTACAGGTTTTGTCAGACATACATACAAGCTGACAGTTCAAAAGAACTTCCATCTTGAAAAAGCTCCAAGATTTATTACAAATAAGTTGGGCCTCTTACCAAGACATGCAGAGATTAATTAATTTATCTACATTACTACATTTTTCTCCATGTTTGCACTGCATTTTTCTCAATAATGTTGTAGCCAGATGCTTCAGTTCTCCTAGGTCAGATTTTTTACTGGCTCCTTGCCACATACACTGTGTGCACGTACAAAAATCTTTTATTTTATAAAGACAAAGTATCTCCATATAAAGATTTCTTTGTATGGAGATATTCAGTTGTCCATCTTTCCAAAAAGAAAGGCAGCACTAGATTTCCAGCAAAAAGAAGGATAAGTTACTTTCCCTCTGGTTATTAGTAGCCCTGATGGAATGTCATCATTCAAAACAAACTCGTATTCCTTCTTTAGACACTCCAAGCATGTTTTACTGTACATTGTGACTTTCAGATTCCTCCTCATTTTCCCTCCCTCATCAGACTAATTTGCTTTCGCTGCATGATAGAATCTATGGGCTGAGGGAACATCAGGGATAATCACGACGTTTCCAAAAGGATTTATTACAGATTATAACAAACTCATCACCTTAATGGGATTTGTCACACAATAGTTTAAATCAACGCTATAGATCTACAGAGGATAACAACTGCTTTAAAATATAAGGACCAAACCTGAAAAGAGTCATTAGGTACATAATGAACTCCCTCAATTCCCATGTAAATCCCAGCAGCCTCCTCAAGAGCATGGATAGGCATGATTAAGACAGAAAACCCATGTTGCAAAATACTTCACCTAAGACTTTTGCACTTCTCATGCACTTATTTATTCTAAGTCATTTAAATAATATTGCAGAAGCCATTCTTGTATTAAGGCATCTACTGCACTGTGATGAGCTGAATTTTCTGTTGTTGGTCCTTTTCTTTGGGAAAGAAAATTTCTTTTGGTCCATTAATATCAGCTCTAAAAAGATCAAAATAATGTATTAATCTCAAAAAACCCCAACACTTTATCATTAAGGCTATCAGAATGCTAACACCATTTAAAACCAATATGAACTAAGACAGACAAACACTCTCACTCATACCCTGGCGCATTCCCAGTGAGGTTTGGGACTTGATGAAGAAGAGAAGCAATGGAAGGAGCTTCTGGAGCCTGCAGTGCATTAATCACCCACCAGGTTCCTACCATGTACTCTAAAGAGTCAATGGCACAAAACCTCACAGCTGTCACCAAGGGAGGGATTTTACACTCAATATGAACCTTGGGGGAGTGAAAATGATCCTAGCCTGTAATGCCTGCAAACCCCCTTCTAACCACAGGTCACAGTGAGAAAATTACCTTTGGTACATCAGCAATCCAAAGGGGGAGGAAACAGGAGAACTTCAGACACACAGCTCCCATTGGCAGAGAAGCAGACATGGCTAATTTACCACATGCACTTCCATAAAATGCTGATGCTGACAGGAGCATCAGCTGGTAACACACTCCTTTATCTTTTCTCCTCCTCATACACACCAACCCACACAGTCAGCAACTGCTAGTTAATCCAGATCAGAAGATGAGTTTGCCTCAAAAGAAACCACACAGACAATCGAAATGAATTGCTGGTCTCCTCCAGAATGCCAGATATTCCACACTGGAGACAGGAGCAGGAGCTCAGACAACCTACGCTTGCTGACTGCTGCCCCGCTGTGGTGGATGCTTTAACAGACCTAAGATCACAGAGAAAAACAAAATGATCCTCCTTCACTCTTCTCTCATATTCCTTCATTCTTTAGGGTTTTCCTTTAAATCTCTACATAAGCAACAGGGGAATCAACAGGGAATAGTGTGGTTACTGAATGCTGTTCCATGTCAGATTTCTCCTTAACTGGAAAAGAAAAAGAACTGCCCAAATAAACGTTACTTTTATTTCCCAGCTGAACTGCTCAGTAATTTTTCCTTTTGGTTTGTCAAGCCAGATACACAGCCAGCTTTACATGTCTGCCCATCCCCACAAGTCCAGGATTTGGGAAAAGCCGACTTACACAACAGAATAAAAATATTAAAAGTAGAAAGGCTTAGAGGATCAAATAAACACTGGAGAGGAAAAGAGAACATAGGTCTAAGGCAAAATCCAAAATGCCTTTATCAGTCAGAGGAACTACAAGCTTCTCCTTGAACTGTGTCTTTTTTCAAATGATGGTTTATAATGTGAGAGATTAAATCAGATACATTAAACTTTAAATAACAATTTAAATCAAATATGTGAACATATACTATAAAATAACCAGTTTAGGCAGCTTCAAATTATGGCATTGATAGGAACTAAAACTTAAGTAGAGTGGAATTTAAATTCCTTGGAAATGAAAACGTGAGCCCATTACACTGCACCTGTATCAGCCAGCTAAGCTCTCAGGGCTGCTCCCAGGTGTAGTTCCCTCTCCTGGGAAATGTCCCTCTGGATAAACCCATGACCAAGCCTTTACATCTCCCTTGAGATGCTGTAACTCTACTTAATCCTCAGCCAGGCCAAAGGCAGCTCTTTCCTGGCATCTCCACACCTTTCTCTGTAAAAATACCTGCTGCAGTCTTTTTAATTCCCCTTTACAACAGCCCTAGAAAATACATCGACCCTTTTCTACTCCAGTGCAACAATAACAATGATTGAAAAATATACAAATGGTTGTATATTTTCTTCTGATTCCCCAGCTTGGTGATGACAGCTAACACAGTCCCCTCCCTCAAATCCATCCTCACCCACCCTATCTTACCTCAGTAGCTCACACTGATTATTTCCCATTGCACTGACCTCTAATACAACAGCTTGGCAGTACTCAAAGCCTTCTTAAGAACTCCCTGATATAGCCTCTAACAGTTATTAAAATTGAAAGCAGGTAAGATGCAAACATAGTCATATAATTATGGATCCCTAACACAAAATCCTTTCCCGGCTCCCAAAAAAACCCTACATATTTTATGATTTCATCACAGTGGATAGCTGGCCACAGCATAGATGAAGTTGAGCTACAGCTCACAAGGGCCAGAGCTTTTTAAGGAGAAAGCTGCTATTTCCAGCCCTCCTCCTCTGCTTCTCAGAAATCAACCCACTGCTTTATTCCCTTGCACACTCCTAAACCAAGGATGGCACCTCAGATCCAAAGGGGATGGATGACCAAGATGCATCCATCCGCGTTTATGGATGCCAAACTTGCGTGCTACCAAATCTCTGCTGGAGCTCAAGGCTGGGCTAGCTCAGATATGAAGACATAGGTGAAAGGGATTTTATGCTGGATTTGTGCTGTTGGCAGGACAGAAAACAGCAGCTGTAGTTTAACGCTGACACGGACAGGCTGTGTGTGATTCGATACAAAGTCTACTGCCCAAAGCTATCCTTTCACATCCCAGTGAAGAGTGAGATCTGTGCTACATCCAAACATGTCTCTGAGCTTGGCAGGGAACTCAAAGGAAGTGTGCATAAACTAGAGTGAGAGAACAGTGCCATCCTCCACCCAACAGCAAAATCCTGTTCTCGCTTTATTTGCCCGAAGTTGACTAATACCTGTCTTCTGAACTGAAAATGTCTGTCATCCAGCCCAGAATTCATCCCAACTGGGCTCCAAAGAAACTGCATTCAGATAGACATAAAAAATAAAAAGTCAGATGAATCCAGCCAGAATTGTCAGTGATTCTCTACAGCCTACAAAAAAAAAAAAAAAAAACNACTTCATATGACATGCACTGTGTCTATGTGTTCATTATTTAGTAATAAAAGACAGGCATGTAAAACACCAGCATCTCTTTCAAAGTTCTGTGTCAGGGATGAGTGGGACTGTGCTCACACAGTGCATTTCCAGGAATACTTACTTTAAACCTGCTATGTAGCCTTCTAAGATTATCTTACTTCCAGGCTGATTTATTTGTAAATTGTCAATAAGGTAAACTAATGTAAAACAGTTATTATCCTAACAACAGTTAACAATTAAACTCTTCCACCCTTAGCAGACCTCCACAAAATCATTGCAATTTTCCTTGTATTTCTCTTTTTAGGATAATACCCACAGGAATATACAATGTTAAAAGTTGCAAAACCAGATTTTTGAATAGGAGCGAAGAGGTGACCTTCCTGGCTAAATTACTGTGTCTGGAAAAGCTGTAGATAAAATAATCTATCCTTCTTATAATTACTGAGGGATCTGGAGGGAGGGAAAAAAAGAAAGTGCTGTAATTTTGAACTACCATATATAAGTGCTAGACATCCTAAACTCCAAGGGTAGATTTTGAATTAGAAGCATAAACTGATTAAATAAAACAGAAGGAAAACCAAAACCGAGCAAAAACCCAAGGCCATTCAAGCAACCTGCAAAGAGCAGAAGTGGTCAAAGCAAAAGAAATTCCCCACAGCAGGGCAGAGCAGGGCTCACTTTGAGAGGAAAATCCACTCACGGGGAAAGGGAAAATTCTCCACTTCTCCAGCCCAACAAGACAAGAATAGAGGGGCTGATGAGCTCTTGTGCTTCTCACCGTGTTTCCTACCTAAAGATCATGTTGAATTTGGGGAGGGCTGGGTTGCTTGGGGTTTTGGGGGTGGGAGGAGGGAGTGTTGTTTCAGTTCTTTACAATTATTCCTTTTTATTTTCTTACTACTAAAGACTGACTGTGTTCCCATGGGATACAGATCCGAGCACCTGGGCTGAAGGTGTGTCAGGAGTTTGGGAGCAGTCTGTAGGGAACAAAAACATTTTCCCTGCCAACAAACATTACATGCAAAGAACAGCAACCACGACTTTATCACAGCTTTGCAGTTTTAAATTCATCATGGGAAATAGGAAATTTCTGCCTGTATATGTACTCTGTTGCTTTTCCATGAGACCAAAAAGACACAGGTAGGAAGAAGCAGTGGACAGAGGCAAGAGGGACCTGTCTCCTTTGCCAAGCATTTGGCTGCTTAAACCCCAGGCATCAGGGCTACAGAGATGTATCCAGAAATGCTGATCAGGTACTGGGAATTGCTGTTCTCTCAAAGAAATTCCCAGTATTTAACAGATATTGGAAGTTTTTAAGAGGTTGAGAGACAAATAAAATTCAGAGGGAGTCTGTTGCCTAAATGCATCTCAGGCCTTTCATATGCCCTAACCATTTGAATTTGCATTCAGAAAGATTAGAGTCCAGTTAACTGTTAGGAAAGATGAATATTTAGAATTATCTCAAAGCACTGCAAAAATATTTTTAAACCTTCTCTCATAAAACACTTGCATCTTTGAAATGAAATAGAGGAGAGCAGGAGAGAAGAGGGCAGTAGTGAAAAGCATTTAATATACATTTTTTTTTCAAAAGTGAGATCATAAAAAATACAAAGCAATGCATTTAATTAGTTTTTCTCTAATTATCTCCTCTAACACTTCTCCCCCATCCCTCTATTTTTTTTTTTCAAACAGTATCAAACAGATGTATTCAGGATACAGACCAAAGTAGCTTCATTTCAATTACAGGACTTTTCTATTGGAATCGGGAGAAGCTGCAATACAAAAGTGCTTTTAATAAACCACTTTTTGGCAAAGGAAATGAGATCAGCTCAAGGTTTCTCCAATGTCATACAACAAAGAGGCTGCAGCACCCTCCCACCCTGCCTGGGAGTCATCAGACTCACGCTCCTGCCTGCCAGGACACGACCAAGGGCTATTTCCAGGCTTTGGCTTCCCACTCCTGCACCCAGCTGTGCTGAACTGCTCTTGTCCTTATGCTCACTTTGAGCCAGAGCCAACCCAGCTTCCTTCCTCACATCTACCTGGGAAAAGCGACACCAGTCACAAGTCTTTCTCCAGCAAAAGCCAGAAACAGAAAATGGAAAAACAACAACAAAGAAACAAAAAACACAAGCCAAAAAAACCACCACCAGCCAACAACAAAAGCCACCAAACCCTGGGTTTTCAGAACATCTACACCAAGTGGCAGCAAATAGTCACGATGGTGACACTTTTACCAAAATATTCTGAAATATACAGCATTACAGATGGCTTTTCACTAGAAGTGTGCACTTATAGCCCACACAGTATTTACTAAAGCCAAAAGAAATCAAGAGTTGTTTGGGTTTGGTTTCTCTTTTAAAAGAATGTCACTGGAGCTGTAATTTGAGGTCTTGCTCATTCTTACAACTCAACATTCCCCCCCCCCCATCAACATTACTGGCTCATAAATGACTGTTTCTAGCTATGCCACTATTAAACTTCAAGTTCACATCAGAATTTGTGCATTATTCTTTCACCTCACACATCTATTAGAAAATTAGGTTGATCCACTTCTTTACAATTGAGAAAACCCAGTCATTTTCTCCCCATAACTTTAACTTCACAGATAACACCAGTGATCCAACAAACAACAGGAAATGCTGGAGGTAAAATAAGGAAGGTGCTTGGGGAGGGATTTTATAAAGGCTCATATATTTTACTCAATTTTTATTGAGTAATTTCTAGGTGGGCAAAAAGCCAGCTGAACAGAAGGAGCCGGCACAGGCAGGTAACAGTCAGCCCATTTAGGGCTGGTATGTCCAGTTGTTAAGGGGAGATGCCAGCCCAGGTTTATACATCAGAAGCAACAGGAAAATGCCTCCCTACCAACCTTGCTACCTTGTAATTCAAAGTAAATACAAGTGACCTGTACTTAATTCGACAGGGAAATGCTATCTTTTAAACTCAGTGTAAAATACTTTTATACACAAACTAAGCTTGGCCACTTACTGGTTTTCTCTGAAAAAGGAGTCTACAAATATATTATCTTCCTTATTTTCACAAATATCAGTCTCTTAATGCACGAGATCATCAATATTCTAACAATTACTGCAGCCTTTTGTACGTATCTCAGCATTTTGCTACAGCAACAGTGAGCAGCAATGTCCCAGAAGTTCACGTTGTACACATTTCATCATCTAAAGCAAACATTTGCACAGATTTCACATAATCATGGAAAAAAGTCTCAACACAAACAGACAACGTTAAGAGGAAGGGGCCTGAGCTTTAAAGTCAACAGGCATTTTGTCACCAACTTTGATGAAACATCTCTGCTGCTCGGGTCGGCAAAGAGAGGAGGAGGCCCTGAAACAAGAGCGTACATCAGTGAGTAACACTCACTTCTCTGGCCACACAAGGAGCTCTGCAGCCAGGAGAATACTGACTATATCTGGGCCTTATCCCATCTGCACAAGACAGAGCCAGAGCAGTCTGAGTTTTCAGACATCCCACCGGAGCTCCTGTCCCAGAGACAGAGCCGAAGCACCTTGGGTTTATTCATTTATTTTTAAATCCTTAAGCAGAGTCCATTTTCCCCCCATGCTGTTGCAGATGCCTGGGTCCCAGGGAGGTGATTAGGAAAGGCTGGACAGAGGCACAAAGTGATTTTGATGCAGTGATGTGGGAACAACTGCTCAGGAAATGCAAGAGGGCAGCTCTGCTCTGCTGGTGCCAAGCTCCTCTCCCGGCCCTGAAGCACAGCATGGGATTTAACTTAATTACTGAACTTCTGCAATGAATTCTGCCTAGTGTCAGATGGAGAAGCAGTAAGGGTTTAACTGTCTGAAAATAACATTTCTAAAGATTGTGCCTTGTTTTTCTGACCTGGTTTATACAATCCTAAATGGAAAGAGATTAGGAATTAGACATATGCAGTGTGAAAATCACAAGGTTTGTTTTGTGAACTCGGCTCAATAAAGCGAAACAGAAAGGATAAACTACTTAAAGATGTAATCAGTAAGAGAAGATCTGGAGACTGCAGGGATGGATAGTGAGGGTGTAGTTCTTCCTGTTTATGCAATTACCCCTAAATCAAGCCAGAGAGACATAATCCAAGGGGAACAAAGACAGACAGACAGACATGGCACTGATTCTGCTCTCAAATGCTTGAAATAGCATGAACTTTTCTTTGCAAGCTTAATTCTTGAGTGCTTACTTAAATGAGATCCCCACTGGTTTTAATGACGAGCAGGCCAATTAATTTCAAAGGACACATGAATATTCTACTGAAGGAAAAGCAAGCCCAACTGCAAATGTAAATTAATAAAGGCATTACAGGCTTTCATACCATCACCTGTCCCACACTTTCATCTCTCACCTGAAAGAAAAAAAAACCTGCTTCCAGTAAATGCTGTTTGGCAGAAGTGAGCACCCAACAGATGTGTCTGCATCAGTGCTTTATTTCCCACAGCGGGTGCCTCGGGACATCCCAACTGTTCTCATTTACCACGTGTTGGTTCCCACCATGGAGAGGTCCTGAAGCACACAGGTGACACTGGAAGATGTGCTCCAGGATTTGCCCAGCACACTGCACCTCCTGCTGGCCTCTCAGCCCCCTGGAGCAGATCAGAGCCAGCAGGGAGGAAAAGCCCTCAGGTCCATCACTGCACACACACAGGGGGTTTGCTGCTCTTGCTCTACAGTCCTGCTTCTCTTGTGCCTCCTTACCTGCTAAAACAGACACTGCCAACAACACAGGGAAGAAATTTTGTGTGCTTTGTACACATCTGTGCAAAAGGGAATGTCTGCGTGCAAGCACGTAATAAAAAATGTCAGATGCTTTAATTTTGTCTTGCTTTATCACCTGTTAGACTGCAATGGAAACAGTATAACTGCTATAAGCATAATATCTAATTGCACTTTCATCTTATAGAGTAAAACTCTGATTCTGGAAATAGCTCAGCCTACATAATATGTAGACATATGGCCACATCTATGTTATAAAGAAATTGCACAAGAGGATGAATCTCTAGCTTGATGCAACTCTTGTAAATAAACATGTACCATGACTGCTAATTAGATTCATTCCAATTTCCTAGACCCAACACACGCTTTCCAAAGCTATCCAAAGGGCAGCCATTGGTCAGGACCTCTCCTGGGGGCTTAGCTGGCACTTGGGTAGAATCACAGAGAGGAGTTTAATTTCATCCAGCTCCCCTGTGACTGCACTGCCACACAAATCACACCAACACGTGCTAGAGGGGGGAAAGGTGATTCACTTCCAAACTTCAGCCCCTCTCTGAAATAAATTACAAATGCAGGCACTGGAAAAAATAATTCTACATCACTTCAGCTGCAACAGGGCAGCTCCTACAGCTCAGATGGGCAAGGCCATTCCCACCATCCTGGCTGAGCAAAGCTGGAAGGATCTGCACATCACTTCTCAGGCTAAAGGTCTGCTCAGATAACACAGGGTAACAGTGCTGAGCCAAGGCAGTGGGTTCTTTCCTACAGCCCCATAGCTGACCTAAAAACTCACCAATTACTGACAGAGGCAGCAGGATCTCCCTTCTGACTCCCAAGCACTGGCAAGGATCAGGGAAGGCCACATGGGTAGAAACTGGAGCAATCTTTGGGCTCTTCAGTGGGTCAGACACACCTAAATTATCCAAAGGCAGATATATGTATATAAAATATATATATTAAATAGTAACATCCAAATAAGGATGCGACCCACTCACCACTGCCCAGTTAGAGCAGACCATTGAAGAAATCTCATTTACAGTGCATTCCATTACTGGAAAAGCAAGACAAGACTGTATTTTAAAAGCTGTCACTTACTGACAACTTGCAATACGTGGTTACAAACAGAGGAAATGAGTGAAATGGGCATTTTTCTTTAGGAAGGATGAGATGGGAATGGCTGGCACTTGTCTTGGTCTCAAAACATAAGACTTAAGTCTGATGATAAAGAAGGGTTTGCAAGACTAACAACAAAAGCTTGCATGTTAGAGGATTGAGTGCATGTATGAATTTACAAGGGGATTAATTTCATTTACATGCAGGCTACATTAAAGGAAACAGAAAAGCCACTGCATTCATTAAAAAAAATAAATATAAGATTGAAAGCTGGTATTTAATACAGCTTAAGCAGGAAGATTGTGCACTACATAAGCAGGAAATCTTTCCAAAAGCCCCACTTTTTTGGTTACATGAAGACAGTCAGGAGTGCTGTGTTCAAGTGCTAGCAAGGCCCATGATGATCCCTGCCTGTCTAGCAATTTGGGCTTATTCAACTAGTAGTCTAACACTTAATACATTGTAAGGAAGCCAGTTCTCTTCTGCTATGTGACACTTTTAAACAATTTATATATTTCAGTACAAACTGTTTTTATAGGTGGTAAGTGGATCTAAGTATTAAATAATGAAGAGATGTTCTTCCCATCAGTTGAGTGATTGCGACATTAAAAGACAGGAACATTACTGCACAAAAACTGCTAGATTTTCCCCTCAAAGAAGCTGCTGCTTAAATATTTCATCAAGTTACTTTTTCGAGTGGCACTAAATATTTTTAAAGATGTTACCTCCTCAGTAAATGTCTCACTAAGTGGCTTTTTTTGAACAAGGCAGTTGCTTTCCAGCCATTTAGCTTTTCTTCACACTTGAGCATCATGATGAACAGAGCACACAGGGTGCCAGACTGCTCAGAGCTGACCATTCTTTGTGCACACACAGAGGACAGCAAGCACCTGAGTGTGCACACCCAGAATCTAGAGTTACCACACATACATGGTTATTACAGCACTGGATTGTTGCTGCCTTCTGAAGGTGCCATCCTCGTGGGAGGCAAGCTGGAAAAAGCAAAGGGACACTGATCAAGGAACCATTAATGAGATTTGACAGGAAGAGTCCAAAGTTTCACAGTCTTGTTTTTCCTCTCTGCCATCCAGAAAACACAAAGTTTAATAATTTTTAAATTTTCAGTATACACATTATATCCTTAATTTTTTTGACTTTTTGTAGCTCACAAGTACAACACAAGGAGCAATTCCCAACTTATCTCATCAAAGCTACATCCTGCCACAGGTCCTTGAGATCTGCTCAAGAAATGGCCAGAGAGTCACAGACTTCTCTGGAGAGTCCATCTTCCTTTCCACTATGGACACTGCCCTCTTCCAGCTACCAGCCATTGGACCCACCTCAGCACCTGCAGCTGAAGCAATCCACACACACACACACAAACACAAAAAAAAAACAAAAAAAAAAAAAAAAAAAAACCCAAAAACCAAAAAAAAACCCCACAACAAAAACCATTCTCGAAAGAAAATTCTTGAAGAAGTATTTTCACTGCCATGCTATCACACCCTTCTCGTTCAACTTGAATATAAGAACAAATGGGGAATATTTACAAGCAGCAAAATAAGAGTAGCATAAACCAGCTTTACCATTTGCTCATTTGCAACACCTGAATACAGAAATTGTCATGTTTTTCCAATCAGCTAAATGCCAGCTGCAATGGTATCATTAAATCTGTACCAGGTCTAACAAATTAACAAGCAAAGCAATTAAGAGTGTATTAGAGACCTTATTCTTACAACATAATCAAAAATGCTTCTTTACTTCTGACAAAAAACCATAAATGTCAAAACAAAAGCTCAGAGCTCAAGTTCTCATCTTCAGACTGAGCAAAGGCAGTTAATCTACTTCTAAAATGGCATCCAGTTTTGAAAAATAGCTTGGAAAGATCTGGGATATGAAATGGCATAAAGCTCAGAAAATTATTTATTTATTTATTTGTTTGTTTATTTTTAAAGACAAGCATTAGGGAGGTATAGGCAGAAAGCAAAAATATGGAAAAAAGGTACATGAAAAAGAAAAGCAAAGCAAAACAGAAGCCCAGGACAGACAGACATAAAGAAGTACAGGGACTGTAACACAACTGCATTTAACAAATCATTTTCTCAATTACAAGTAACACAGTCACAGGCAGCTCCCAGTCCTCCAAATCATGGATGTAAAAGTAATGGAACAGGGAAATAAAGCAGCAAGAAACATAAACTACTAAAGTTCAACTTGGTTATTTTTCCCCTTAAAACAAGTGTTCAGCGACTTCAAGGGAAGTAATCACTAGATCTGTTTATTTTCTTCCAAGTATTTCTCAAATACAGAGCTCTGTCATAAAAATGATCACCCACCAGGCAATCTCAGTACTCCAGGATTTTATTTCATTTTTTCAAGTGTTCAAGTATGCACAGCAATTCACCAGCACTGCCTTTTAAAGTTTTATGATGTTTCCTTTCCTTCCTTTCATGGCCAAGCTTGGCACTTCAGCCAGGGTGAAAGCACCGTGGCAGTGCCACCCTGCAGGGACCCCAGCCCCAGCACAGAGAAAGGGGGACACAAGAAAACAGAAGGGTCACCCCAAAGCAAAGCACACAAAACCACAGCCAGTTATGTCCTCTGCCTCCCTGCAGGGATGAAGGGTGAAAGAGAACAGGCAGATGTAAGAGCTAATCCTGTTATGAAAAAGTTGACAATAATGTGTATTTCTGCAGCCTGGCAGTCTACAGCGTCCCTGGGAAATGGATGTTGCAAAAGCAAGATGCTTCTTCAGATTAAATAACCAAACATCTCGACTGCTGTCATATTCTTTTAGAAGTAAAAATGCATTTAGGATGACCAGCATTTGTTTGCTGTGAAGCTCAACTTCATTCAATTTATGTCTGTCATTTTTAAAATTCAGTCTGTGAAGGAATGATGGTTGCAGTAGGTAAGTGATAAGAATTACAATCTATCCAGGGTGGCAAAATTGAGAATATTAAACTGTACAACTGCATGAGAATCAACCATGATCTCGTAAGTTCAATAAAATGCATCCATTTCTGCCATGGAAGTAGCAAATTTGAGTTTGTTTGTTGTTTTTTTCCCAAAAAAACAAACCTTCAGTGGATTCAGATCATCCCCCAAAAATCACATAAGGAGAGTCAGCTAAATTTGACAGGGACATCAAAGAGCTCTGCTCTAGAATGAATGGAACCACCAAGGTGAGGTTTGCATCAGGCAGGACAACACAGAATTCTCACTCACAAAGCTAGGGAGATTTTCCACAGAGAAAGAAAAAAAAAAAAAAAAAAAAAAA
>WEIU01003274.1:513131-606554 GCA_013389925.1 Aegithalos caudatus
GGGCCGCATCCCCGCTTCCCGGCGCGCCCGCCCGCCTCTCCCCCGCCGGTACTCACGGTTCTCCCGGCCCGGGGCCGCCGGCGGAGGCGGCTCTGCCCACCCGGCCTCGCAGGGCTTGGTCGTCTGCAAGGAAAAGGACAAAAACCATGGTTTCTCGCAGGCTCTGGCGCAGACTCTGCGATCCTCAGCCTCCACGCCCGTGTAATGTACTCGCTCAGTTCTACAAAGCCCCCAGCAAACTGGACTAAAAACCATTAGGTACATCAGCATGAGGTAGCTGTGGCATACCCCCGGCTCCTTCACCAGCTTAAGTGTTCCTTTCTTTATTGCAGCACACAAACCGGAGCTGGCTTCCAGGAACCAGAATTTGTCACGGTGCACAAGAAAGATGCTTAAGTGAGGTCTGTTGTTTTGTTGGGGTATTTTTCCCCTCCGTAAGGTATCTGTGATTTGCAGCTGTCTCATGGGAGGTGTGAAACACTGGTAGCTGGCTCGTCTTCCAGCCTGCTCTACCTTTATTCTGGATTGTAAAAATCAAAATTGATGGGATGAATTTCCAGTGCCAAGAGAGGGAACACCTTAGAAAAGAAGCCCAGAAACATGATGTAACATCTGAACATGTCCCTTAGTCAGCATTTACTGCTGGCAACATAATGGCAGTGTCCTGTCATCTTGTCCTCCAAAACCGCTGAGCTGCTGCCAGAGGATTCAGGATGGGGATGTACAAACACTTCCCTGGCAGAAATCATTGTCTCAGGTGTTTGCATCCTTGAGAAAGGAAGCCCCAGTTTTTTGAGATGTGCCTCCTTCTGATAAACATCTTCTATCATTTACCCCCGTTCATACACAGTGAATAGTAAATTCTGACAGCTGTCACTCATTCTTCAGCATTTTCAGTACTTAGGAAGGAATTACGGAAATGGCAAAAGCGGAAAGTTTTGACAGCCCAGACAGAGGTGAGAGATCAGAACTTGCTGCTTCTTGCTACAGCCAAAAAAAGAGTGTGATAATGTAGATGCGCAGTAATGCGATTTTTCTGGTTATCAGGATGTACGTGTACGTCTAGAAATAACCAGCAAGTTCGTTGCCATGCAAAAATCAAGTCAATATTATAAATACCTGATAAATTTAACAACACAGCACACTTAAGGCCTGGTTCCCACTCCAGACAGGATCATAGGTGTGGCTCTCTCTCAAAAATGTCAGAAGTTTAGGAGAATTTATTCCTGGGAATAAATATATTCCAACTTGGACTAGAATTTATTATTTTTTTCCCACCTTCTAAACAGAACATTACTGATATGTGAGGACCCTTCTCCCTGGGAATGAGACTGCACAAATCCACCATCTCAAGGCACTGGAACCTTTTCCTCTGGAATCTTTGCACAGGCACATTGCTGACACATTTACTCACAGCTGGTGCAGCCACTCCTGGGCCCTTTCAGGGTTGTACAGCTGCTCTCTGGCCTTTCAGAGATGTGCAGGCACTGCTTGCACGCTCTTGTTAAGAGTCCAAGGATTTGGCAACATCTCCTTGTAGCAACAGAGGAAAAAAAAAATCTACTCCCACAGCTTGAGTTTCAAAGGTTCACTCTGCTTTGTACCAAACAGAAGTGGCCGAGAGCATTAAAGGCTGCTATAGCTTCTGCTCATGCAAGTCACTGTCCTCCTCTATTAAGGGAGGGAAAAAAACAATCAAAACCCACTTGATTCCTAAGAAGCACTGAATTAACAAAGGACAGGTAGTACTAAATAACACCTAACAAGCAAAATGCATATTTTATAGTCCTGTTTACTCTAGTTGTCCTCTTTTCTTTTTTTAATTTTTTTGGTGATCTCTGATACTTTGCTATCTTAACCTTCACCTAAGTTTTCTTGCCTCATTCTGTTTATTATGATCACATAGGCTCAAGGTGCTGCTTCCTTCCCAAATATTTTATTTTTAATAAGTTGATAATTTCATCAATGCCTAACCCTATGGCTCCTACCTACCATCAGTCTTCCCCATTTCTATCTCTCTCCTCCTGGGTAAGTATCTGGAGTTTCAGCTGTCTATATTGCTATTTATTCAAATCTCTACTATATAATAATAACCAGTGCTGTTGTTTACTCATTGTCTTATTCTTCTATTTGGGAAAAATCTCCAAGGAGTTGTTCCTGTATAAAACAGCAAATATCAACTCAAGAAACAGGCTATGGAATTGAGAGACATTCTGGAAAACTTGTGAACTAGAAGCCAGCGAACAAATTAAACTAATTCTTTTGCATTCTACCCTTTTTCTGCTTGTGAGAATACTCAATATTCTGCATTCTACTATTTAATAATATTCATTAGTTAAGAAATAGTCCTGGCATAACCCAGAAAAAATATTCAAGAGTACAAATATTCTTTTGGTTAACAGTTTTTAAAGCATGGCACAGCATATGTGTTACTAACATATCCTCAGAAATCATTCACTCTGTCCTGAAACATACCCATCAAGGATAGAAAGGAATGTCTGTGCTCAAGTCACAAGGAACTCAATTAAGTTCCCATAGCAATTCTTATTGAATTCAACAAAATTCACTTTATCCTACGAATATCTCCCTGTAAGGAATCTGCTGCCTGAGACACACCTTTTCACCATCTCCTGCACCTTCAGTCTCCTTGTATTGGTCCTTTTTTTTTTTTTTTTTTCCCCTTTTCCCTTAGCCTTGTATATGTCTCCCTATTTCAGATGCCCATCCTCCTTGCATTAAGCAGAAGGAAAGCCCAGGAAGGAGTATCCCACCTACCTTTTAAAGGCCATTATGGGCTAATGTACATTATACCCTGCATTACAACTGCACTCATTCATCAGCTGTGGGGGTGGTGCAGCAGGAAAAGGAGGAAACTGGGATACCCTGGAAGCCCAGCTCCCAGCACATCCCCCGTGGTGTGTGAAGAGCATCAGAGTGGGCTCCCTGTGCCAGCACCTGAGCTGGGTGAGCCCTGGTGTCAGAAAGCCAAGGAAAGGCAGCAGAGCCTTAAAGCCCTGTAGCAGGCAGGAAAATTATGGGCTGCAGCCCCCAAAGTTATGTCACAGGGAGAGGATTGTGGAGGCTTCAACTAGTATTTCTGCTCAATCTCAAAGGTAGCAGTGAAGATTTATTAAAACATACTCTGTTTCTTTTCCTTTGCTCCTTCAGCCCTGCAAAGCACATAATGTCATGCCACTGCTGGTTCAGAACAGCTCTGGGAAAAAGCTTGTCCAGCAAGGATTATCCCCTCCCTCTCTTCACATATCCACATAGCATCTGTGTGTAGCACCACAATCCTGTGTTCAGAAATGCAAACACTTTTCTGCCCCTGCTCTTCCCACACACCAATATTACCACTGTCTGCTTTAGGATGCTCTTGGGAAAAACTGTGTTGTTACTGGATATAATACACCATTCTCTGTATCTTCCCTTCCTAATGTTTATGCTGCAGAATTTCCCTAACAGCACATGCATGCTGCATCTTTTTGTTTTCTTACCTAATCCATTCCAAACGAACCCAAACCAGAAAAATAAAAATTTAAAATAGAATTTTCAAATGACACACTGAATATGAGGTGACACCAACAAGTAACTGATGTGCTATAATAGTATTAAACAGCAGGATATTTTCACAAAGGCCGGAAAATACCTGATGGCCCAAGCCAAAACTCCTGATGGCTGCACAAGCCACTCCTGACCATTTCAAACACTGAAAATGCAATTTACTGTGCTATGTTAAACATTGCCTTAGAAGCAAATCCTCTGTCAAATAGAGTGTCTCTGTGTGAAAAGCAAATGGAGCCAGCAACTGGAAAATGAATCCCCGACACAGTCTGTCATGGAATTATAGCTTCCCAATATCCATTCAAACAAAACATCCAAGTCAAACCCTAACAGAATAAAAGAAAACAAATCAAAAACCATAAGAAAATAATTGGATTTTATCTCAGGGGCAGTGCTCCCATCTCCAGTGGAAGGTGTACCTGTGTGTGGCTGGAGAGTCTTTGGGTGTTTTTGTTTTTTAGATGGTCTATTCTAAATGGGCTTTAAGTTCCCTTCCAATCCAAACCATTCCATGCCTTTTCCCAACTGACTGCCATATAACAACTTCAGTTTCACTTCTCTAACAATCTGTTCAATGACACCACCAAAACAAAACCAAAACAAAACAAAAACAAACAAACAAAAAAACCCCACCTCATTAAAAATATATAGATACCCTTTCATAAATCAAAAAGCAAAAGCTAAAAGACCACAGAATGAGTGTGATTCCCCCAAGCCACCAGCCCAATAAAATTCAGCAGGCAATGAACCTAACCAGCATTACATTAAAGCAAACAACACATGAACACTGTAAACAATAGCCAAATAGATCTCAAGCAGCCATTCTGCTCCTGGTACTTTTCTGAAGATAGAGTTGACTACATAACAAGCACTGAGTTTTCCATTTTTACCTATGAAAATTTTTTAATTTTATCCAGTTAAAACTTGCTTTGTTAAAAAATACAGCATTTCCAAGGTTCTTAAGGACTGAAAAGAAAGTTTTCAGTCAGGAAGTTTTAAGAAAAATAAAGGAGGCATTAAGGGAAAACCTGATAAAAGGAAATTCACAAATAAATAGGGAACTAAATTTGGAGATCTAGGATAGCAGATGATTTATGGCCATTTATTACAAACAGATTATTTTCCCTGCCAACATCCACACAATTTTATTTTTCCAGAGTTAAAAGACCGGAGCCTAAAAAAAATTGATCAAAACTGATCAAAAGTATTGATCAAAATTGGTCAAAAGTATTCCACAGTCAGTTAGAAACTTCACTACAGCCAGCTTGGGCTCATTTACTGAAGCAGTAGGTATTTCTGTGGGAAGAAGTCCTGAAATTCACACCAGGAATTGGCATTAGCTCCAGACTTTTCCACTGGGTGGTGGTAATGAGATCAGGAAGTTCAGGAGAGCCGGTGGCAGAGCTCAGAGCACCACCAGTATTCACTCATTTATGTACTCATTCAATCATTCTGTCTCCCCCTCCATGCACACCTACCTACCCTGTGTGTTCGTGTGCCACACTGGAAATCTGCTGTCACTCTAGTGAAAGGATGAAGGGAATAGTTCTGAAATTTCTAAGGGCTGGACTGTAAAATTAATCCTAACACAGTTTGCTGCTTTAGCATTCAGTTCAACGACATCATTTTCTCAGTGTAAAAGCTGAAGAGAGTTGAGATGAGACAGATGACAGGTCAGAAAATAGCACTATTTATTCCTGAATGAGCAAGTATAAATTAGAGCCCCACTGGAGGAAAAAACTGCTCCAGAGATTCATACAGTAATACATTTCATGGAGTTCAATAGATGACGTGCTATGACGGCTTCCTTTTTCATGTGATCCGTAATTGTCACAACAGAGAATGGAAATTAAACTTAAAATGTTGTGTTTACTTTCCCGACCTTACACATTTCAGTGAGATCCATTTTTCAAAATGGGAATGTTTGGCATAATCCGAAAATCAAAGCCCTTTACAATATTTATGGTTACGACCTCCCAGCTTAAAGCACCATAAATCACATCAGGCATTAACTGCTTCACTTTCACAGGGCACTAGCTGTAACAACACCAAAACACAGCACAGTGTTAAGCACATGCTGAGGAAGGATATTTCTAATATCATATAACATGATGCATTGCCATGCTTTTAAAACCACACGGTTTTTATGAATTATGATTTAAATACTGGTAGATACGTGCAGTCCAATAACAGCCTTGGAGTCCTTATTTTGGCCCTCCTGAGTGATGCTTGACACTAACAGCTTACTGCCTGAAAGGCCCTGTTTATCCATTAGAACAATTTCTTTTCCCTAATAACTAATGACTTACCAATCTGTCTGCTGCTGCGAAAGAAGATAATTACAAATTGGCATGTTAAAATGCTACCAAAAGAATTTAATCCAACTCACAAAATATTAATAAGTTATGTGCTTAATTAAAGATAACTATATCAAAACAGCTCAAGTACATTATAGATTACTAGCCTGAAAAAGAAAAAACACCATGGTAAGAAACAAAGTCACTGTTGCTCTAAAAATAGGGAGGAGTTCCAAAGCCCTGTGTATCTGATTTGGCATTTGGACAATTAAGAAATGTCTACATAATTCATTTAATCAAGTAAGAACTTACTCATTGCTCCAAGTTATATATCTCACGCCAAGTATTACCAAATACACGTTTCCTTGAGTATCTATAAGACCTGTGTGATCAGAAGACAAGGCAAAATACTATTAACAGTAATATGAAGACAACTGCCATGGGTAAGCTACAAATCTGTGTCCAAACAGCAACATGAACAGTGGTTTCTTCATCCAGTTTTTGAGGTGCCTTGGAGCTGTGTTGCTCTTGTATTGCTGAGCCCTGAATTAACAATCCTTGTCTACACGATGGGGCAATAAAATATCATAACTATTAATGACTGCACATTAATTTAATTAAAATAATGAGCACTCTGACATAATTTATTTATTATTAGAGTGGAAAAAGTTAGTTCCATGATTTTTCTGCTCTACAGCTACGTTCACAAGGCCTTTTGGATCAACAATTCCTTGTGATAGTTACATGGGAAGTGACATTGAAGAAAAACCTTCTCCAGTGTTAAAAGGCTGTGTTCCACATCCTTCATTGCATAATCATGATACAATGTATGTATGCATATATATAAATATGTATGTTTAGATAGTTAGGAGCTTAATTTTCTACTTTCTTTATTGCTATGTTCACTCCAGTGTCAAGTGACATACTTCTGTAACTGCATATTACCTTTTCTCCACACAAACCTGAATTTAATACAAGATATTGGTTATCTACACCTACACCCAAAATAAAGCATCTCTGCTTTTGCAGAATTTCAATACCTACACCTCCTAAATATATTAAATTAGCCTTGAACTAACCTTAACATCAGCATTCCCGCTAGAACCAGTGACCCTAATGCATTCTAAATGCTTGAAGTTAAGAGGGAAAGAAAGTATAAAATGTTTTAAAAGTCAAAACACAACTGAAGAATTCCCTGGGAACCCATGTGCTGCAGTCTTTACAGAAAAATGCATTTACTGTAAAAAAAAAAANCAAACAACAACAAAAACCTGAGGACATGGAGTTTGGATATTCAGAAAAAAGTTAAAAGTTCAGCTGAGAATGGATAAATTCTAGATGAATGTGATCTGTGAGGACTAAAGTAAATTGTGGAGAATAAGAATCAGGGATGAAAACATATTAAAAAAAGAAAAGTAAATTTGAATTCCTATGATTTACTGTATAAAATACAGCATTGTAATACAACAGAATTCTGTACTGACATGACTCATACTCCAAAATAAGGGAAAAAAAAAAAAAAAAAAAAAAAACAAAACTGTACTTAAATTCTCACGACCCTGGAAGAAATATTATGTTTAAACTCACTGATCTTGAGTTTGAAAAGAAGAAAAAAAAAATCCAACAAAACAACAACCAACCTACCCCCTAAACCAACAAAAATATCTCCACCCTACTTGTTTTGAAGCCCATTTTGGAATTTGTACCTTGTATTTAGTAAGCCTGAGGCTGGTGGACACTACCAGGATGGTCCCTCACTCCTTCATCATGCCTAAACTTACCACTTTTAAATGTCTTTGCTGCTACCCTTCTGCCAGCTGCAAATCACCATCAATTATTTGACCTAACACTGAAATAAAATTATCTTCAAGCCCTTCTCTCCCTTTTTTATAAATAATCATGCTTTACTGCAAGACACTGAAGTCTCTGTAGCTTCTGCTGGTAAAGCTTTATTGTCATTACTTTAATGCTTGAATATAAATTGATTCCTTGAGCTTCATAGTTATTTTTGTACATCTTCTCTAAATTCCCTCTGCTCACTTTCCTGAGTGAATAATTCTCTTATAAAAGTCTATTTGTATCCAAATGACCATAAGTGTAATCTACTTGCAGGAAGATTATATTTAAAGATTAACCCTTAAAGACAGCAATTTAAGTTTTTTGATTGGATATTCATCTCCATTATGTCCTCCATGTTATCTTTCAGAAAGCAAAACACAGATTAGTTTTGGAATAACACTCTAAAGGTTGAAAAGCAGGAGCTGTAACAAAATTGTCTCACTGAGGGTCTTTGAGAACATAAAAAACAACGATCAGGAAGCACCACTGGAAAGTGAGATGGAATATAAGGATGCAGGGCACACGTCTACCTCTGTGCTGCTGCTCCTTCATCTTTCTGCCTTTCCACTCCTGGAGGTTCCCTGGTGTGGGCTGACACTCCAGGCTGCCCTTGCACTCTCCCCTCAAGGCTGGCCAGCCCATCCTGGTTTTTTCAGGGACCACAGACTCCACACACCCACAAATTGCTCTTCTCATTGCTTAAATTCTAGCACAGCCAATTCTGACTGTAACTGATGCTTGGTTTTGCAAAGTATGTTTTCTTGCCATTTCTCATCTGCAGTTTGCTCACCCTTCACTTGAGGAACTAACAAGAAAGCCAAGAGAAACCCAAATACTATTTGTATTCATTTATTAGCAGGAAGCCAATTTTTGCTCAATATTACAACCGTGTATTTTGGATTTAACAGAACATTCCTCAAACTGAAGGCCAGCAGAGAAGTAAGTGGATTTTGGACAAAGCATTTTCTGCCCCTGTGAAAACAGCAGCAGGAAACAAACTCCAGTGGTCAAAATTGGATTGTAAAGATGAAAAATCATATGTGTTTCTGGTCTTTAAATTGCTACTCTACAGAGTGATAAGAAACATCATATAGAACCTTATCAGGATTTAATTTCCTAACAGAAATGAGAAAGGAATGTGCAAAGCCCCTCTTACATGATCTAGCATTAGATTGCAGCACATGATAAAAATATCTTAACAGGCGTATACCTAAGGAAGATAACATTCCATCTCTTCTTCCTGAAGATGCTTTCTATATACAAATTCTTTTAAAAATAGCATATTTCTGGTTTGCTGTGCACAACTATCTTCTTCAGGAAATGTTTTCTGGCAAAAACCTCCTTGCAGTTACTGTATCTTTTCAGTGCTTCTGTAATAATACCTTGTAAAATGCTCTTAGTATATGAGGTTTATGAATGAAACCTGTCAAAGTACACAGTACTACAAAAACAATTGCTAAATTTCTTTGAAATTTAATTCTTGGCTGTAGTGTCATAAAGGTTCTACACTAAAGCCACCACCACTGTGTGAAAAACCTGGTTTGTATGTATTTGTGGTTTGTATGTACGTCTTTGCCATGTCATTCTGCATCCCCTTACTGACTCTTGTATCCTAAATATACTTACTAAATCCCCCACATTCTATTCTATTTCTAGTCTCTACCAACTACAATGTTATTTCCAGATAAACTCGAATTTCCAAAGGGTTGCTCACAGTGAGCATCGCTGCCCTTTTGATCAAGAAAATGAGAACATTTTAACACAAATTTCGTACTTTTCACACTGTGATATATTTACTGCAGGGACACTATAAAAGAGCATTTACAAACATGTTCAGCATCTGTGCAGGGCCTCTGAGAGCAGAGGAGACAAGCAGTGCTCTGGATTTGGGACTACTTGCTCTGCTGGGCAGTGGGCAGCATTTTAAGATGAGTGGCCATAGGAAATGAGGGCTCCCCCCCTGCCCTCAGCTTAATCTTTTTTCTGCTCTGCAGGTTTTGCACTTTCTCCTGGTGTTTCTAACCTAATCTAATTCTTAGAACCTGAAATACCTGTCACAACAGTCAGAACAGGATTATTTGCTGCTGGGGCTGTGCTGTACCATAACGTGTGCTGCTCTCATTTTCCAGCACTACGAGTGCCATTAAAAGGAATAGTTTTCCATGGCCATCTTGGGTTTTTGTTAGATAAATTTAAAAAGGCTAATTCGTGATAAAACACACTAACATATGTACCCCTGAACAGACTAAGACTGTGGCCATCCTATCTTGTTTTAACAATTTCTGAGTCCTATCCCCATATGTACCCCTGAGCAGACCAAGACTGCAACCATCCTACCTTGTTTTAACAATTTCTGAGTCCTATCTCCCATGCCTGAAAAAAAAATAAGGCTCATGGAAAGCATTTATAGTATACATTTCTGACACTGCTTCCTAGAAACATCTCTGAGGAGGGTTTGGCTCTTCCTTCCCCGCTCTCCACATCCCTTGGGATGATGAAGCAGAGAGGATTCCCACACTTATCTCCGGTATGTCTCCTGCGTCAGGCTGTTCTGTGACTCTGCAAAGCACACTGCACGTCTTGGTGCTGTGCCAAGTCTGCCTGGGAGAGCCAGACTTCCAACCAGCTCCTCATGCCACAACCAGAATCACCCCACCTTGCAAACATACACTGCTGGCTATAGGCTTAAATCCATTTTGGTGTGAAAAAGCTCCAGATAAGTAAAGATTTCAGCAAAACCTGACCTTTCCTTGGACATACTTCAAGACTTACTGCAACGTTATGTTCCAGTTATAGAAACACACCAAGTGAATAAGCAGATATTTAAATTTTACAGATACCACTCTAAGGGAAAAAATTAGTTAGACATAAGTGGCGTGATTACCTAATGGGCATAGCAAAATGTTAGGAAAGTGAAGTGTTTGGATAAAACAGCAACGATTAATTTTTCATTTAGTTTTTTTTTCTCAAATATAACATGCTTCTGGAGATCATACTTAGTGAACATACTCGTGGTTCCAGGCCCACACAGTATTTTAATTCCATAAGGTGCGTGGGAGGTTTTTTAAATCCACATAATTTTGTGTTATTTTCTTTTTACATGTTAAGTTATTATCATCAGATGGAGGGGAAATTAAACATTCTGAATGTGTTAAAAGCCTTGGTCTTCTTGACTCCTATTACCAACTGCTAACTATTGCTTAACTCATCCATTTTTGGAACATGAACAACCTTGATAACATCAGATGAAGACAAAATAAAAATAGAGCCTTGGCAAATCCTGTGAGTTGAATTCCGGTATCTCGGAACACCGTGTAAAGCTCTTGATTGGCTTTGCAAATGTAACTCACTATATTAATACTGAAGCTAACTCATTTCCTAACTTTGCTAAGAGCAGCCAGAACTATAGTCATGCTGGAATAGTGAGGAACTAAATAAAATCCAGGCTATGAATATAGTCATGATTTGTTTTTTCCTGGGAAAGGTTTTGGGAAAAACCTTTCCAGAACAGGTTTTGTGAAAATTATTCCTAAAAAGCTTTATTATCTAGTTATCCTTTCCTTTGAGGCACATTATATATGTTGTTCCCTCCCTTTTCTGAGAGTGGACCGTAAAAACCATCTTTATCATCACCTTAATTTATTCTGCTTTTAAGATGACCAGAATTAAAAAGCATTTCTTTCTTTGTACGGTGCTTATTTTGACATACGGTCCTGTACAGAGCACTTGGATTTCCTCACTGCTCAGACACACAGTAATAAAGATGATTAATGAGCAGCAAGCCCAGTTTTTGCTTGTCTGGGTCATGTTTACATGACACGGCCACGCATCTGATGCCTCGGGAAGAGGTCCCTGGAGCACGGCCCTCCACAGCAGGGGAAATTCTGGGCTCTTGAAGAGGGCAGCCCTGTCCTCACCCACACATCTCTGCAGTATGTGCTGATGCATACAAGGTGGCACTCCTGGTTTTTACAGAGCCTCCAGCAGTTTTCAGGGCAGACCTGCTCTGCACAGATTCGGCAGGACGAGGAGTAGGGATCCTGTCACCGTCACATCACAAACACAAGGTCACAAAACCCCACAAAACAACTGGCTCAGCTCGAGCACCCTCTGCTCCAGCTCCTTCAGCTCCCATCCTCAACGCCTTCATTCCTCTGCAACACATTGATGAACCTTCTGCCAGCCCACAAGCTCAAAGGGATGCTCTGGTGAGGCAAGAACGTGGATGTTGCATGGTATCACTCCCAGGTGCAATGTCACTGGAGCAATCTCATGACAAGGCAGATTATTACATGTGCAGGATCTCTATACAACCACTTTTCCCCATTTCATGGGTGAAGAATTGCCTGAGGGCAACTTTTGCCGAGAATTTTTGGCAAGAGTTGCCAGCAAACCAACTGGGAAGGCTGCAGGAGGTGCTTGTGTTCCCAGCCCTTGCTGGGTGGTGGGAGAAGCTGAGTTGAGAATTTAAAGAGTTAAGATTTTAGCTAAGGAATAGAAGCAATTTATATTGATTAGGATTAATATAGAAGAATAGAGATGAAGTAGAAGAGTTAATAACTATTAGATGTTTAAGCTAGAGCTCAGGCAATACATTACTTCCTCATTTTAGCTGTGTTTGTAAAAGGAAACAAGATGGATGAACCATTGGGATAAAGAAGAAACCATGGCTGCACCTGAACACAAAAACTAACTGGAACCAGGCAGGAGAGCTTGGACTATGCCCAAGAGGTCACATAGCCTACCAACAAGATGAAGGTCACTGTGAGGAAGATGCCTCTGACTTCATCCTGCAAGACCACTGGCCCATTTCAAAGACCACCAACTCAATCCAAGAGAAGAACTGCACAGGTGTAAAGGATTAAAGGCTCATTTTAATACAAAGTGGGGGTAGGAGGTGCTAGGATTATGTATGTAAGTGTTTTTGAATTCACTACATATTGAATATGTAATAAAACATATAATCAATTACATATTGAATGAATATGTAAGGCTTTTGTAGACAGAGGGCTAGAGCTTTGTGATTTTTGCACACATCTTTGGGAGAATACTCCCCATATTCCTGGCAGCCAAATAAACATAGCACTTTCTAATTTTAATTAGTTAAAGAGTCCTTTGTGACTTTATCCATTTTGTTTGTTTCAAAGCAGCATCCCTGTGAGGAGTCATGCTGGGGCAGTGCCACAGGCTGCAGCCAGTGAACAGCACAAAGCATTTCCATCACACAGCCAAGGTGGTCTGTCCTGCTCCTCGAGGCCCAGCTGAAAAGCAAACACATGCCTGGGCTGCTCTGCCATGGCCTGACAATGAGCACACAACACCTCAGCCCAAAAAAGCTCCTCAGCTGCCCTCTGACAAGTAAACAGTGACCATCAGAAACACCAGTGCCAGCATCAGGGAGAGGCAGATGTAGATTTATATGTAAAGAAGGGTAATTTATGCTGATGTGGGTGCAATAAAAGCAATTCCAGTATGCATTATGTAAAATTCTTTGCTTTCCAAAATCCTATAAGCTCAAGAAAAATCACATACAGTTTAAGTACTTTACTAATAGCTTTTATTTGGTGGAGCACAATATAAATCTCTTTCCTACAAGGTGAGAAAAGATAATAGATAATTTTAAAAAGCACAGAATACTTTAAGAACCACCAAATACCCTGAATTAATTCATTTTCAGATTAGAAAAAAAAAAGCCAAAAATGTCAGGTGATCTCACTGTAGTCATAAATATCTGAAAGTTGTGTTATTATTTAATGCCTTCCTCTGTTCATAATCCTCTTAGAACAGAAGCACATTCTCCAGAGATCACTGGCTTACTGTGTACCTAAAGAAATTAAGCTACAGTTCAATTATGGTAAATATATTTCATTTTCCCCCTGGAATGGGCAGGTGAAAGGGCATAAGTTCAAATGGAAATTAGATTAACAATACAAGAAAGTTATTTAACCCATAACTTATATAGAGTGATCCTTGTACAGCTTTGCAAGAGCATTCACAACCAGGGTAGAAAACAAAGCATACAGAGCATATACCTCAATTTTTGTCAGGGATTTTAAATACATTTTAAAATCCTATCAGTGACCAATCATTTGGTAGCCATGTATTCTCTCAAGTTCTTTAAATAATATTTACAACCTAATGTAAGCAACATGCAGCATTTGCTGATGTCTGTCAGTATCCTATAGCACCACCCAAAACATGACACAACTCAGCATCAGAAGATGTCTTTCCACTGGAAAACTTAGAGTGCTTTGGCTATTGCCTTTACTTGCCCTCTGCCAAATTAGTTTCACCATAATTTTGATGAAGTTTCCAGATAAGGAGCAGTTCTGCTATTTTGGGTCATTTTATCCTATAAGGTCTAACAGAAACCAATTTTTTTTCCCATTTCTTTTAAAGCTCCACAACATGTTGAATATTACACTAGGGATAGTTTTGCTGTTGCTGGTTTTGCCTTCAACAACACTGCAGTTTAGTGATCCATAAAAATGATGAGGCCATACTTCTGGAAAGGACACTCACATCCTTAAATGCACACCACTGAGGGGCCCTACTGAAGCCAGTGAGCAGGGATCTACACCCACTGAGGAAAATAAGCCTGAAAACCTCTGCAAGGAGCTGGCTGAAACCAAGATACAGAAATGTAAATCTGTTGGTAATAAGCACAATCAGAAACTGGAGATCTGGATGGCTCTGCTGACTGACTTAAAATCGAGACTACAGCAGAGGTTGTCTACCTGCTTCACAGACAGAGTGTGGTACATCAGAAAGCAATTTAATCAGAGGCCTCAGTGTTTGTTTTTGTTTGAACTGCAGTCAGTACCAGCCATTGACCAATAACAGCATTTAAACAGCAAGCAAGCAGTGTCACTGTTGGGCAAGGAAAGTGAACCTGCAAAGATTAGGAAATACACTGCAGTAGGAAGACAGCTAAGCACAGGCATCAGTTATTTAGGGATTCAGTCGTGCCTGCTGCCCACAACAACAATAACAACTCTCTCTGCTGTATTTTCAGAAATGAGCTTTCTGCCAACACTAATGCAGCAGCTGCAAACTCCACTAAAGATTTCAGCTTAATTAATACAGGATTCCTCCAAGCCCTGCTAAGCACTGACCTTACAAGGACTGACTCATGGCTCTGGAACAGATTGTGCAGCATCCTTGCTTCTCCCTAACCAGAGCCTGCAGATGCAGAAAGCTTCATTCAAGCTCTTGACATGCTCACAAACACCACCCCTGCTATTCCATCTCCTTCCCTCTTGGATATTCCTGTAGGCCACACACACAGCATGATATATAATTTCTTACTGTTTGTAAGAATTCATACTGCCATCCTACAAACCCACAAAAAGCCTCCTGCTCCAGCACAAGGCAACACATTTGTTGCCTCATCCTGCTCTTGGAGTTAATCAGGACTACAGTGTGTTTCCACAAGAAAGGAGCCTTCACTGTTCATCTGAGAAACACAGATATGCACATAACCATATATTACAAATATACAGATACCTGTAACTATTGCCTCACTTTCACCTCCAGGGAATGCATAAAATATCAACACTTTTATAATGCATTGCTGGGTTGCAATGCACAATCTTATCAAGGATATTATTATGGTGATCATACAAATAAGTTATAGACAAGAGACTCTGGAGCATATATAAAAAGCACAGTCAAGCTGTTTTGGGGGAGCTCTTGTTTTATATCACACGACAGATCCAAAATAATACACGGACCCCTGCAAACACGGGCAGGAAAAGAGCAAAACCCTTTTGATTGGCACAGGGATCAGCTGCTGCTCGAGGAACTCCCTGCTCATGCTGGTAATTTCCTCTGCCATGCTCCCTGTGACTGATTTTCACAAGTAGGAGTAAAACAGAATCATGCAAGCTGGGACACTGCCTAGAAAATAAATCTTTGAGTTCACCTGACTAAATGAGTCAAACAGCAATATCATCAGGACCATGATATAGCTTAGGTTGCCTTGCCAAAGAGCAGGAGGATCTACTCAGGAACCTCACCCTTAAAGAAAAGCAGCTACTGCTGACAAAATGTATTTTTAATGGCAAATAGTGCCAGGCTGGGAGTGCTGGTACAGCCTAAGGACATAAGTTAATGCTGTATCAACCTAAACCCCACAAGGTTCTGGAACAATAGATCTGAGTGACAGAAAAATCTTCTTTGTGCACTATTGAAATCAAATGAAAGGGAAAAGGAAAGGCAAATGGGTCAGGAACACATCTGAAAGGAAATTTAATGGGTGAAATTCACTGCTCCTTTTCCATTCACACTTCCTGGCAGTTTATTGTTCACATCTTGCTCAGGGCTACCTTTTGCCTATTTGTAAATGGCCCTGGTCCCTCTGAACAAGCTGTTTCCAGCTACCACTTCCCTGCACTTTGTTATTTTAAAGGAACCTTCTTAGTTATCACAAGGCTATTTTCCATTTAAAATTTAACTGGCTGGCTAGTCAATACTTAGCAGTAGCAGAACAACTGTAAAGAGGAAGGTGTTGTCCTGAATTCTGTGGCCCACTCTTAGTTTGTACTGAACAGTGATAAAAGTGATAGCTTTCACTGCTCTCCTTCACAGTACCTAGAAACAAAGAAAACCCCTCCAAGATCATCTCCTGATGTTCAAGTATAGAAAGTCTGCTAATAGTAAAGAGTTAAACTTAATGGAGAATGGATGAACAATATCCCAGCAGGCATCTAAACACGACACTTCATTCACAGCTCAGTGTTATTGCAATAATTGCCATTACAGTAAGACTTATAAATGTATTTACAAGTAAACATGTTCCAAACACTTGCAATACAGGGCTGTTGGGGTAACACAACATATAAAGAAAGCTAAAAATCAAAGCCAATTTGCCACGTACCTAAAAAATCATACAACACTAATGCCAAAACAAACAATGCCATTATGTCCTATTAATGTAATTGCCTTTTCTCTTCCTTTGGACATAAAAACCTATTTCCCAATCTCACAGCATCTCTATTTTCATCCCTTGCTGGTCCACACATTTCAAAAGAGTGCATTCCTACCACTTGGGCACACTAATTGTGCATCATGACGCTTTTATGAATTATGGTATTTGCGGGGAGAACAGAGATAGCCAGAGGGGCAAATGGTTCTGCACCAATTTTGCACATTCTGGATGGAATTGCTACAGGAGAGAAGGTACTGTCTCTTGCTAGAGTTGAGAAATGCCATCTGATGGAAAGGATGAGAAACAGGAAGTGTGGGGAGGTGTTAAATGCTTTTTCTGATTTTGTTCCATATCCAGGTGAACACTTTAAAATATGGCAGCTGTAAAAGCCAAAGCTATGCAATTTTTCCAGACAATTCATTTTCAAATCTGCCTTCATTCTTTTCCAGAAAGAATGAAAATTTCACTGAAAAATTAACATGCACCCAGAATGAACAATCCAAAGTTACAAATAGGGTACAGTCAGCTGATGTGCTTTTTTTTATGAAAACTAATGCTAAAAAATGGAGCTACAGAAGCAATCCAAGCCCCAATTTCTGACTTGTAAACCTTCAACTCAAACCTTCCTCCTCCTTCCAACATAGAAAGAACATGGAGCTCTTTGACTGACAGATTTGCAGCCTTTCTCTCAAACAGGGAAATCTGAATGACACCAAAATATGGTTTAAGAGGTTTGGAATACAGAAAGCTGCTATGCAGGTCCATATACACGAATCCCTGTACAGTGTTCCCGGAACCAGCTGGTGGATTGGATCAGTTTGTGCAGCTTTTGTCTGTCCTAACAAGGATATCCAGAGGTCAGATTGGCAGGCTGAGCATAAACTCCTTAACTCACATTCACCCAGGCGCACAGAGCAGCTAAACTGCTACTGACTGACAGGCAGGTGAATGTGAAACATGCTTTTCTACTTGTGGGGCCATATATTTCAGTATAGTTACTCCCTATCTTTTTATCTTCATTTTCTCCATCTAATCAGGGCTCTCTCTGCTAACACAGGCACCCTCTCTTTGACTTCCAATAGAATAATATTCAGTAATAACCTACAAAGCAAGGCTTACACAGGGATCACTTTCACTGTACAATCTCTAACATCAGAGTTACAACAATTTCCTTTTCCCATTCCCTTTCTTCTCACTACAGAAGCCCAAATTTACATGCTTTACAAAGAGAGATTCACCTGCAGAATTAACAGGGAAGAAATTCTCCAGAGAGAGTTTTCTCCAACATCTGAGACTTACTATTGCCCAACCTCTGTGAGATCTCATTTCTGCTGCTGTCACAAGCACCCTACATTATACAAGAAACATCCCTTTATTTTTTCACTCTTTGCTTAGCCAAAGATAACTTCAAGTAATGCAGAAGCCCACAGTAACCCAATTCCTTAAATCCATGTTTATGCCCTGCTGGTATCACATGGAAGCACTGCCACACTGCAAAGCACTTAAAGATTCAACTCAAACTCAAAGGAGATGGCGATCTTTAGTGATGGCCAAGAGCTTCTGTGTTTTATTTCCATCACAAGCACATATGGTATGCTCGTGTTGAACATAAAAGTTTTTTCCTTCCACTCAGGGAATGGACACAACAAGTCATCTGTAAACCCTTACAACCAGCAGATGTAAATGTGCTTTCTCTCCCATTGAGCTGTATCTGAGGGCCATGAAAGGACAACCTGTTCTCCCCGTCTCCCACAAATCTTGACAATAAAGTGGTACCACCTGCTTCAGAACAAATACCAACAGTGTTCATTTTCCCTTAGACAAACGTAACTTTCACACCACTTGCAATGTTTTCCCACTTTTTTACCCTATAGCCATCCCTCTGCATAAAAGACTCTCAAATGTGATATGGGTAATGTAGGAGGGAAGAAGGATCCATCACCACTTGCCAGGGATAAGGCACTAAGGAGAGCAGACTAAGGTTTATGACAGCATCATAAATGTAGTTACACTTAGGTTAAAGAAAATAACCCCAGCAAACCAACCAACCAACTGAAATCCCTTCCCAGATCAGATTCTCTCCATCTTAGGGGGTTTTCCTACCACCTAGGCTCACACACACCCTCAGATGCCAAAGTTTTCCCCTTCTATCACTGCTTTTCCCCTTCTGTCACTGCTCTCTGGATTCAAGTCAGCACCATCCCAACAGCTCCCCACAGCCACCCCAGCTCCAGGACAGGCAGCAGCCAGCACTTGGCATCACATCCTGCAGCTCTTAGCACATCCTGAGAATAAAAGGGGAAGAATGAATCAGCTCTTTTAGAGTTATAGCATATCTTGGCCATTAGCAGAAAAAACTACAGGAGACAGTACTGATTAATGTGTTCCTCTTCTTTCTGCTTCTCAGTTAAGCTTGTAAAGGCTTGTCTGTCAACTCCTGTTCTTCCCAGCATCCATGGGGTTTCCTATGATATAATTATCAAAATAAATTCAAAAAAGTTGTCTTTCTCTTTAACATCAATTGTATTTGTAGAGGATGTTATAGCTTAGGGAAGAGTAATAAATCTGCACCAGCAAGGACAGCAAATACCTGCATTCTCATAAGCAGGATGAGATCAACTTGTACCACAGGTATTCAGAGGAGCTTGAAAAAAGATGGAGCAAAACATTTCTTCTCTTTCTCTCAAAGAGACAAGAGGTGGCTCTGATTTTAGGGGATTGAAGCGGATTGCAGCACCACTGCTGCTCACCCAGTCCCAACCCCGAAATGGAAAGCACTGAAATACCCATTTATTTCCCTTCCAGCTACATCACCTGGGAGCTGGAAGCGTGTTACACGCTGTGATCTCTCCTTGTTTTCTTCCAGGCACGGCTGAGGCTGGTGGCAGAGGGGATTAGGCTCTGAGCTCCACTGGCTCCAAGTGTGTCATTAGGATGAGTCATACTGAGGAGGAATTGTGGTTTTTGGTGACTCACACGATGGCTAGTGTGGAGCTTAAGCCCTGTGTTCAATCCTTAGCTCGCAATCCCTTCAATAATCTTTTAATATGAAATTTAGTTCATATACAGGCCAGCAGAGCTCCCTTCACTAAAATTAATTGGAAATGGATTGTGAAAAGCCACTCACATTAATCACCACGAACAGTAAAAAGGAAGTATACTTCTTGGGGTGGCGTGTTTTTTTTTCATTTTATCTTTCCCAAGCATACCAGAAGGCCTACTAACCAAAGTCAGCACAGTGCAGTCAGAACCAGAAAAGGCTTTTCAGAAATCTTTGTAAGCACACAGCATCCCTGCGTCACCAAAGGTAACAAACAGCCTGATTTAGGCTGGGGCAAAAACAGCCTTTCAATGCAGCATATCCACTCATCCCCCAGCCCCACCTTCCTCTGTCCTGGAGACACAGCCAGATGGCTTCAAAAATGTGTAGAAGATGACATTTTAATTATAGATCACCTGCAGTTAGACCAGGAGAGGCCTCTCTGAAGAATAAGACAGAACAATTAAAGAAAAAAGGATAGGCTGGTTTCTAATTTTCCATCTCCTCAGATGGCACGGGGGAAACGGGAGCAGGGAACAGACCGGATGACAGGCCAATTAAAGTTGTTCTTCTGGCCTGGGTGATGCTGGCACCAAGCCCAGATCTCATTCTCCTGGCATCTCCTTTGTGTCCTATGGCATCTTCCATCTGAGGAAAAGCATCTCCTGCAGCCCCACTGAGCCAGCTCAGGGCTCCAGCTGGCACTTGTGCTCTAAAGTTTTGCACTTGCTTCAGCAACTCGCTGGAGTCCACCTCATCCTCCACCATGACCAAGGAAGTGATTTGGGTGCAGAGGAAGTGGCTTGAAAAGTGCATGCCATGGCTGATCCAGAAGTGATCCCCAATGCACCAGCAGGCCTGGTAAGATGCTGGAGCATCCCATGGCCACAGCAGACCCTACAAGAGCAGCTGTCCATTCCCAGGGGCTGTGAGACTACATCAGATTAAATGTTTGAGCTTTGCAATAGGTCTTTGCTGTCCACTTTTTGTTAAAGTGGCATTATCTTAGCCTTCCAATGCATATGTTTTCTGATATTACCAGTAAATGGTTTCAATCTTTGCATGGCAGTTATTTCAGCTCTGAATTGCTCCCGATCAGTCGGCTTAATTCCATCAATAACAACCCAATAAACGGACTTTAATCTTGCAGTAATGGGTACTAATGGCAGCTTACTCTGGAGTAGCCTTTAATTAAAGCAATTTAGGCTCAGTTCTGGTCACAGCTGAATGCTAGCCCACACCACCGAGGTTTTCTGCTTGAGATGCTCTAGCCCAGGCTTTTGGAGCAAGCCATGCAAGGAGAAAGAAATTGTATTTGTGGGCTGAAGTGGGAAACTACTCCCAAAGGTGTCTGAAAGATTTCTTTAGCCCTCAGCAGCAAATATGCTCCACAGTTGTGGTTCTTTTATAGATGGCTTGTTTTAAACAAATCATTAAACTTCTTTTTTTTTTTTTTTGCAGTGAAGTTTAGGGATCAGAAAACAAAACAGAGAACTATCACAGACACCAGTCCAGTTTTAAGAAAGAGTTCAACAGAACAAAATGCTCCTGTTCCCTGAGCATTTCCCAGATTTCACCCATTCCTTAAAAGAGATGGCGTTTTCCAACAGGTCTGATTTCAATCAGACTCAAGAATTAAGTATTTCCCTTTCTGCTGTCCCTTTCTCAAGAATTTTCTGTGCAACAATGTCACCATTTATCACTGTGCTCTTTTAAGGCCCAAGGGTTTTTTTTTTTTGCTCTCTCATCTTCCAAGTGACTAATTTCCCTTTTTCTGTCAGACCTTTAATGAGTGTGGCACAGAGAATGAGGAGTGCAGATGGCCATGGTGGCCTGGGCAGCCCCAAAAAATCAACTGCTCTGCAACAACTCCAGCACTGCCAGGGCAAATGTTCCACGGACCTGGGAGGAGACAGATGCTGCCATTTTAATTTCTGTCTTCCATAAATGAGGCTTATCATTAAATCCAGGAAGAAAACAAGGACTGGTACAATGTAAAAAAGAAGAAAAGGCATGGAGTATTTTGAGAAAAGCCATTTACAATGAAAGTGGTGTTGCTGCAGATGTTAAGTCTCAGGCTAAAGTAAAACTACAGCCAGGTTAAGACGACACAGAGAAAAACCTTAATGCTTTCCTTGAAGATGCATATACCTAACCACTGTCAGGTTAAGTGATCAAACTGCAGAACATTCAACCAATTAACTTCTCTGAAGCATTTCCTAGCCCAAGAAATGCAATGCTGAGCTGTAATAGCAGCAATCATGTTTTTTAACTGATAATTGAATTAATTACTGTAGACATTTAAATTTCATAGTATAAGATAAGCACAGAAATGTTAACATCCAGATATTTCTATCACCAAAGGCAAGTGCTAATTTTTTCAAGTCAATATTCCCATGGCAACTTTGTTACTGCCAACAAGGAATACGAGACAATGACACACATCAAGTGTGTAAGATAAGAGGGGGAAAAAGGGAATATCTAAATGCCTGCAACTTTTTAATTCAGAGAACACCAGAAAACAAAGAGACCCTTGCAGTGATGAAAATGTGCTGTGTACCCCTTTTCATCCACTGACATACTCTGGAAAAGGTTACTCCGAGGTTATGGAATAATCCCTTCCATTAGATTTCTAAATTGGAGAAGACAGACATCTCTCTGGAATGGTCTAGGAGCAGGGTAATCTCACTTGACACCAGCACGCAGGCGAGACAATGCATCTCCTCAATTTTAGGATGTGAAATTACTTGCACCTCTTGCCCTCTTGTTATTCCCTCTGACAGAGTCCTGCCTGTGCCTATACACTCAGAAATGGAAAAACAAAATCTGGAGTAGCTCGATGCATTACACAACCTTCTTCTTCACTTGCAAGAACATTTCAGGAAATTTCAGAAGCTGTATTATTCATCAGTATTCTCAGAATTTTTCTTTTGGTCTAGTATTTATCTTTCTACCAGTTTTCTACTCCATGACATTGCCAACAGTCAGTAACTTTCTTCTGTGTTAGCAAAAGCCTTCTGATCATCTTGTGATAACCAAATTTTCCCACATTATGTAAAACCATTTTCCTAGAGACTCAAATATAGTTATTGCATGCTGTAAACTCAAGACACTTCAGCAACAAAATTGTTAAATCATTTAATTGTCTGGGGATAGATGCACATATCTACTCTAAACATTTTTGCACTTTAGCAAGCATATATGTAGGAAAGATGACTGAAATTGTAGCATTTCTCCTGTCTTAAGGCATTTGTTTATGTCACTACATACAACAGGCAATTTCTGTAGCACTGAAAGCAGTTTCTTATTTTTACAATTAAAGAATGACAAGCCAACTGCAGATTAACTCTAGATATGTCCTTCAAGGACTCTGTTAGAAAATGAGATTTGTCTCTAAAATTTTGGGAAGATTTACATGTTGTAAGAGGACAGCCTTCCATGAATTTTGACTAAAGAGACAAACCCATAAGTGCTGCAGGAAACAAAGTGGTAGAAGCCATACAGCATGAGCTGTACCCGAAAGATGACCACTTCCTCCTCCAATACAGTAAAAGGGGAGAAATAAAATTTCCATTTGATGTTCCACATGACAAAGAGGTCCAGCCATCACAGACACCCAAGGTTACTGCACCTTTACCACAAGACTTAAATAAAACATGGGCTTCTTCCCATCCCTGCAAATTTGCCGTCAACAGAGCTACACCATCATCTGGGAACACCATCTTTCACTATCTTTTTACACAAGGAAAAACAAGGTCAAAGAACCAGACATTTCCCCATCTTAGGAAGCACTTCATAAAGATACATTCAACCTGGCTTTGAATGCCCTTACAGTCACAGAGCAATTAAACAGAGCCAAGTTCTCCATTCTCAGCCTCAGTTCCCGGATTTGAGGATGCTAATCAAGACCTAAAGAGCCCTTTGGAGTGAGTTCTCTAAGTGGCAGCTGAAGCAGAGGAGAGGCACTGCAGTTTAGTCAATATTTTCATCATAAACCAAGGACAGAGAGCACAGACACAACAGAGCCTGAGCACAACACGACCTCCCACACAGAGTTCTGGAAATGTAACCAAATCTGAGCCCCACTGCTGCTCCAGAGCAGCAACCCAGAGGCCAGAGCCCCTGTTTCAGCATCCATCCCTTCTTCCAAGGAAGACAGGCTTTTTTTCCAGAAGGCTTTAGTCTCTCTGGCTCTCTAGTGCACCAGCACTAGAATATAACAATTTTACTTAAGCCTTTCCCTACCTTCCACTTCACTAAGTGGGTTGAATGCTCAGGATAGAGCACTAAGAGTTAATACTCCAGTGGCTGGAGCAGTTTTATAACCAGAAAAACTGCTAGCTGTTGTTGCTTTGCCAGGCATCTTTAATACAGTACTGAGCACTTCCCAGCTTCTTCCTCTGTCAAAGTCAGGGGAGGGGAAAATCCACCATCAAACTATACTGATGCAAATTCAATTGCACTTGTAATAATAGCTGTCATCCTTATCATTTTCCCTGAGAATGTTTTCTGGGTATCCTCCTTTTCTCCTATACTGACAAAAAAATATATTTGAATTCTTTTCTCATAGCTTATTCACTGTTTTGAATCATGATATGAAGGGAGAATAACAATATGCACCATTTTTATGGAGATAATGGGAGCAGTTCCAGCAGTGGGCAGCTTCCCTGTGATGGTTTTATATTAATGCATTGGTCAACAAAGGGAGTAATTCCTTATTGTGAAATATTCTATTCAATAACTATATGAAATTTCACAGTCCTGATGAAAACCCAGCCAAATAATTTTTGTACTAAAAATACCCAGAAAAGTTACTAAAAATCTACAAAAGTACCTATTCCCCATTCCCCAAAACATGAAGTCCCCTTTCCTTGTTCACCTTCCCCACCCCATGCAGTTAAATGTCATGGCATTTCCAGATGTGAGAGCTCTCCTTTGAAGTATCCCAGCACATCAAAAAATGAAAATTTATGCCAGGGAAAATTTCACATTTACCTATAATATTGCACTCCACTGAGAATCTAAGTACCTTAAATTTTAAAATAGGGTGCTTTATGATCCTGTTCCTCCCAAAGCTGCTGCAGAACAGCACCCAGTGTGATACTTCCAGAGATTTTGGGGCATGGTGTCCGTGAGAGGAAATTCTCCAGACCTTTCCTGCTAACAAGCAGGGGGAATTCTTAACAGAAAACAGAACACTCAGGGGTTGCAGAAACAGACATTATTCATCCCCTTCATCTCCCTGTCACATGACAACATTCCTTTTCCTAGTCAATGATGTAAAAATCTCCAACTGCTTTGTTTTATTCGATACTTTGCCTTTTTTTTTTTTCCTATAGCTTCAAGAGGTGCATCCAAAATGGAATACTTCATGCATGTCTCCAAGGCCTTTCATGAGCAGAAATTCAAAAAGGAAAATGTCAACAGAAACAGGGAAAAGCACTCTTGGAGGCAACAATTCCAATGATTTCTCTGATGCTAACACTGACAGCAGTTTACACATTATCCACTAGGACAAAATTTGCAATGTTTTTCAGAATCCTACTCTAATTTCAGTGCTTGCTCTGCTGCAGCAGGAACACCCAATGGTTTCTGATGCCAACAGAAGAGGGTGTCTATCCTCTGTGCTTTGCAAAAATCAACAAAACACTTAGTGATCATCTGATTTGCCCTATTTCTTTAATATAAAGTTTTGCTAAAGAAAGAAAGTTTAAAGACAGAAGGCAATAGGCATCCAATACAAGCAGACATATCTTGCCTATTTTTGCATTGTGTAACCTTTTTTTAATGCAAGACTTAAATAGGTCAAATTAGAATTAAAATATCATATGTGTAAGGATGATTTTGCTAATAACTTCCAAGATTACTTTAATCACTTTGACATCCTCTATAATAGATTTCAGTCTTGCATTTATATATTTATCTGGTTTGCACTTAGGCAGGCCTTATTCTTAAGAAAAACCCCTCAGTTTGACTTGTTTTACGTTCCTGCTTTTAAAAACCCCACACCACCTTTAACATTTAGATTATCTACACTGTAAAATAAAAATTCAAATTGCCATCACAAAATTTAATGGGATCAGCTCGTTTAAATTCACTAAAAAACTAAGGTCATACTGCTCAGCCAATAAAAGTTTAAAGTGGGAACATTAAAAGAAAGAAAATGGGCAGTAAAACATTCTGAGAAACATAGATTGTTTTCCTTTTTTCTTACTTAGAAGATAGAGATGGCATAGGACACATGGGAAAGGTGCTGGGCATGGGAATAACTCCAAGAAATCTCCACTGGCTTCAGCAGAAGGTAATTATAGTAATGTAGAAGGGAGAAAAAGAAACACTTCCTCAATACTTAGGAGCTGCCTTTATCTCCCAGCTTCCCTTTGAGCTAAGACTAAGAATGCAATAGTCACAGAGCAGGAAAAAATGAAAACAAGGAAAAGGTCTGCCCTCCACTAAGACAACAGTCCTTTCTAAATAGCTCAGTCAAGGACAACACCTCCTCGTGTGTGTTTCACTAGAAATGCTGATTTGCACTCCGAGGTGTGACATACCCACCAACCCTGGTGAATGCACTGAACACTCAGGCTGTGTCTGCCTGCTCCTGTCTATACATTTGGAGCATCCTTAGCACTGCACCTCTGGATCATCACTTCTGCAGCAGCCTGAGAGGTCTCCAGCTGCTGTCCCATCACTGTTGGGCTAAGCACAGCATCCCTGAGCCCCTCAAGGACAGGAAAGCAAGAAGTGCATTTGATATTCCTGTTTTAATAACAGTGAAGGGAGCACTAAGGTCTCCCTGGGTCGTGCTTCAATTCAAAGCTGTCAGTTCTCTGCCAGCACTTACAGCACAGTAGCATCACACTGCTTGTAAATGATGAAAGATTGCCTAATTCTTCCCTAGTTTGTTCCCATACATCTGCAGAATGCAGTATGTGGGTGACAAGTGACAAAGAATCAAAATGTTTTAAAGTAATAGTTCATCCTGCAGGAAACCAGAGCCTCACCTGCCTGTCTTGCTGGCTCAAGGAATATGTTCCAGAGAACAGAAATAAATTGGAATTGTCAACATCCTCAGCAAGCAACATACCTCAGGAGCAGCAATAGTATTGTCACGCCCCTTTCCCAAATAGGTGCAGTTGTTCCTTTAGGAAGACACTGAAGGGCTCATTCAGTTTTAAACACATTTTATTAATGAGCTATTCCACGGAACAACTTGATAACATCTCCTCCTGCCCTTTAGAGGGAAGAGCCAGCAAGCTCCTTTGCAAAGCAGCCTCAGTCAATACACATCCATGGGGTTTTTCATCTCTCATGTCAGGGGATAAATTTCTGTCCCCACTAAGCCAGATACTTCAAGGAGACTGCTTGATACTTCAAACTTTGAAAAATGAATGACAACACATCAGTTGTACCTGAATTGAAGAACACAACCATGCAGACAGAGCAGATTATTTTTTAAAGGTATAACACTAAAAATTGCCAAGCTTTTATTTCCTGGGGGGAGAAAAAAAAAGAAGCTTCCTCAGTTTCTGATTGTGTTGGGTCAATTTTAGATGGAAAGCATCTAACATGGTAGACTGTAAAAAAAATATAATAAGTGGAATTTTTCAGATGACAATATTCTTTTTCCTATTTGAAAAATAACCAACAAAAACATTGACAAATCAAGAACACTAGCCAAAAAAAAAAAAAACAAAACAAAACACAAAAAAAACCACCTCCTGAGTAGCTAGAGTACATCTGTGTAATGTAACAGTAAAATTGATGGAGTACTTTTTACACAGTTTCCATGTTCTTGTAGAATAATGAATTCTTTGGATACTCTGGTTAATGCATGAATACAGCTGAAGAATTGACAACAGTAATTTTAAGAGGGAGTGGAGGGAAAGGGAAGGAAGTATTCATGCTAGTTTAAAAATAAATTTAACCTGAGCTATGTTTATTTCCCACATGCATTTTTTGGGGTCGTATTACAATCAAGTCTCAAAAATAATATATTAATTTTGAATGCAGAAAGAAATTTGACATGTCAAATTAATGTCTGTTTAACAAAAATATGTGGACAATCTGAACTACCAAACTAGTGCAGGACAAAACTGCACCTGTCAACCAGCTCCAATACAGTCCTACTTTTACCCCTGTCAGGATTTCACATGACCCTTTTGTCTTAAGCAGGGCCTAAGAGATGGTATTGGTTTCACTGTCACAACTGAGCTAGCCTGCAAATTTAAAGGTGGACCATTCTCTCTTCAGCTCTCCAATAATGACCCATATCTGCTTAGCATTACCACAATCCACAGAATGCACCATAGGTAAAAACCAGGCTGGTTATTCTAGTTTTTAATGTGACTTCACTTGATTGTTCAATTTCAGTGCTTCACTGGCTGCCTAATTGCATTACCAAGGCTGTCAATAACCACAGCATCACCAAATACAGTAAAGCATTTCTTAAAAGCACACTTCATAAGTTATAATTAATTGACTTTGTGAAAATTCTTTAGATTTTTTTGATTTTAAGTAGCTCATCTTCATACTACTCCTTTTCTGTAGTACCCAACACCTTGTCTGCTTTCAAACCATTCACGTGTTCTGCAGATAAATTACAGTGCTGGAAATGCCAGTAGCTTGGCCTTATTCAGACTATACCAAGAGCAGTCTGAAAAGCTGTACGCTTTTTCATTAAAAAGTTTGTGCAGTTGCTTAAGAAATTAGCAGTACTAATTAAATCAATATTTTACTGATCCTTCCCCACAGACCTCCTGTTCTAATTCAAGCATTCACATCTTGCTGTCAAGGCCGGGTTTCTGCTCCAGTTACAGGAGCACTGGGTGGATCTGCTCAGATCCCTCAGACAAATTCATGGCTTCTTCCATTTGCAGAAGTAATGAGTGTCTGTTAGACAGACTAACAATAAAAATGAAATACTGACGGGAATTTAAACAGCAGCACTTTATCCTTAAATACTTCTGTTTATTAAGGACTGCTGCAGAGAGTGCCCTGAACTCCAAGACAACAAACCCCACATGTGGTCTAATCAGACTGGGACCAGGAAAAAGAGATAACCATATCATTCAGTCATCTTGTGCAAATTAATCAGATCTACTGCCACTGATTGGATTTGGTGCACTGCAGCTGAAACCAGACATGAGGCTCCCAGACTCAAGCTGCACAGGGATGGAGTGGCAGCATGGACTGGGGAAGGAGGCAGCACCTCTTGTCCAGGACAGCTGAAGCTTAGGATGCTACATTAAAAGCCAAGTAGGTCTTTATCTAGTTACCTTAGCCAACAAAAGGCACCCACACCTGGGAAGTCAGACTGTGGGAGAGCTAAGGCTGAAGGTGGCATCTGCTGTTCCCATCCCTCACCCTCTCAAAGGAGCTCCCTTTATGGTGGGGAAAGATGCTTCAGACAGAACTGAATAACTACATGGAGAAAGAAATAAGGGGGCAATAAGAAACAGCCAGTAATAGAAACCATTAGTCACCAGAAATGGAATGAAGTTACATAAGTTATGTCCTGCAGAGATAACAAAGGCACAGAGCCACACTGACATGGGTGGTGTGCACAAAAAGAGGAGGGAAAGGTTCTTCAGCTGCATATTGTGGCAAGACAGACATCAAAGAAAGGTTTTTTCACCCTATTGGACATAGAATAAATCACATTGTGAAAGTAAGACAAATAATTTGCTTCAAATATCAATAGGAACACAATGTTTACCTTGGGGGAGAGGGGAAAGCAGGGGAGATGATGGAAATAGAGGACAAAAGAGGAGAGGATATTTTTAAAATTGAGGAATGGGAAAAAAATGCAGAGCACATTAAATCCAGGAATCTAGGCATAAAATTACAGACCCAGTAGTTATTTGGCTGCCTTTTTCTTCCTTCTAAATTACCAAAATCATGGATAGCTCCATGTGTAGAGACTTACAATGCCAGCACTTACATTTAGGTGGGAAGAGGGTGAGGAGAATGATCTGGACAATTTCTACATGGATGCTCAACTGATTGTTTCAGTATGTCACAACAGTTTTCATCCCCCAGATAAAAAGCTGCAGGTTTCCATTCTAAGGAGAACTTTACTCTGATAAACACTGGACCAAGCACTGTGTGTTCATATTCTGTCACTGGGTGCTAATATCACAAAATAATTTTAGATTGCCTGTTGATATTTTATCTTGCATAAGTCAATTAAACTGAGACATAAAAATTAAGCTGCCAAAAGTAGATGCTGGGGCTGCACTAGCAAACATTTATAGCTGTACTGAAAACATTGATCCCTGGTTTTAGGAAGAAAGTCAGATAACACGTTGCCAAATCAAGCTGTTCTTTTTCCTGCAAGTAAACCTGGTGAATCCTTTTTCTTGTTGTTGTTGAGGGTTTTAAACTTTGAGGGGTTTATCTTTTTTTTTTTTTTAAATAAGGTCTTAAGCACCAAGGCAAAGCAAGTGTTTCCCAAATAAAAGCAGGGCACAGTTTTATGCTGGACAACTTCCATTGTAGAAGGTCATTTCTATAGAAAAGAAAAAAAATTATAAAATAATCAAAACACTAAAGAAAACCAAGGAAATATGAAGTTATCAACCAATACTGTATTTGAAGACAATACTGAGGTTTTCTCTGAATTGCTTGGTTACTCAGATCTTTCTTGTCTTGTTTTCCAATTTAAGCAAAGTAAAATAGATGTGGTTGCTGGCACTCAGTGCTGCTGCCTTCCATCACCCCAGCTAAAATGCACTTCAGCAACAGGAGGAGTGGGTATTCACATGAAATTTTACTGGCATCAGCTAATTTGGATGGATAGATGATCCAGTAGTAGATAAACAGAGATTTTTGCAGTCACACCAAGAAGGCATTTTTAGTAGCTGTTACACCTTTAGCATTAAGTAATTTTTTTAAGCCCTTGCAAGAGAATACTGAAGATATAAAATTTCAATGTAGATGGATGACATAAGCAGCCATCTACATATTTTTGGTTTTGAACATAAATTTTTACCTAAAGTTCATTAAAAATGTGACTGATCTACAGATTGATATTCAACTGCTGTGCTTCATGCATACCTGTATTTTAATGGAGTGAAAATACACATTTCTCCTACTCAAATATGAGATCATGACCACTGTGTGTTTTTACTGTGAAAAATTAAACAGATTAAAGCCAAAAAGACAACTTAGACTGTCTGAGCTGCACATCTCCAGCAAGCTTTCCTTCCCTCCAGTGTGGATAAGCAGTGGTGACAGCTTTGCTACTGTGGCATTCACAACTGGCCTCAGGCACTACGGTTTGTGATCGCTGCAGTTGATTGTGGTAGATTTAACCTGAGATATGATAAGTTAAAATAAACAGGGTGTGATGGAACTGACAAAATGGGCATCTGGAAAAGAACACTATGATTATTCAAAAAAAAAAAAAAGGGATGTTACATCCAATACAAACCTTTTTCAAGAAACATGTATTGATAGATTTTAGCTTTACTGGCTAAATTATTTACTGGTATTGAAACAGAGTTTCAATATTTATAATTAGATTTAGCTCTGACTGGAACTCTCTGAATCCAGCCTTCCTACCAATGTTTCCTCCATACAATCTATATATAAAACTAAAAGTCAAAAGGATATTTTTTAAATAGTTGCAACTGCCTGGAAATCCCTGCAACAGGTAAACTCTGCTTCCTCACAGTGCAAAGTCTTTCTAATTGCAACTAGAAAAAGAAATGTTGCCTAGTTCACTTTTACCACTTATCTCAGTTCTGCTGAGATGATAAAATTTTCCATTGCATTGATCAGCGTAGGCAAGGGAATTACCAGAGGATCTGCTCACATGGCTTACCATCAGTTTTAGCCACACACTGAGTTGACACCTCCTGGATCTTTCCTACCTTAAAACTTGTATTCCACCAAATTCCTGTTATGACAGCAGGAACCTCAGTCTGAAGGATCACAGGTTAGAAATTACTGCCATTTCCAGGTTAAAAGTCTTCACATGAGAATCACTTGGGAAAATCTTTCTATGGGGGCTCTCATTGCCTCACTTGAGTTTTGGTGGAAAAGCTGCTTCCAAAAAGCACCATCTTTACAAACCCACGTGTCCCAAGTGTGGGACAGTGATGGCCAGATTGGGACCAGCTGATGCCTTTTTACTCAATTTGCATTTTCCTAGCTCAAGGTGACACTCTGTTACTCACATTGATGATTCAAAGACCATGGATATTGTGAAAACTGAATTCAGGAGATCAAGAGCATGAGATCTAAGCAGAAAAAACGAGGAAACAAGTTTATGAAAATAATATTCAGAGATACACAGTTACACATTCAGAGATCACAAACATTTTTCCATTTCTTTACTTCCAGTTGGTCACTTTGTTGATTAAGTAAAGCTGTGCATAAAGATCAGCTATGAAGGATGCTACAGAGGAAGAGTATTAGCCCAGGAAGAGAATCTTAATAAATTGCAAGTCCAATTTATTTTATATTAAAATTTAATCAGATTAATCTATTTCTAATACTGTATGCTAACAACTTGGGCACATAGTCCCTCCCCTGATATTACTGTCACTCTCATAATGCTACTTGATTTATGTGATATTAAGCAGCAGTTGCAAGACAGACACGTTAGAGTTGCAACTGTCTCTAAAATTCTTATTAAGAGAACTGTATCGTTTTTGAATTGCATTGTAAAATTTCTATCAGACATTTTACAGCCAAATTTCTTAGTGCTAAAATACAGGCAATGGATTCTTTAGTTATTTGCTTCATCTGTTGGAGTAAAGGAAGCAATAAAAATAGCAGGCACGTGGACAAAGCAACTGTCTTTCACTATTTGTCTGAATTTATTTGACATCACCTCCTTTAATACCAGATAGAGTTTGGCCTTATGACCATTTCAGAGAAGAGAGAAAAAGAACTCCCCATGATGCAGGCACATGGGGCTCTCCAGAGCTGTAGCTCCAGGCTCAGGAGGAAGGTCAGGGTGGAAAGGGACTGGGCTTCAGCACAGCGAGTGCTGAAAGGAGAGAAACTGCTAGAGGGGAGGTTTCTGCAAAAGGAAACACCAAGAAACCTTCTGCTTCTCAGATGCTGTCACAGGAAGGTCAGCCACATCCAGGCTTTGGATCTCTCTTAGGGAAGATAAATGCTGATTTCAAGAAAGGGACACAGCAGCATTGGAATTGGTTCCCAAGCCATGTGCTTTCTGTGCAAACCCTCTGTGCCACATCCCACATCACAGCAGCAGGATTTAATGCCAGCACAAACACCCAGCAGTGACAACAGGCTCCAGACTGGAAGGAAGAGTGTTTGTCCTTCCAGCCAGATGCAAACGGAGACAAGCACTGCTGGCCAGTCCACACCTGAGCATTCCCAAGGAACACACGGTATCCACATGTGACACTGCATCCCAAGGTATCAGGTTGTAATCCCCGAGCTGGGAGTGCTAAGGACTTTCTCCAGGTTTTCCAGCTCTATTTCCCAATCTATCTTTGTGCCACCTACCCCCCAAACCTGCACTGGCACTTGGCAGCTCACCCCATGAGCCAGCTGCATCTCACCAGGGGCACAATCCCATTAATGCTTCCAGTGGGCTCCATGACTGAGCAAGAGAAGTCCCTGGCCAAAACCAAGAGGGTTCCCTGCTCTAAACTCAGAGGAAAATGTTCAAGAGGAGCAGTGTCTGTGTCTCTGGCAGCCATGGGTGGGTGTCCATCCCTCTTCAGTGCAAATCCAACCATCCCTTTACACTCGATCCCTGGCCAATGCTCCAACTTGTCATGGTTCAACCCAAGCCAGCAAATCCACACAGAACTAGCCACTCACTTGCCCCCTTGGGCTGGGAAGAGACTTTGAGAGGCAAAATAAAGAAAACTCATGGGTTGAATTAAAAACAGCTTCATAACTTACATACTATTATTATTATTAATGATCATAATCATAATTGGAATGAAAAGTAGCAAAAATGTAAAGTTCCAAGAAAAGCAAGTGATGCAAATGAAAACAATTGCTTACCATGAACTAGCTGATGCCTAGTCAATGAGCAGCAGCCCCTGGACAGTTTTCCCACTAAATTTATTTGCTGAGCATGACTCAGCATGGTTTGGGATTTCCCTTGGGTCAGTTGGAGTCAGCTTTCCCCAGCTCTGTCCTCTCCATTTCTTGTATCCACTCAGCCTCTACACTGGTGGGGAGGGGTGAAAAGCTGAAAAATCCTTGATTGTTACCCTTGGTGTAAGCACTGCTCAGTAACAACTAAAACATCTTTGTTACCAATGTTGTTCTCATGCTAAATCCAAAGCATACACTGTACTGGCTACTAGGAAGAAAATGAATTCTATTCCTGCTGAACCCAGGACACCACTACAGTTTGCAAATGAATTGCAGGACTGTATTCATGTTAATCACACAATTGCCAATAGAAAAGGCACTGAAATTTTTTAGAACTTGTAAGAAATACCACATTCTTCTTACTGCTCAACAACATCTTCGTCCCTAACTACCTACAGAGATCTGCTGTGTAACTCATGCACTGCACATGGAAATATCCCTGCCTTGTGTAGCTTCAGCAGAGATACAGACTTGGTTTCAGCTGCAGGTAATAGCTTATTTTACTTCAGTGGTTACAAACAGCCTGCTCAAGCTCCAGCCACAGGGTAGCACCAAACAATTCTTTGTTGCAAAAAAGCTCTGGTTGCAAATGAGAGGAGAAAATACATATCAATTAATTAATACCCAATTAATAACCCAGAATGACTCTGACAAATGAGATCTTCCTGTGCATTATGGTGCATGTGCAAAGATCCCTTCCCAGCACAGCTGGCACTGCTGTCCCTGAGCACTCTGAGCATCTGCCAGGACAAGAGCACAGCTACAAGCAGGACCTCCCTTTCTTCATCTCATAACTGTCACAAGTCACTGTAATATAAAATAAGGTGGCCCAGGAGAATGAAGACAGAAAGGGCATTTATCCATGCTTTATATTGATAGCTGAAGACAAGACATTATAAAAATGGCCAAGCAAATATTTAACCCACATCCAGCTGCTTGAATGGCACCCTCAGCCAAGGCTGCTCCTACCTGTACTTGTCTCCAGGTGTTACTATTTGCTCATCTTCAGTTCTAAATCAAAAGGTACCAAAATAAAACCCTCAAGAAAAAGAATAAAAGAGGACAGACATGAAAGCATTAAACAGCTGAATTACAGCTATAATTCTGAATTTACACCACCTGAATTTACAACTTCCTTTCCTGGACAAGGCAACAAACCCATCTGCTCTCCTTTTCCCTTTCCTGACCCAAGGGTCAGTTGGCTGACTTGGCACCATCTTTAATTTAACATTACTCTAAAAGCCAGCTGATCTGCCCCCACTGATGCTACATGATACCAACAGTGTGGCTGCCTCAGCTTGGGGAGAACTGAAGCTATGTGCTTCCCAAAGTCACATATGGCTGTGGCAGTGGAATCCCTCCCTGTCCCAGCTGTCTCCACACAATTCCTACCCCAGACTATGGAGAGCATGTTCAGCTTTCTAGTTAAGAGTGTTCATTTTCCACAGATGCTGGAAAAAGCCAGAATTTGTCACGTGGGAGGTTGACTTACAGAAGGATGTCTTCAAGCCTATCACCTCCAATTTTGATTTTCACCCCTGGATCCAAAGCATCCACTGGGAAGATCAGCACTGACATATTTTCCCCATATGTTGTATCATCCAGAAGAGCTGTCAACCCAGACAGGGAAGTGACCCACTCAACAGTTTCAAGGCTGAGTTGGATGCACGATGCTCTACCCACATTTCAGCAAAGAAAGGAAGCAGGGGATTTTCCAGGTGCCCTTTTCATCACACTGCATGGATTCAGTGGGAATCTGGCAGATAAATTGAGTAAAACTGGCTCTGGCCTCACAATGCCATCCATCAGCACAGGCCTCAGTGGGGCTTCATCAGCTGCTGAGAAATTTCATGAAGGCAGCATATTATAAAAGCATGGTTGTTATTAAAAGTAAGTAGATTTGTCTGAGAGTAAGCACATATTTCATGACAACACAGCACTATTTAAAGAATGCTTTTTTCTTTGCCCTCCTTCAGAAGAAGGGTATTATTTGTTTTATAATGTAGCTCAAAATACCTCTTTAAAATCCGTAAGATACTATGGAAGCTGACAGGTTCACGATGAATAGCTTCTCCTCCAGATTAATTTCTGTTTTATTCCCTAAGTGAAGCACAAAGCAGCAAGCTTTACACAAAACTGAGTTAAAAGTAGATGCTTTTAAAATGAGCATTGTTGTCCTGCACAGCTCTGAAGAACTGGAAGTCTGCTTTCTAAATATGGATAAGGGAAATATAAAAATTAAAAAAANAAAAAAAAAAAAAAAAAAAAAACCAAAACAAAACCTGAATGTATCAGGAACATTTATGAAGACATAATTATGAATTACATTTATGAATATGTAATTAAAAACTGGTGGGTGGCACCCCTGCTTTCCAGACTAAAATAACAGAAGAAATTACATCAGATTGTGGTCTTATATTTGCACTCTCAAGTAATTTTTTTTAATGAAGGTAGGTTGCAAGTCATACTTGGCCAAAATTTTCAAAACACAATAATAAAATCACCACATCACACTTTATAAACTATTTGAAGACACCATTTACCCCCTCCTCCTTAAAATTAAAAATATTAATAATTAGAACAGAGAAGCTGTGTCTTTAACTCACAGTGAGTTTTTGCCATGGAGTATCATAAAACTCCTGAAATGCAGAGCCTAAGGAGAAATGCTGAGTATCCTATGGCATATATTACAGTTTTATTAACTTGAGTTGTCAAATCCTGAGAAGGAGTTCAGGACAACTTTAGTTGTGCTGGTGTCCAAACTGCTTTTAAATACTTCTTTATCTGATGATCGAGTGCTCATTCCTTTATTAATCTTGTTGTTAACAACATTCTCAATCTTTATAAAGCCTTATTATTACTGCAGCAATGAGATAATGTTTATTATTAATTTTAAAGGGATCATGAAATCTCTAACAAGCTGTAGGGATGAAGAGAGCCTTCCTCAAAAGTCCTTCTCTGAAAAGGTCATTCTTATCAGCAACTCTTCTATATACTTAAACCTGATTGTGGCATTCAGCAAGTTTCATTTTTCAGCTAAATTATTCAACACCTGTAGGAAGCCATTCTGAAAGCTTCTTACACAGCATGAGACGAAGCACAAGTGGTACAGGGACAAGTATTTGAAATGGCAAAGTTACTAAGACATCTGAACATCCAGCCAAAATTAGTGCCAGGAAGAAAAACAGCTGGCTAAACTCAAGGAAAAGTCAAGAGAAGCAGGCAGTTAGAAGACAAACAGACTCCAAGGAATGTGCAGTAATTTTCAAGGGCACCTCTCTTCAACACTGAAAAATCATTTTCTTTATAGATTTTTTTGGTCTGTTTGCTGCCTATTTAATGCCTATGCATAAAGGGGTGCAGCCTTTGGGATGCTGACCCCTTCCAGCACCACTCCCCCAGCCTGGCCCTGCAGGAATTATTGCTGCTGTATTCCCACTCCTGGAGGAGCAAGGGCACTCATCCAAAACCTTTCCATTGGGAACTCAGCAGCCCTTGTGTCTGGGCAAGCCAAGGGTTGATCCACTACCAGTGTTCCCTAGAGAATGGCTTTCTCTGTGCCAAAACAAAGTAAGGCCCAATATTTATTATTAACAGTTCAACTTCCTTTCCATTAGATTTTTCACTACAGCAATGCCACCAAAAGCAAACTAACAAAAAAAAAAAAAAAAAAAAAAAAAAAAAAAAAAAACAAACAAACAAACAAACAAAAACAAACAAACAAACAAACCCCTCCAAACAACAAGCAAAAAGCAGCCAAATCCACTGCCACAATCACCAGGTATGCACAAGCAGAAAATCAAACTCTGTGCCAGTTTGTGTCACGTTATCTCAACAATGGGAAAAAAATTCTATACCTAGACACACTAAATTTTCAGATCTCAACAAGCAAGCACAAGAGATTTCTGCAACATTTTTGTGTTGCTGTCATATAAAAGATCAACTGGTGTTCTTAGGCACAACACTCAAGTGCAGATAAGTGAGGATTACCAGACTTACATTTGGCTTTGCAGGAAAGCACAGTATATGAAACTTGAAAATAGCAGTTAGGTTGTCAAAGGCAGGATTTTAACAATTGTAATCAGACTTTTAAGAGGTTATCTGAAGAAAATATGTCACAACAAAATACACTGCACCATAACAAAATTAATGCCAATGTACACCCATCTTTAAAAAGAAAAAAAACCCAACTGATTTTGAATCTATATCCTAAACCAAAGAGATTGATTTTAAAATTTAAGTGGAAAAGTCATTTTACTCAAAACAATAAAATCTTTCCTAAGAAAATTTATGTGCTGCATCTAGTCTTATCAGCTGATCTCTGCCACACCTTCCTAAACTCCATAATACAATTATGAGCATGCACATTAGAAGTAAAAAGATCACTGGATGTTTTAACCTCCCAGAAATGAGAAAATAAAGTAACTTTTTTAATTAAAGGTAGAATTTGACAACCTGACATTATTTAATTTTTACATCAATATTTTGCATTATGTTCCAGTGATATTTTGCTTTATCATTTATGCTTTAATATCCAAATGCAAAATATATTATCAGCAAATAATTAACTGGATCAAAAATATGCAAACTACTGGCCAACTTTTAAGTGTAAAACTAGAAATCATTTGACATTCCTCAAACTAAAAAATGCAGTCCAGAACTAATTCTGCATTTTATTTCTATTTTAAAAAAATTATAAATAGAAGTTTGTTTTAAAAGACAAAAGTCACACATCATTAAACAGTTAAATATCTGAATTTCCTTAAATAACTAAGTTAAGCTTGTCAGGTTTCAGCAGATATACCAGAAAAATAATTTTGTACTAAATGTTCATCTGTAGAAAAGGAAAATTACGTTTCTGCATTATTTTAAATAGATTTTATAGTCTTTAAAAAACTGAGTTTTTGTGGTTTGTTGAATGTGTACATTGAATTTTTATAGCACATAAACAGATACTTTTGTGTTTCAGTGTTGTAGCAGCCCCCTTGTGAGAGGGTAGAAATGAGCCCAGACACAGACTCCTTGTTTATCCCAGCAGGAAAAGGGCCCTGCTTTATTCCTCTTTACCCCTCAGCCATCCTGACCCCAACCATTCCCTGACTCTGCCTGCAGCAGCTCCTGCTGTAGGTTTCCCTGGCAGCCTCTGACTGCTGGGGATTTCCTGCTGAGCTCTGCCTGCAGGGATCAGTTTGCAGCCTCTGACTGCAGCTTTTACCCAGCCAGGCTGTGACTGCAGGTTCCAACCACAGCTCTGACTGCACACACACACACTGACCTCGCTCTAGGATTCTCTTTGCTCAGGATACTTCTTCATCGTGGTTCCCTCTTTCCTTCTTCCTTCATGCTTCCTCCTTCTTCATGATCTCCCATGATAATCCTCCCTCCCCAGCTCACCACTCCCTTTTATCCCATTTACTTTATTGCCTACAGCTGTGACTCATTAGGGGCCAGGCTGTATTGGGTAATTAACACAGCTGTCACTAATCAGGGGCCAGGTCACCTGTATTCCCTTCTCCTACATTTCAGCTCTGATGGGGAGGAGCTGTGCAAAGCAGAATATTCTGGAGGGGGCCAGCTTGAGGTATTTATGGGTAACAGCTGGAAGCAGAAGATCCTGAAGAAGATCCTTGTAAGATTTCATACAAAACTTTGGACACCTAAGCCTGTCTAACACTTCTAAAGTTTTGCTACTAGCCTGGCTTCCTGTTTTGGTGCTGTGTCAGGAGCGTCCCAAGGATGCTCCAGGGCAGAAGCTGCACTGACTCCAAGTGGATTTGCTAGATCTAACCCACACCTGATCCATCAGCATGAACATTGGTACTGCTGCCATGCCTGACTGGATCAAATCCCTCAGAGCAGTTTCTAACATCATTGCAAGGAAATAAATGCATAAAACCCCCACGCCAGCAAAGCCTGTCCTGTTTTCTGTGACCTGACTGCTCTGAGAGCCCAGAGTTCAGCCCTGAGTGCACAGGACTGCTCCCATCACCTCCTCCCATGCTCTGCTGTGTCCCTGCTGCCTTCACCATTTCCCCACAGCATCTCCTCAGTCTCACTCCCAGATTACTCCTGCTTGCCCTGAGGCAGGCCAACCATCCCCAGGGTGATGACACTGTTCTCCCCTGGCTCCTGTGCTTTTTCCACCCAACTGTCCCCAGGAGCTTTGGCTTTGCTGTTCTCTTTGGTGTTCAGCCACAAGAGTGTCTCCCACTTAAATCACTGCTTCCCAGCTCCACTGACCTTGTTAGATCCAGGTTTCTGAGCTGTATTTCTGTTCAGACCACAAAGGTTCTGCAGAACAGGCACTGGGCTGACAGCTCTGCTGCACTGCCTTGACTCACGACAGATCTGCTAAGCCACCTTGTCTGAAAATTTACTGCTGCAGAAGCTGGCTGTTCTTTACTTATTCTTTTCATACATTCTTGCCAAAGGACTTAAGCCAGCTGTAAGACCTGCCTGCAGAAAACATGCCCTGGGCAGAGCCTCACTCCCCTCCACTCCCTTGCCCCAGGGGTCTGACTGCAAACACTATGACAACAAAGTTCAGCCCAACACTATTAACAGGTGCTTTCCAAGTGTCTCTTGAGAAAAAGGGAAAAAAGAGAAAAAAGATGGAATAAACCCAAAATCTATATACTGATATTGTACAGCCAGAAAGCTGATGAGCCTCACTATGAGGAAAAGTCAGGGAAGGAAGGGAGCAAAATGGGGAAAATACTCATCAAGTATCTTTCTTCTATGTTAAAAAGTACTTTATCATTAAAACATTTATAATAAAACAGAGGCTTTTAGAAAACTAATGTTTTTAAGAAAGAAATGCCCTGTCCTCTCAGATATAACAGCAATTCCCAAAACTTTAAATGAATTCGTAGAGAGGCAAGAGAAGATTGGGGATGCTAACACACATAGCTCCCAAATCCCATGCTTTATGGGAATTTTTTCTGATGCACTACAGGCTTAGACACGATTTTACATGGCAGGTTAAATCTTGGCCCTGCTTGGAACTCTGGCTCCAAATGTAATGGTATTATCAAATGGTGCAATCAGCAGTGGGAGAGTTTGGAAGCAGACACTTCATTTGAACACTTCATTTGAACACTTCATTTGAACACTTTCCCAAATTTCAGCAGAACACAACCACTGAAATGAAGAACAGTCCCACAGTGCACTGGAGTGGCTCTGGGGTTAGAGTGGGCAAGCAGTGCTGGTTCACTTTTAGCAGGTAAAACAGAAGCTGTCTTTCTAAACTATCATTGCAGGAGTATCCAGGAATCTTGTTCCAAATGTGGTGAAGAGATGCTTTGGATGACTGATTTCCAAAGGGCATCAAACCTGAAGTGATCCAGTGTGCTTTAAAGGAGCCCAAATCTGCTTTATACTCTCCATCACTCTTGTGACAGGACAGGAAATTATTTCCAGTGCCAAATATTGTCTGGGGAGCTCCCACAGTGGCCCTGCAAGGCACAAGGCAGGGCTATGCCCAGCTATCAGCATCCCTTTGGGTGAGCAGAGCTTTACCAGGAGAGGAGGAAAGCCCAGCCCAGCTTCCAACAGAGGCTGTCTCTCTAGAGCACACCCAGCTTTAAAAAGTGTTACACAAACCATCCAGAAATTGTTCACTGCCTCAGATTCAGCAGGAACTGCTGCTGAACAATGGAGGATGCCAGCAGCACAAACCACTCTGTTTCCTTTTCCTCCATTAAGTTATCAAATGCCAACCTATCAGCTGTTGCTGTTTTAGGGTAATCTTTCTCTGACATTTTCAGTGGGAGATACAATTTTTACCTGCAGTTATCACAGATTTTTATGCTTGTAAAACACGATTTTAAGCTACTCTTTCCTTTGACATGTTTGTGGAAAGGTAAGATTCTTACATTCCCTCTTTGTTCTCAATGCCACTCAAAGAACCAAGATAGGCAAAAGTGTGAACTGCAAGTAAAATTACAAATTTAAAATAATAAAAGGTAAGGAAGTTCAGCCTCTGAGTCCTTTTAAATGCACTCGTGTTTCTGCACTGAGACAGAGCCACTGATGAGGGACATTGACAGATGTCATTTCTAGGTATAATCTGCAAGTCTCACACAAATTTCATAGCATTTTAAACACCAAATGATAACACTGCAGTGAAAATGCTCTTACAGATGGTTCCCTGTGTATAAGAGCAGTCTGTGGATAATGTTAATTGCATTACTTGATTCCTTAACAGAGAACTTCATTTCACTACTTTAAATACCTCTGCACTTTAAATACCTGCATACAACTTCACAGAAGAATTCAAGACACCCTTAGACTTTAATGTTGGCACCTCAAACCTTTTTGGAGGTCCTCCTACAGTTATTAATTTATTCATTATTTCCTAATATTTTTTGAAGTAGTGATGTTGACATTTGTATATTAAAATGTTTAAATATTAAACCTCACTTTCCATCCATAATTAGAGAAAACAGACATACACAAACTGAAGTTTTCAAGAATAAAAGATACACCAACCTTGGAAACATCTGTCCTGCTCACTGGATGAAGCCAGGTCCTCTGGGAGGAGGCAGAAAGTGAGGCATAAAGCTGAAAACACAACAATAATATTAAGTACTCAGATCTGAAAAGACAATGTTCTTTTTCAAAGTGCTTTCTGGAATGTGTATTTTCTCTGCTTTCTTTTCTAAAAATATTCCCCATTATTCTTATGAGACTAATGACAACATGAAGAATTTTCTCAGAGGGAGAATAATGTTTCAGTTTCTAAGTTTTTTTTGAATCTTTGCATGAATAAAAATAGATTTTTCAAACAAAGTGCTTTAATATCAAACATATCAAGATAATGAGGGAATCAAGAAATTCTGTTTCTTTCTATCAGTCTTAATTTAAACACAGAAATCAGGCATTTCACTTATTCTTTGGGAAACTACTAAGAGGTATTAAAAAGCTGCTGTTACTGTACCAAAGGCATTAAAGCTTACACCACATTGCCATTTATTGAGGTGACCTTGACTGCCATACCCAAGAAGAATATTCACATTACCATGGATATCTCACCCCAGAAGCACCCAGTGCTTAAACCCCTGCTCTGGTAGTGACTACAGTGCCGAGTGTTTGCCAAACAAATCCAGGAATTCACCACTGGAATTCACACTCTCACAAATTACTTTTCAGACAAGGCTGAAGATCACAGTGATCCACAAGATCAGTTATTTTAATTGTATTTGAGGGGGGAAAAAAAAGCCCAGTAAGCCTAAAAGATGAGTAACCTGATGTCCTCAAAACCATTACACCTGTGGAATAAAACCACGTTAACAAGAGAAATTTCCAAAATTTCCACCTTTCTTTGAGGAGTATTTTCTACCAGTTAATCCAAAAAATAGATACTTTATTGTATCAGCATTACAAAAAAACCCTCTGGAAACATTACCCAATTCTTCCTCTTTCTTTACTTTACAGATCAGCTTGTGTGAAGTTATTTGAGTACTACTGTAATTTTTTAATTTTTTTTTTTTTGTAAGCACAGCTTTTCTGTCTCTTTATAACATGTAGAGCTTTCCTGTGTTGCTACTCAATGATTCAAACAGTGAAACACAATTCTCTTCTTCTGGGGAGAAGGAAGGTGGATGGAGATTTGGGGCAACTATGGGGACCACTCTGGAAAGTTAAAATTCCTTCACAGCATGCAATTTCTATTCTACATCTACTTAAGAAGAGTGTAACACCTGGCATTTAAATAGTGATTTGTGAAATATATATATAGAAAAAACCTCAACAACTTGTTGGTGTTTTAGTTCTACTTAATCATAAAGCTTTTCCTTAAAAAACAATGACAAGCACAAACAACACCAGAATATCCCCACACTGTGAGACAAACTATATAGAGTTTATCTGTGGAGAAACTGTGGTTTACCTTTTTATTAGCAATTACAGATCTTCAAGATTTACTATGTCAGTTCCTCTAGGTTCTGCTTAGCATCTCAGACAGGTAAACTGGACACAGCTCTGCTGGATTGTGCTGGGTGAGGACAGCAGGATATTCATCTCATCATCTGAAATGGAGTGGATTAATTTTATTTATTATGCCCCAAAACACATCAATATAAATACATCTAACTAGTTACTTGGGCTTCCTGACTAAATCCTTTGCACAGCTTCCTCCTCTTCCCTTTCTCCCCCAGCCCAAAACAGAAGAGTTTCAGTGTGGGAATATTATCATATGTCTCATGGGAGCTGCAAGTTCCAGCTTCCTTGAAAAACAAATCTTAAAATTTCACAATACTGAAATTAGACCATCATGACTAAAACACCACTAAGATCAGCAATAAATTGAACTAGATTCTTCTTAAAATTTTCAAGGCCAGGACTGAATTGTATGCACAGAGCAAAAATTTTCTTTCCCTAGGCTCAGTGATGAGCCCTGCATTGTCTTTTACTCCAGGATATAGAAAACTTGCACATTTCACTGAATTCCACAAAAACACTAAGAGCTGTAATATTGGCGTTGATAAAAACACAGGGAATAAAATAATGGGAAATCAATAATACATTTCTACAAAAATAGTCAGAGTAATCCAAATTCAAAATTCTTCAGCAGGTAAAAATGTAAATTTGATCTAATTAAAACCTGCAAGTTCATGTTTAGGTAAGTAAGTCAGATGGCAGTTTTAGGTTTTTAACTAGTGTGTAAAAAAGATCTTTTCAAAAATAATTTTCTGTGTTCTCAGTTTTGAGGACACAAGTGCCAACATACAAATGCAAGTATTTCTAAAACAAAGGTTATATTTAATATTACACAAGACATTAAAGGAATCATAGAATTTAGGCATTTCTTTAGAATGGTTTGGATTGGAAGGGACCTTAACACTTATCCCATTCCACCCCCTGCCATGGTCAGGGACACCTTCCACTATCCCAGGCTGCTCCAAGCCCTGTCCAACCTGGCTTTGGACACTTCCAGGGATGCAGGGGCAGCCACAGCTTCTCTGGGCAGCCTGTGCCAGGGCCTCAATACTCTCACAGAGAAGATTTCCTTCCCAATATCTGCCCTAATTTCTCCTCTTTCCTTTTGAATCCAGTATCACAGAAGTTCATCTGCAGTTTATTACATTATGTGCCTGTGCTTTAGGATAGAAAATGTGCCTGAGGGAAATGTGTAAGTGCAATTTCTGGGTTGTATGGAAATGGGCAATAGAGCACCGGAAAAAATCCTGATCCCTTCAGATTTACACCTCCATTTCTGTATCTAATTAGTATAGATAAGCACCCACACTTCTGAAGCAGTAGCTTTTCTGCAACTGCTTTACCCTCTGAGAACTTCTTCATAACTTTTCCTGTATTAAATATAGTAAATCAGAACTGTATTTCTTGCCATCAGCACTCCATCTCAGAAGGTAAAATACAAGATGGTCAGTATTTAAAAAGCTATTAAGATCCTATCCACTCACTTTTATAAGCACTCAGTGGGGATACAAAGGCTTCATTTTTCACAGCCTTCCCCCTGGGACAACAGATTTCATCAGCATGAGGTGCCAGGGAATAACTTCATGACAAAGTAAGAAGAGAAATAGATAAGCATCCAAATATGTAGAAACTCCCTAAAATGGTGTAATACTTTGTGAAAAGCAGGAATATAGAAAAGTAGAGGTAAGGAAGGAAGGACATGGAGGGGGAGCTTGTACTATTGGGATGGTGCTTATCATTACAACTGTGAGCACCAGGATCCACCGGAGTCAGGGCTATACCTCCCATTAAACACTATTAAATTTTAAAGAGCCACCATTAGTGCTGCAGGTCAGGTTCCTCTGACAGAACAGCACACTGCTTATCTCCACTTTCCATCTTTCCCTGGCATCCATTACTGGAGAGTGCAAGAAAATATCACTGAGGGAAATGAATCTTCGCTCTGACATCTGTCATGTTCCCAGGATGTGCAGAGTAAATGCAACAAAGGGAAAGAGAACAAAAGAAAGTCAGGAGACCAGAACAGCATTTCTTATAATGATGCTGTTCAAAGCCCTTATTTCCTGTTTTTTAGATATTTTCTTATGAGTGAACGTGACAGAATAGCAGCTCAGTGTGATATAAATACCCTTTTAATACTTGTGTGGTTCTATGTAATTTAGGGGGACTACAGGAACAGCCTTTAGAATAAAGACTAAAAATTTCCTCCTCAATTAGTGTAACAGCATCTGCTATTGTACAACTTCAAAATTTGAAGATTTGGGTGGGATTTCTCTAAGCACAGAAAAATGAGCTGGCAGCCAGCAAGCACACCATGCCCAGCCTCTGTACCTGCCTCTCCTCTGCTGGGGGGAGGAGGACTCAGACACCTCACTCTGAAGTTCAGCACTCCTTTATCTCTCCTTTTACATGAGGAATGTGCATTCCAGATCATGGGCAAGGCATTCCATTTCCCTGATGGAGATTTCGTTTCACACCCAAAAGGAACATCACAATTATAAAACACATGCAAGGTCAATAGTGATGAGCACCGTGCAGGGAAGCAACAACACAGAGTAGAAAAGCAAGAAAATAAGGTATTTTATTCTCTAGGCATTACAGAATTTGAGGCAGACCTCTGAGACTTCTTGTAGTTACATCCTTTCTTCTCCCTAAATAATTATCTTTTGACTAAAATGCATTTTTCTTTATTTCCCCTTTACTTATACACATATGCTCCCCTGACAGGGAAGTGTTATTGAGCTGTGAATCAACTGCAGCCAGTGGAAATGGTGAACTAAATAAACAGAAAAAATATGAACCCTGATGGAGCAACATTCTAAATTTGAGGGTGTCTTCACGACACTGTCCAATAAAATGAAGAAACGTGAAAAACTGCTTTGAAGGACTTTAACTCACCCATGACTATAAGTTTTCTTGCAAAGAAACTGAACTGATATTCATTACTATAAATCTGAGGGACAATTGTGCAGGTATGAGTATTCCACAGAATTATATATTTTTTTTCCTAGATGCAGGAAACTGGAGAACTAAGCACAACCTGCACTGCACAGCTGCAACAGCTGAACCTGCTGGGCAGAACTGTGAGAATGAATCCTCTCAGAGAGCTGGTGATGCTGCTCTGCCCCAGCAGGTCATTAAAGCAAACCTATTCCTGCTCTTCAGGCACTCAAGCAGTGCCACTGAATGCTTATGCAAGCCTAAAGTTAGGACATGCATAAATACTCATCTTGAATTCATGTTACATCTGGTTTTTATTGTACCAGAGGTACTTTTAAGCTCCCTGTGCTAGAATTGGACCACAACAGAAAGACATTTAACTATTTTTATTTTTACTGTCAGCATTTAACTATTGCAATGATCATCTTGTTCCTCCTGAGTAAAATAACAATAAGCTTTAGCCATCAGACACCAGCCACTAGAATCTCAAGTACCAGAACCCACTCCAAGAGGCATTTCTATTTTTCAGCATCCTTGTTCTGATCTTGAGCTATGAAGCAATCTAATATTCTCCAGAAAGAAAGTGATATTTTCTGTTATTATTGTACTAGCAGGTTCTGTACTCCAGGTGAAGGGATTGCATTTCACTCTAAAACTCCTTGACCTTCATTAGTGCTTCAGGGAGCTTGAAAGCCAGATGGAATAACAAAAAATTCAATAAAATACCCTAGTTCATATCTTTCTGGTTTTCTGAAACAAGAGGGAAAATAATAGCCATCAGGTCTAAAGATTAATTTGAAATGAAATGCTTGCAGGCAAATAGATATGATAATTGCATTAAATCATATACTGCTTGTTTTTAAAAGGGACATGAAATCTCAAAATTAAATCAACATCTAGATCATATTTTAAGTTATATTATTTTAGTTGATCTATTTGAAAATAACTTTGCAAATAACCGAGGCAGTCATTAGATATTGCAATTTAATCACCACTTAATTTTGACATTTAAAAAAAAAAAAAGTAGATGAAGGCTTAAAATAAGATTTTAGACATTCATAGACAAATAAAATATCCATATGTATTATGACCATGAAGGTTTTCATACCTACCTGCTGTGTTTTGTTATACTAAATCTCAGGACTATCATACAGTGCATGTGTCATGTAGATTTTCTGAAGAAATAAGTTTACATGCACAGATAGAACAGTGCACCTGGAATGAGTGAACAAAGCCCTGTATGATTATCATGGAAACCTAAGGGTGGACACAACCTGCAAGATCATCAAGCAGTGTCTCTGCAAGTATTTTACTCCAGACCACATTTTGATATCCCTTTTCTACTTATACAGCATTTTACTTGGAATGTTATTAAACCAATGGCATTAAAATGACCCAGTCTAGATTGAATATTAAGACAGACCTGGAAATTATAACTAAAACTTAAAAATGTTCCTTGACTTGATGGGAAACAAGGGGAAGAGGACAATTTATGTCACTGGCAGCAAACCTCTCCAAACCCAGAAGCTAAAACAATTCCACTAGCATCCTCCATAGATACACACATATATGTGTATATATAAACGTGTTTAAGAACCCATAATCCATTTTTAAACTGCTTGGCAAGATCCAGAGACATATTTACCAAAGTTGTACTTTCCTCCTAGGAAATTTAAAATTTTTATTAGGCAATTCTACAAACATCATCCCTGCCATTTCAAATATCCCCTTTTCAGGAGCACTCAAACACAATCAACACACATAATTTTTTTAGGAGAGTAATAACTTCTAATTGGTTTTATCTCCTTGTATTGGTGTTTCCAGGACCACAACCACCCTACTGCCTGAAAAAATTCCCATTTTATTAGTTCTGTGGATCACCTGCCCTAAGCCCACATGACACAAGGCTTTCCTGCTCTGTCTAAAGAGATATAATATATAAAGTTCCTGTGGCTACAGATGTGTGTCCAAACACAAATGAGACTCTTCTTTTTGCCCCTACTGTGGAATTACAAATTGTTTTACAGGAACACTTTTATATCACAATGTTAACCACCCATTGCAGATTCCCTGCATTTAAAGGCATAACTTTCCCTAAGAGCTCTTGGTTGCACATGAGTAACAAAGATTTTGGAAGTTGCAACATTTTTACCTTGTCTGACTTCAAAACCAAGCACTCTGCTGTTATTTTGAAGCCATCTCAATAAAGATGTTTGTTAAAGATAGAGCAATTTAAAACCCTGTGTTAAAACAGCAATTTTAAAACACATTTTTCATCTAATGCATCCATTTTATACTAAGCCAGCCAAGTTTTTAATACTCAGAAATATACATTAAATCATAGCTTTTTTTAACATCCTTATCCATATTAACCTAATTCTTTATGCTTCATGCTGCAACAGCTTTTTTAGAATTGTTGTGTGCTCAGTAGCTCCACTTTAGATATTTCTGCTGAGAAATCTGAGGAACATTTCAGAGGGTAGTGCACAGAAGTCCAGGTTTTAATTTGGAATTTTAAAGAACAAGTTCTTTAAAGTTCTTTGGACTTTTTTGAGGCTAATTAGGGCTCAAACCATAGCTCTCCTTTAACAAGTACGAAGAAGTGTGTTCTGGGGCAGAATTAGAAAGGAAAAATTATGTGCAAAATTCATAATTTGTACTAAATTCACAATTTAATCTGCATTTTCACTTGGGTTTGGGCTTGGGAAGATTGCATGTAAAAAAGAAGGTTGAAAAAAATGGCAAAAAATCTTTGATTTTTATGTTTATTGAGGGAATAAAAGCACCCAATTTAAAAACAAGATACATACACACGTATGTATAAATATGGCAAACTTGCAAAAGTAGTGATTTATAAAGACCCACATTCTATCAACCTGTACAGAAAACTCTATAAAGGCAAGATCATTCCTCGTTCCTTGCTATAAATTTGACATTAATTATTTTTTATTATTGGTCTGGATAGGTATTCTAGTGTTTGCATGCAGAACAGCAGAAATTTGCATGCAAATAAAAGCTGTGTAGTCATATTTTGTTCTAATTTCCCATACACGTCCCTAAACAGCCCAGGATATATAAATTACAGTATCATTTAGCTAACAATCTATGATGGCTACGTGTAATAACATAACCTGCCCAGGATTTAATTAAGCAAGTTCAAAACATGGAAATTAGAAGTAAGGAGCCACTAGAGAAGGATAAATTTAAAGAGCTGGCCTCCATTTTTTAAGCTTTTATGATTTTATTACCTTTACTAAGAATGAGGGAATATGCAAACAGAGAGGATAAACACTTACTGTTTATCTTTTTTTTTTTCATTTCAAGACTGAGAAAAAAAAGATTTTGCTTTAGTGCCTCACCCTCTTAAGTACTTTTGGAGAGGTCTTGAATTTTCCTTCCACCAATGGCAGGGATAAAAATCTGTCTAGAAAGAGTAATGTGGAAATTCCCTTTCTATTCTCCCCAAGCCTGTGGTGACTGGGTATGGAGAGACAGAGCACAGTGATGCCATCTGGCAGTGCATGAGGTTCTATAGACTGTAAACATCACAAAATTGAGACTACACATGGGGAATATTCTCTTCTTCTCACGTTTATGTAGCACAAGATGGGCAGAAAATTTTCCTTTAATAGTAAACCTGGTGTTTTTCAGGGTGTGTATTCCATTTATCTGTGTAAAACAGCTAAATGTGAACTAAGTTTACCTTAAAAAGGAACAACCCCATATCCTTTTATTAGAGTAAACCCCACGTTGTCTCAGGTCTGAAATTGCCAAAAGAGCAATAGTTCTGATTTTACATGGGATGGTTTTGATGTTTATGACATTGGGTCATGGTTGACACAGCAAGATCTTCCTCTATCATGTCCCACAGCAAGACATCCTTTTTCAGAAGCTCAGAGGTAAAAATGAAGGACAACAATTTTACCTATACCACCATGCATTTTTAAAGCTAACAATCTTTACATCCACTGCATTTAATCAGCTTCTCTTAGCAGCTGCCATTTTGTTTAAATATCCAATCATTTGTTGGCTGGGGTTGTTTTGGGGGTTTGGTTTGGTTCCCCAACACCACCATCACACCCACCCCACTGTATTTTAAACTTATGGGGCAATATTCTTTTAAGGCTTGCAAAAGGAAGTGATTAAGGAGAACCTCCCTTGAAATTCCTCTCTCACATCTAGAACTTGTCATCTGTTACAGATATTGAATTCCTTCTCACTATTAAATCAGAAGTCATGGGGGTTTGGGCACCTGCTACAATCTGAGGTACTTGAGGTGAGGTAGAACAAGACTCCTCTTCATAGGATTTTGCTACAGTGGAAAAAAAAATTGATTTTATTTATGATTAGTTTCTGTCAGTCATTTTGATAGTGAACCTTTCTGTAACACACCACAACAAAACAAAACTCAGGAACCATTCCTCAAAACAGGCCTTGGAATGTTGGCTTGTTGGGGGTCTTCCCAGTTAACTAAGTTAGAGGGCTCCCATTCTCAGGTTACTAAAAGGACAAAAGTCTTTCTTGGAACCAAGAAAAAGAAAGGTTCTGCAGAGATTTTAATGGAATTTAACAGTATTTCTCTTTCAACTCTTGAATAAAAAGGATTTGTCCCTGTTGTTCAGACCATTGAAAAGAGAGGAAAGAGGAGAAAGCGTCTGTGTGTAGGAAAACACATAAAGCTACCACTGAGAAAGTAAATTACCCTCCACAGCTCCTTATTAATAACTAGAGATCAGGGACTCTGCAGGTTTGCAAAGTTTGTTTGTGTGATACCTCATCTGCTTTCTGAGTGCTGGTTGTCAACTGGTACTTTATTTCCTGATTTATTTTTCTAATCCATATTGCCAGGAGGCTGGAGTGACTTTGCAATTGGGAAGACAACTTTCCTCTCAGAATTTATTCCAACAACTCTGGGTTATCCCTTGCTACTCACTGATTTCTAGGGGCAGATGCATGATCTACAACATATATTGCACTTTGATAAGTGCAAATGCAGTGGGATTATAGACTGTATATCGGTTAATTTCTCAATATATCAGCTTCAGAGTGAGCTTTTGAACAGTTATTAATTGATACAACAAGCAAAGTGGCTTTATCATATAAACCAGCCCTTTTTTACAACCAGAAAACCATGATGATGACAAGTGCTCTCCATCATGCTTAGACTGGCACTGGGGATGAAATGTTCTGATGAAACTTACAGAATGATGACAGTGTAAGTGTTCTAAGAAGTTACATCAGGACTAAGATTTCACTGGTAAGACTGTAAAATGGTGAAACAATACAAAACAGATACTTCTGAGCAAATAATGTGTAAAAGGGTCTACAATTCCCTTGAGGCTTATTTTACAAATTGGCTTTAAAATTCTTTTCCATTTTTTGTTCCATAAAATTTTATTTCCTATCCCATGTTCTATCCATATAGTACAATAATACAAGACTCTTCTTCTAGACAGTATTTCTTACAATAGAAGGAGGAAAAAGGTATTTGTGGAAAGAAAAAAAATATTGTTCAAACTTGAAGGATCTGGATTCATTTTTCCACCAGCAAACAAAAGGGCTTGATTAAAAAAAAAATGCAGAATAGTAAATATAAAGAGATATATAGATGGCCATGAACAGCATACTAGTATTGCAATATTTACATTAAAAGTTCTTTCTAGTATTCTCTGCAATTCATAAATTTCCTTTGCTGTAGGAAAAGATCTTCATTGTCACTTACTATTTTGAAAAAATCAGAAATACTACAACTGCAGGAGCATGTAAAAATGTCTGAGACTACTCTGAATTTTCATAATTACAATTTTGCTCCACAAAGGGGAAAAAAATCCCATCATTTTTTAAACCCTTCAGCATCTGTCTATGGCATTTCATACAACAATTGTCTTCTGATCCACTTGTAATTTTGATACATATCTTAAGGAAAATAAATGAATAGGACATCTGGAGATGCTAATTTAATTTAATTCTTTAAGTTCAATTTTTGTCTGGACCAAAATAATCTGATCCTTTCAACTGAAGCACTAAGGACCTCAACAAATTTTTGATTTATTTTAGATTCAAAAACATATGTTTAGTTCATAAGAATATTTACATATTTATAGCCTTTCTTTCTCTATGTTCTTAAAAGGAAATAATCTCAGTAATTCTAGAAAGTCCACGGAAAAGAAGGTATTTCTTCTACCACAGCTTAGCTTAAATAGCAGAAATGCTAGCTCTAAGGTTTATGGTGCAAAGCAGAGCTGCAAACTAACAAACTGCATTATCCAAAATTCTGATTCCAGAATTATTTTTCCCATTTCAGGGTCCTTTTTCCTTTCCTCACCTCCTCTGAAAGCAGGGAGGGTATCCTCAGGGCACAGAGCAGAGCAGGGACTGAACTCACTGTTCTGCATAACTCCTCTCCTTTTCCAAGCACCAAATTCACTCAGGTTTCATGCTCACCCTAATCACAACAGAGATAATCCTATTTGCATCATCCTTTTCCATGACTTAATAGTAAATGTCTCATTCCATACCTGACTCAGGACTCTATCGATTCCCTGGCTGGTTTTGTTATTTGTGGGACATTTCACTCAAAGCACTAAACTCTATTTACAGAGTTCATACAGCTCTATTATTTGTGTATTTCGTGACTCACATGAAATCAAATCAAAGATGCTCCCAGACAACCAGGAACCACCAGTTTGGGCAATAGCAGCTAATGCTCACCAGAAAGGCAGTGGGGCCAAGGGGATGGGCAGACTCTTTTACCAGTGAGATCCTCACCAGTGCTCATGGCACAGTTCTTCCCTGCTTCCTTCTGTCCCTCCAGTTCCTCTTATAGCTAAAGTGGGCCAGTGCTCCTGAAGTTAAGGATAAGGAAATGTGTTGGGAAATAGCAGGGAAGCAGCACATGCTGCTATCAAAAAGCTACAACAAGGCTGCCTGGAGCTTTGAGCAGCCTGGTCTATTCAGAGGTGTCCATGGCAGAGGGTTGGAACAGAATGAGCTTTAAAATCCCTTCTAATCCAAACCACCCCATGGCTCTATAACAGAGCTCTGCAACTGCAGCCTTGGGCAGGAGGAGTACAGAGCAAGCCACACACTGACCTGATTTGGAGAGGAACTGCAGGTTTCAAGAAATGGGCCAGAAAGGCAGGGACACTGGTTTGGGAGGGGAGAGGTTTAAATAAGTGAAATGCTTGGGATGGCAGGTACAGGATGTGACTCAAATTGCAAATCTGACAGGCAGGTGTCAGACCTCACCCTGACCCTCACCTGGCTGGCACTGGGCTGTGTTTTAGAAATTTGAGACTGTTACAAAAAAAGTGATTGGCTGCCATTCCTTTCTGCAGCTTGTCTTGCTGGAATACCTCGACCGTACTGATCTCTTGTCTGCATGGAAACTTCCACAGCATCCCCAAATCCACTGTGTTGAGAACAGGGCTGTCCATCTCCCTCACTCAGCACTTGGATATCTGCTCTTTTGTTTCATACTTGCAGTAAAAAGGGAAGGAAGGCGAGAATGTTGTTCTCAAAAGCTTATAGTGACAAGAAGTGCCACACAGTGTCCAAACATGTTTGCTTAAACTACTTCCCACATCTCCAACAGGGAATGCTGAAGAAAATACTATGAGAGAAAATAGGACAGGATCTCCTTTCCTAACACACTCACCTTTCTTTCTGGCTATCAGCAGTTACAGGCTTGAACTTTATCAGTGCTGCTGTGCAATATCTGTTTCCGTACTGATGCACTTCACAGGGAATCACAGCTGCTCGGATCCATTCTATAAATCCCGTGTTCCTAGGAAGGAACAGAGATTTGGTTTGGCTCAAATGACAGCAATCAGGGGGCTTTCAGCAGAAAGATCTGACCCTGTCTTCCTTAACACAGACCAGCAATAATCTAGTAATCTGACACAGCAAGATATGTTTCATAAATCAAGAGCTAAGTGCCTTCATTTCTTCTGCCTGCTGAACTCCCAGAGCCTGAACCAGAGGTGAGATCCTCCTGTACTGAATTTAACAGCAATACTCCCATTGATTTTGGTGGGCCCAGGTTTTCACTCACTAAAGCCACAGGGGTTTTAAAACACTTTTTGGTATACAGAGAAAAGTGAAAATAACTTATTTGGCTTTATTTTTTAACAGTAATTCTGGGCACTATTCTATATTTCCTTAGCATCAATTACAGTCTCCTCTACTTCCCTTGACTATTGACTACTTTGTGATTGATGTATTATTTCAAGTAATATATAAAGCCTTATACCTATTTATTGACAACATGCTAAGTTAGGTACCTTACAGGCAATTTTCCATCTTGAAACACCAAGTGCTAACAGTGAACTCCAGACATCTCCATACCACAGGCTGTTATAATTTTGAACATAAATGTACATATTAATCAGCTAATCACTAATCCCTGAAACCTCTAACTGCAATATTGGCAGTTCTTCTTAAAAACTATTTTCAAGCTTGCATGCCTGTCGTTGTGTCTGCTTAAGGAATCATCCATCACATAAATGGCCAGTTAGTGAAATGAACTAATTAACAAAGAAGCTAAATGGAGAAATAAATCTCAAGCTCAAGACTACTGAACTGTTGTCATCCTCTTCCATCCAAAGCCACCAGAAGGGCTTACACTTAAGAAATACTGCTGCATTTTGAAAGCCTTTTATACATGTGAAACATGTACCATTTAATCCCTATTCTATCATGCTGAACAACCATTACAATTATGGTATTAAAATATATGAAGTACAGTACCAAATACAGCTGTCCCTGTCTGAGCCCCCTTTTCCCCTTGCTATCTACTCGAAACCCTTGATTTGCTTTCTAAGATCAATTTAAGAACTATTCCTCTGCATGCCTTTGAACTATTTTATTAATTTATTATTGATCTGTACCTTTGGGACTCACAGATCTGTAGACCCGTGTTTAATTTCTGTTAATGTTTGTTCCAACTTTTCTGTAATATCCAGTGGGTATATACATATTTTAAACTCCCTCAATATTTTGACCGATAATGTTTTAAGGAAAACTTGGAATCAGATTAACATTTTAAGCTAAAACTAGCAATGCAATTGCTTCCATTTCTGCTTGTGTTAATAAATGAGAGTATCTTGTTGAAAGCAGTAGGAAACAGATGTACACTTTGTCAAAGTGTGAAGCTCAATGATTTGGGTGATAACATATGCATATGCGTGTATATATATCTAGATATAACTGAATAACAACATCTTTAACCTCTAATACTCCAATTTCTTTATATAGTAGTCACTATGTTTTTTTTCTTTCCCACACATAAAAATGGCAGACTTATTGGAGGAAAAAAATGACTGACAGGATCATAGAGCAGGCTTACAGCAGGACCCAGAACTGAACCTTTTCCTCCCATTTTCAGTCCAAACCACTCTGAACTGGAAACTCAGGGAAAAATAGGGTGTTCCTATGGAGCACTGGAACTGAAAATAGACACACATGCAAATTCTGTAAAAGGATAAATGATAAATTTATGTTCTTGGACCTGAGCAGTTTATCTCTGATTTACCTCATGGTGCATCAAACATGTTAATGATGTTTTAACTTGTGTGATGTGGGAGTTACAGTAACACTGCCCAGCATTTAGCTTGCTAATGGCTTCTTAATTACAAAAGGGTTTTAAGGCTTCATGGGAAGTTACACCCTGATGCTCATGGCCCCTTTTATCCCACTTGAGCATTTCAGTATTAATGATTGTTTTAATTTCACCATTATTTTGTCCAGCCCTATCTTTGACAATTCCTTGGTTCCTTATTTGGAGTATCTCAGCTACAGCATTGATATTCATACTAATCAGTCTCTTCTGGCATCTGCAGTGTCAGCTTGGAGCTGATTCAGGAAAAGCCATAAAATCACAACACTACTGTTTCTGTAATTTTCTGCTATTTAGGACACATATAACTCAGCTTCTGAGCTTTAAAGATGCATCTGTAAGGCCTCTTGCTGACATTTTGAGGGAAAAATACAAACCTCAAACCACATTTGTGTTCATGATATACAAACAATTCTGTCTCCTCCCATGAACTTACAGTATTTCTTCTCCGTGGCAGTGATAAAATAAAAAACTTCAAAGTTCAAAAGAGGTAAAGGGGCAATATTGGTTCCTTTGATTTAATATCTTGTATTTAGCCAGTTTGCTTTGTGGACCACTATCATCTGATACAGATATCTTTATTAGAACAGCACACCCAGCTTGGACTCTCTCAATCTCCCCTTTTTCATGGTCATAGATTGGTCTGGGTTGGAAGGGACCTTAAAGATCATTTACTGCAAACCCCCTGCCATGGGCAAGGATACCTTCCACTATCCCAGGTTACTCCAAGCCCCATCCAGCCTGGCCTTGGACACTTCCAGGGATCCAGGGGCAGCCACAGCTTCTCTGGGCACCCTGTGCCAGGGCCTCAGCACCCTCACAGGGAAGAATTTCTTCCTAATACCTGACATAAATCCACTCACTTTCAGTTTAAAACTATTCCTCCTCATCTTGTCACTCCAGGCCCTTGCCCAAAGTCCCTCTCCAACACTCCTGGAGTCCCTTCAGGCACTGGGAGCTGCTCTAAGGTCTGCCCAAAGGCTTCCCTTCTCCAGGATGACCAACCCTAACTCTCAGCCTGTTAATCAGAAATATCTCCACCCATGTGAGTTAGTCAGCTACAAAGACATGCTAAGAATCACAAAACACAATAACCACCTCAAACATCTATTTCTTCTTTTCAGGACACAGGCAGGATCACAGGTAACACTAAGAGTGGCATATTCAATTCCTTAAAAGCAGTAAAAGAGGCAAAACCAAGAGATAGTTTTTATTTTCCTTTGATCTTCCACACTGACAGAATTCAGAAAGCAACAATAAAAATATCTCAGCTGTCAAACATAACAAAAAGTCCTGTTTATTTAGCAAGGCCCAGACTATCACTTGTAATCAAGGCTCTGCTTCCCAAACAGAAATGGTTTGCAAACCACCCCAACAAAAGCCCTAGCTCAAGGTGAGTATCTGTGCCCAGCACATAAAATTGAACAAGCTCTATCCCCAGAATTCCAGGGCTGTGCATCTGTACAGGAGTCAAAATACATCCACAGATTCCCCCAGGGAGTACTGATTTTCAGCTCTCTCACAGCTCACTGCTGATTGCTCTCTAATTACCTCAACTAGGCATCCAACAAAGCAAATTTACTGCTCAAGACATACAAACCCAATAGTTTTCACTACCTTTACTTCTTTGCATGGTTCTGGGTCTGCTTTTTGTGCTGCTGTAGCAAAGGTCACAGCATACTGCAGTCATTCATTCCTATAGCACATCCAAGGGGATTATATGAGGTGATAATTTATTGTTCTAATCCTTTGTCCAACACTGGATGCCTGCAAGGACAGGAAGTTCTCTGCTGTTGATTTCAAGACCAAACCTACTGCAGGTGAAATTCAGATTGTGCTCACTATCACCACGGACTGCAGAGTTTTCTTGGGGTGTGTTTCCATCAAGTCATGGAATTCCATAGATTGAAAGTTTGTATTTAAGGCCAACCTTTTATGTACATCACACTGGTGCAAATCGAGACCTTACCAGGAGCAGTTCCCAAATGAAAGCATCTGCAGGACAATTGTTTTAATTAATGATACCTTTATATAACAATAGAGATGGCATGGAGCAAAGTCAAGCAAAAAAAAACTATTCAAATGCCAGTGTTCTATAAAGAAAGAACTCTTGATAAGATCAAGTCACACCAGAAATAGAACCAAATCATATTCCTGGAGTGCCAGAGCACATACCGGAGATTTTATTTCACCTGTAATATGTGCAAGTTAGAGGATAGAATGGATGTGTTTAAAAGATACTTAAAATTTCTCATATCACTTGACTGACTTTCCCATACAAGATGGACTCTGTGTGACTGGGAGGGGTTTGTTTGGATTTCTGCTTAGGTTTAAACTAAGAAGGTGCCACTGCATTATCACAAAGCCTGAAAAGAAACCTTCATTGACAGTTTGGCAGATTTTTTAAACACATATGAACTAAATACCAAAGCAAGGACAGCTCATCTGGGTCTGTCAGCAGCAGAATTTGATGACAGCAGCAAACTGTTCTTATGGAGAAAAGAAGTTTTCTGCAGAGCTCTTATCCTCAAGGTAATGCAGGCCTTGCTATTTTATAAGTCTTGGATAAGAGGCCAAAGATTTTTTTTTCCTATTCTATTAAGGCAAATTCACGTGAGTAGCACTAAAATATATTGAGCTTTTGTTAACTTTGCTGACTTAGGCTAAAGAAATTCCATTTGTTCCTAATACTGTGACATGGCTATGGTCAGTCTAACAAAGAACTGCATTTTCTGTGGCAGCTACCTCTTTCCTTAAACATTTTTGAAAATACTATTTTGATCATAAGTATAGAAATTTGCATCCTGTCAAGAAGGGTTGAAACCAGTAAACAAGAATATGGCCCCCACAAAGCTTCCTAGACAGGAATTTTTCACTATTTGTACTCTGTTAATTCTTTAATATCTGTATTAACACATACATTTTTACTTCTCTCAGGTAACATGCAAGAAACGTCAGAGATATTACAGAACATTCACTACATCCAATTGAATCCAATAGTGCTCCCTATTAGATATCAATCCATTCTGCTGACACCTGACTGTTATGAACAATGCAACATGCCATTGTGCCTGTCATTCAACCATTCTCTACTTATAATGCTGCATGTCAAACTCTGAATAATGCAGAGATGGCATGACTCCCATGCAGGCTTCACTTTTAGTTACACTTTTAGAACATGCACTCCCCTCTCCTACCAGCCTGGCAGCAGCTCTGCTGAATTGTTACATTCTCCCCATGGTTGCTTGGCTTGAAATTCCTCTTCATGTAAAATTTCTGTTCTGGTGTAAACATTGAGACTCCAGTTCCAGGCATGAAGTTGATTTTGGATCTGTTCTACGCTTCCCAAATGCTTTTCTCACCATCTCCCCTAAGTCAATTTAGTGCCCATTTAACATGCCAGATTGAACTGAGACTTAGGCTTGCTCTTTATTCCCCAGGAGTTCCAGAAGAGGCAATGGCATTGCAAGCTCCTACCTAGATATGCCAAACCATGTCCATCATGACCTGGTGGAAACTAAGGAAGTCACTCTGGGAGGTTCATGTGGCATGAACACAGGATCTCTACTCTTCCCTGCAGCCACAATATGCCAGCTGTACTGCAGACCAGAGGAAAACAAACCATTTTTAGAACACAGGCCATACAAACAAAGCTCTGGCTGTCATTTTCGACCAAGACAGGCAAACCAGCAGAGAAAGGCCTTGTATTCCATTAGGAACTCTCTGAACCAGCCTGGTCAAAGGGATCACCCCCTGGCTTCATCTTCCTGCATCACACAGCTCCAGAGAAGAGGTCATCTATGGTTGGTTTTAACTAGCCATGTAAAACATCAGCAGGCTCAGCTTTGCTCCAGGGATTCCCAATTTATCCATGAGCCATCAGCATCACCTTCTACACGTGGAAGGGGCTGCAAACAGCAATTGCTGCAGTGAAAAATCTGCATGCAGCAAATCACTGTCACAGCCTGCACTGCTGAGAGAGCTTGTGCAAATAAAACAAGCTTCACTTAATGCAGGCTACTTCATCATCTGTTTTACACCAAAGCCTTCATGTTACACCTCACTTAGTTTATCTCCTCTTGCTCACAAAGAGAAGCAAAGAGAGGAGACGATTGTGGAGAGGTGCTGCAGCAGAACCAGATGGTCCAACTCTCCCAAGCCTTGGCATTGTGTCTCTTCCTGTAACTTTGGTATTTTTATCTTCTCCCGCTCCCCCCCCCGGGTCCCATCTGCACCTTCCTCTTTCTCCATGTCTGTCACGTTGTTTGTCAGTTCAGCTTCCCCAGGAAGAGATGCTTATGGCTGTCATGTTCCCCACAGTGAACTCAGCAGACCAAGGAATGGGACTCCTCTGGATTCCATGGCTATATACCTGAAGGGAGCAGAGATTTCCCAAGACTGCTTCCTACTAAGGGCAAAGCTCTGTGCTGAGGTTTCATGTGAGGCTCCACAGCAAGGGCCTGTGCAGAAGTCCCACCACTGCTCACAGGCATTGAAATAGCCCTGAAGGAGCTTGTGGTCATTTCCCAGGCACTTGGAAAGTGTTTTTGCACAGCTTTTACTCTCCACCTTTCCCCTACTCTTGCCTGCCCATTTCCCAGCCAGGCTGGATCCTGTCTCTCCTTGTCGCTGCTGATCCCCATCCCCTCTTGTGAGCTCTTTCTCACAAATCTACCAAAAACAAAGGGCAGAGAAAAGGAATTTCTTTCTCTTTGCTCTTGTCCAGCATAAATTATGAAAAAGAAAACCCACATAAAACGAATATTATCCCACTGCTTTAACTGCCAGCCAGGGCTGATTTCAGTCGACAGATGTTTCTCTGCACCAGTTGGTGATCTGGCAGTCAGATGAAGGGCCCTAAAACCCCAAAATTTCTTAGTTTTAGTTGCAAAAATCATTCTAAAAGTAAAGCAATGGAACAATGTTGGTTTTAGTGGCATGGCAAATAGATTCATAAAGGAGTTTGTTCATATATTCAAATATGTGTTCTACATTTAAATTTATTTTCTATGAAGTTCTTCCTTCATATAAATATTACTATATAGCAAGGATAGGATCTCTGACTCTTTAGCACATTCACTCAGATGTAAATTAGTGTCTTAGCTTTTAATCCTCCCCCTGCTTTTATTGCTTTCATTGAACAATAGGGAAGCCTACTTGTAGTTAATTTACCACCTGAAGACACTAAATAAAGTTGCAGGGCCTCATTTATTAAATCTCTCCCTAAGAGTGAAGACACTAGGCATCCAGTCAATACTATGTTTTTATTTAAATATTTTCATCACTGAAATTAGAGAATTTATCCAAACAAACTCCTCATGAGGGGATCCAGCATAAACCAGCTCATTTATTGGTGAGTGTTAAGTCAGGTTGGTAGTGCTGACCAACCCTTGTGTGATTCTCCAAAGCACATTATCATATTACTTTCATTCTCAGTATCTATTATTTTAGCAAACCTTCTGGCACATTGTCTCTTGTCTGTTACTTCCTTTATTGTATGCCTTTTACTAAAGTATTCTGGCACTCTCAGAGTAAAGTTAGAGGAAGAAAATGAACTTGTCCAAAAGAAGTATCCCATGCTCCACATGCTCCAGGTTGTATCACTGACCCAAGACCATTTCCCACAGCAGCTTGGTGAGGTCAGAGCAGTTTCAGGTGCATTCCCTGCCTTTCTGGGCAGACCAGTCCCTTTGTTCTCATAAAGAACAGGGATTGTATTAAGCAGAAGCCATATCAGCTGGAAGTTCCCTATTTACACAAAATGTGAAGTTTGTACTTGTTAATCCCCAGTAGAGGACTTTAAGATTCTGAAGTGTCTGCAGATGTCACTACTGTGTTTTTTTCAGTGCTGGCTCTCTCCTGTATCTTACCTGGTCAGCTCCTGCTCCATGCTGACAATGCTCATCCTGTTAGCATGAGGGCTTGGGGTGGTGATAAAGGATTTCTTCTTTGGCTGCAAAAATGTCAGAAGATATGCACTGAGCAGGGCTGATTGATGAGGAGAATTTTCAGTCTACATGAGATCTGGATGTTTGGAAGTTCACTTCTCTTCTAATTCATAACATATAATATTTTTAGATGTCCCAGAAAACAGATGATCTGTACAGCTTTCCCTTTGGACAAATATCAACACACAGTTTCCAAAATTAATTTGTTCCCTCAAACCTCAGCAGCTGCTGACTGAAAAGGCTTTGTTCCTTAAAATATGATTTGGCATAACATAACCTAACAGCATACCCTTGTCTATTATTAAGGTTGAATTGTCAAATGAATTGTGTCAATGTAAATTAAATGCTGGGTTTATATTATTTCCCTTAGAAGAAATTTTCACCCATCTTCAAACTTTCTCATTAATTCAGAAGAGACATTCACAAAGACGTTGTTATTGTTGTTTATGAAACATCAAAGTTCCCTACAAAACACTTGGACATTTTTCCGACATCTTTTTCAAGCTGAGCACAAGAAATACTGCTGAGCTCCTGGTTCTATTATCTCAGATTCAGCTCTCTGACAGCATGGAGAATGGCTCCATAAGAAACAAGTGCTTTCCCAGCTCATTGGATATACAGCAAACACCAAAGATCAAGTGGTTAATAACGTGCACATCAGTCCCAGGGGATGTCTCTGTAGCCTTGGCAAACAAACATTGGTACATATGGAAATTTCTGCCAGGCTCCATAAGGCTTGATCTAAATGAGAGCAAGCACTTATCCTTTTGACTGAAGGTCAGCATAATGCAGATTATTCTGCATCTTTAGTGGGGATGAACATGTCCAAAACCCCCAGCCTGGACTGGGTTTGTGTGATCCCTGGCCAGTGACCAAGGACAAGCGTTCTGCCTGCTTTCACAGAAGCACTCATCCCTGCTGGCACTGCTACAGAAGTCCAGGTGCCACCAAATCTATTTTACTGAGCCTCTAAAAGCAGAGCAGGCCTTGCACAGGTAAATAAGTGTGGGAAGCAGTGAAAGGAAGCCTGAGAGAGCAGGGCTTCAGAATGCTGAAGTTCAGCGCCAGGGGGGACAGTCAGACTCTGCCACCCACTCTGGCCATTAACAGGTCATCACTTCCAGATGCCCTGAACATGCCACTGCATAGAGCTAAAGGACATACCATGAGCTAGAGGATATTTTGTACCCCATGGATGTACAAAACAGTGTTTAGAACAAACTCTTTGAGAGGAATAAAACCATGCAAAAACATCTCAGTAATAACAGAATCGTAGAACTGCCTGGGTTGGAAGGGACAATAATGATCATCTTATCCCACCCACTGCCATGGGCAGGGACACCTTCCACTAGCCCAGGATGCCCTAAGCCCTGTCCAGCCTGGCCTTGGACATTTCCAGGGATCCAGGGACAGCCACAGCTTCTCTGGGCACCCTGTGCCAAGGCCTCAGCACCCCTAAAGAAAAGAATTCCTTCCAAATATCCCATCTAACCCTGCCCTCTGGCAGTGGGAAGCCATTCCCCTCTGTCCTGTCACTCCAGGCCTTGTAATGTGACATCCCATCCTCATTGGCTTGGCTATCTTTCATTTTTAATGTCTTGTATAATAGATTTTTTTTCAGCTTTATCTTTCTGGCTTCTAAATTAGGCTCAGCTGAAAGCCAACACTTTCTTGACTTCTGCACTCCAGAAATTGATATTACATCTTGTCCTGTCCTGCTGTACAAGGGGGAGTCAGGGAGGATTCTTTTTGATAGATGTCTTGGGCAAAAATAAAGGGCAAATGTAGCAGTATTATATCTGAGAAATGTTTATGTATAAAGGAAGATAAGTGTTCCTAAGGAAAGGGGATAGAAGAGGGAACAAAGAGGGGAAAAGAGAGAGAAAAAAGACAGGGACAGTCCCTGGAGTACACCTACGTACACAATTTTTCACCTTGGGTATAACATATGTTGAGGCATAAATAAAAATCAGATTTTCCCTTCTCACATGTACATCACCACATAAATATTTACACAGATAAACTCATTCATATATATTTGTGCCATGAAAACAATCCAAGCCTTTAAAATTTTAATACTGACTATGGGAATATTATAATGAAAAGTGCTGAAAGAAAAACAGTTATATATAAACAATGGTATTTGAGCAAACTCATGCAAGCTCAAAAAACGGATGTGAATACATACCTGTGTTTTGTTTGCACAAAGCTCTGCAGATATGACATCTGCAATGCAAAAAAAAAAAAAGTAAACATCTAGTTGACCACCTGGTGGTAGCAACAGTTTGTTTAGTTAATATAAATGGCATTAATTTTACTAATACAAGTTGTTAACATCCTCTATACAACCTTATTAAAAAGCATGTCTCAGTTGGAGAGGATAATGGGATTGTAAAGATGTTTATGAGGAATCTAATTTACCAATATGTTCTTATTAAAATTAACATTTATTTTGCCATTACAGTTCTATCAATCATTGAACATGTCCACCTACATTTTGTTTCAGTTATTTATGACCAGGGTTTGTTATGCCAAATGTGAGTTTAAAAACCTAATCTTAAAACAACTGTGACTAGATATTTTCATCCAAGTCTAGTAGGAAGGCTTGGAGGCTTAAACATCACCTGGATAAGTGCTAACATCAACTGGATAAATTATCTACACCTCATACCCTTCAAGGACCAATATTTTTGCTTTATTCTATGAAGCCTTCACACATAGTGTATATCTCAGAAATAAAAATAATAGAAAAAGTTATGACTTTACCTTTTCACTTTCTGGAATGAACAGTAATTAAAGTAAGGATTTCTGAATAATGTTTTAAAAAAAAAAAAACTAAACAAGCAAACATTTTTATATCCACTTTTACTTGAAGAAATAATACATCCATAAACCATTTTAATAAACTACTGTTAACTCAACTTTTCCAAATGTGAACAAAAGAGAAATTCTTTTCATGAGCATAGAGCCATCACAGTCCAATTCAGTAATAACAGCAATTTCATACTGATATGAATTTGTTTAAAAGGTGACCTAGACAATGAAGCAAGTATAATTAAATTGGAAACAGCTAATTCAATAAAGTACTAATGTCAAAAGTAATAATCAGGGGAAATTTTAGTGCAACACTCATCTGCAGAAAGGATCATTTTAGAATAATGGTATGCTTATGTGAAGAAATTTAAAATATAAAATGTCTGATGATGGTTGATTGAAAAATAAAACAAAAAGGGGTTTATGATAATAGATTTCTGAACGAGTAAAAGGAACAGAGACACAGAATTGTTATCATTAATATGTTGCCACTGGTTTATAAAACAAAGAAAGCTCTTTGAATTTAATTAAAATATCTGCTTCCTGTCTTGAAATGGTTAAGTACAATTAAGTTTCACCCAACCTCAGCATTACAAAGTGTTCTATTAAATAGGTATTACATTTTCCAGAAGACAACTGCAACTGCACAGGCATTCAGGGCACCAACCATTCCCTCTGTGCCTGAGGAGGACTCAGCTAGAGCCCAAAGCTGCACTTCACCTGCCCACAACACAGAGGCCAAGTTCTCAACCTCTTCCACTTGTTTCTGCAGAAAATCAAGGCTAGCTTAATATTAATTCAGTCTCTTGACCTGCTGGCCCAGAACACTTATTGAGCTGAGGTCAGTATGAAAAATACCCAGCAGAGCTCTACACCAAAGGTCAAGTTCCTCTGCCCACCCTTCAACCACGAAGGTGAAGTTCACCTGTCCAGCTCACAATGCCATTTTCAATCAGCTTCTGACTGATCCAAGGTAGGGGAACAAGCTCCCCCTTGACCATAAAAAGTCTCAGGCCATCCAGTCCAAATGTAATGTATGCAGCCTAAACATTTGTTTTTATAAGGACCCGAAAGATGCTTAGAAATATGAAAGTAAAGCTACAAAAATAACTTGCTGAGCTGCATAAATGGTTCCCCCAGAGGGAAAATCATGAGAGAGCATGAACAAACCAGACTTTTGTGCCATTTCTTACTCAGCAACACTAACACTCATGAGGTTTATCTGATTTTGAAACACTACCAATAGTTTTCCTAGAAAAAAAAAATAGTTCATATATGAGCTAGCACACACATGGGAGAAATATTCCTTTTGCACTGTCACATGGTTTTTTAAAGTAAGTAGCTGATCTGCAAAGAAAGGTGTTACATACTTAACCCATTCTGTGTGAGACTTGCATCATGCTGTAGTCCCAGAAGGTGAAAACAATACCCTGTTCTAACCAAGGATCAGTATGAATTCAGCTGGTGTGAACTCTACAGAGCCCACAAACATGCAAGTATCTGTTGCAGCAGCAGCCCTCTTGTGAGAGGGTAGAAATGAGCCCAGACACAGACTCCTTGTTTATCCCAGCAGGAAAAGGGCCCTGGTTTATTCCTCTTTACCCCTCAGCCATCCTGACCCCAACCATTCCCTGACTCTGCCTGCAGCAGCTCCTGCTGTAGGTTTCCCTGGCAGCCTCTGACTGCTGGGGATTTCCTGCTGAGCTCTGCCTGCAGGGATCAGTTTGCAGCCTCTGACTGCAGCTTTTACCCAGCCAGGCTGTGACTGCAGGTTCCAACCACAGCTCTGACTGCACACCCACACTGACCCCACTGCAGGATTCTCTCTGCACAGGATCCTGCTTCATCGTGGTGCTCCTGTTCATGATCCTCCATGGTGAAGATCCCTTCACCTCCCTTTTATCCCATTTACCTTTATTGGCTACAGCTGTGACTCATTAGGGGCCAGGCTGTTTTGGGTAATTAACACAGCTGTCACTTATCAGGACAAGGTCACCTGTGTTACCTTCTCCTACAAATATGCTTTCCCTGTTTAAAAATTTGGAAAACCCCCATGAATTCTTCCTTGCACACCATAGATAGCACCACCACCTTGGGTCTCACAGGCAGCACTGCTGCATGCCAATGAGATCCAATTCCATGTTCCCATGTTGAGGAAAAACCACTGCCTGACTTGTCAGCTGAGCCATTTGCAGCTGGAAGTCCCAGACAAGGAAAATTATGGAAGCCCACAGTCTCATTTTTCCAGAGTCACTTTTTCTGACTACAGCCACGCTGTAATTTGTCAGTCAGAGTCTCTCAGTCCAACACAGATCTTGTTTCCCTGGAGACGAGTCTTTTAAATAGCAGTTCAAAACACCAACCAGATTGAGAGAGGAATTCAATTAAAGGGAAAAACCATCTAGTTGCACTGGGGATCTGTGCTAGGAAAAGCTTCTGGAACATGTATTTCTGGTTTCCCAAAAAACATGTCTGGGGTTTTTTAATTTATTTATTATTTCTCATCCACTTCTTTGTCATAGGCATGGATAAACACAGCGTGACTTTAGCTGATAATTCAGTTATACTGATGTTTGCTATTTTTTCATTATTGGCTAATAACTTGGATTACCGCTATTTTTCAAATTTTATGTAATTTGAACATTTGTTTATTTATAATTTTTTGACAATTTGTATAATATTATTCCTGCAGTTTGAAGTTTTAGAGGACAACCAAGGTAAATAATAGTTAACATTAATGACTTGCTTTTTAGATCAGACCCTGCCAAAAAAACCCCTGTTGGACTGGAGAAATATTGGATCAAGAGATCTCCAGCTCACAGGAATCACTCTCAAAACTTCTATGAAGTATGAATTTTGAGAAAATTACTGATTTGTTATCACGTGATGCAGCTCAAACACAATAGTCTAAAAAAACGTAATATCCATGTGCAGATACTATTCCCAGTGGCACCTTGAAAAAGTGTTTTTTTATGAAGGAAAACATGAATACCCTCACACTTGAAATACACCACTTTGGAATTTCAACACACGTTAATATAGGCTCTGATTTTCACTCCTACTCCGCTTTGCAGCCATTAATGATGGAAAGAAAACAGAAAATCCCTTCCAGGCACTACTACTTGCAGCATTGATGGGCTGTTTCAATAAGTTAAATTTCAACAGCCACAAAAAAGCAAGTAATTAAACCTCTGTTTTCTTTACACTTTCAAGCACAATTTTCTCCTTTACCTGTAATGTTAGCAAACTAAATTTGGTGCCAACTTCCCAAGCAGATGTCCAAGTTTTTCTAAAGAAACGCCAAATATTTGGAAGATTTTTCCCTTCTTTGCACCAGACTAAAATGAAAAACATTGCTGTTGGGCTACCAGCTGAGTGGTACTGATCAATATAGATCATGATTTATCACTGAAAAATTAGGGAAATGTCAGCTGTTTCTTCTGCATCACAGCAGAGCAGATCACACAGAGGGAGGAAGCAAAGCCATTGACTTTTAAACAGTATAAAGAGATAGTGTTGCATGGCTTTGTTACGCCAGCATTGATGGGAAGATGAGACATAAACCTCTGTCAAAAGTGATTTCCTTCAAAGATACCGTCAAGACACCAGAAGAAAACGCATAACTAACCTTGCAAAGAAAAAGAATAACATTTAATCCCATCTGAGCAACTTCTTTACATGACTGGGCTGCAGGTTTTCAAAGAAAATTTTGTACACCGGAATTTTAAAACTTTGTACAGTCCCTAGCCCAAAGCAAATTACAGATACAGGTGAGGATTTATATATTGTTCAGTTTAAATTGCTGAAATGAAGTATTTGGTATCCTGAACTTGAGAGAAATTGTTATTACTTAAATAACATTGAGAAAAATTGTGGAACTATGACAACAGTCTGATGTCAGACATTTAGTAGAGAACAACATATGTAATGCAAAGCAATTTGTCTAGTAACTGCAATGCTCTTGTATTTATCACTGTAACACAAGCAGCACAAGTTCACTCAAGTGTTGTACCTGAGTTTATTAAACCAAAATTAAATAGATTAATAGTATCTGCCTTCAGCCTTTAAAAATTACCTAATTATTCTTCCTACATGCTGATCTCCAGAAACAGTACTTTTATGAAGAAATTAGCTCTACTATTTACATCAAATAAAAGTATGCCAAATCATATTTGAAATCATTAAATTTACTTCAAAGCATTGTGAGGTGGGCTGCTTTGTTTTTAACTGAAGATAAAGGACATTAGATATCCATCATGGTTAAGACCTTACAGATTTGTGAAGCAAAGCAGCAGTGACCAACACAAAGTGAATGGTGGAGTAGATGACCATCACTGGTGGGACCTGATCTAACATAAGACAAGAACTGGATGCTGTAAGAGATCTCTCCAGTGAAAATAATGGCATTTTCAGAAAGACTTCTCCAGCAAACCTTGTCCTAAATCCTTAGACAGATAGGTTTGACTCTTCATAATATCTGTTTATTCCTATTTTTTCCATATAAATAATGTTTTTGTATTTACATATAATCTGCAATTTTAAAAAGTGCCCATCTAATCTAAAGCAAAGTTACCACCTAAATGACACAGATTTATTATAACCTGAGGCTCCATCTTGTTCAGCTATGGGAAGAGTGCTGAAAAATAAGATCCTGCCTCCCCAAGAAGGGTGACCTGAATCAGTGGACAGCTGCAAGCTGAACTGGAATTAATGACCAAACAATTCCCATGACAGTTCTCCTGTACAATCTTCAACTCACCAAATTTAGATGCAGAATTCTACTTGTTTGGCCTTTATTGTCTGAAAATTCACGTGGGGCTGGACACCCAGTGGTAGCTGGCTGAGCCTCTGTGAGCTGAATTAGCACCAGGATCAGCAACTTTCCCCCAGCTGTCGAGAGAAGCACTCTCCCTCCTGGCAGTAATTCCTTTTGGAGTGCATTTATTCTTTCAAAAGCTACACCAAAGAGACAGCCAGTATATTACAGAGCTGCAAAAAGAAGCAATCTGTCTTAATAGCTGGGAAAGTTGTGAGCAAAAGAAAAAGCCTGGGGTTTGAGCCCTCCTCCAAAATTTTTCAGTCATACAGTAGTGCAGGACAAATGATTGTTAACCATTATTCCAACTTCATAGACAGTATACTTGATTTTTTTTTTTTTTAATCATGCTATCCTAAGAAATAAAATTAAAGGAGAGGGGACTGTATTACACAAAACATGAAGAATCTCTTTTCATCATTACCTAAGCTGATGATTTTTACTGCTAGGAAGATGAAAGTCCTTGCAACTACAGGTTTTGATCACCTGCCTTTGTTTTATATTCTACTGTAACATTTAAAATTGCTAGAGTTGTAATTTCATCTGACTTCACTCAAAATTGCTAGATGCAGCAATGTACAGATTTTTACATTAAAAAGAATCATTTTTGACCCAAGGACTTTAAATAAATGCCACACTCCGTTTGAAAAGAGTGCTTAGTTATTTTTACCTTAAAAAATAAAGATGGAAAAAATGCAAAACACTTAGTGCTGAGATCAGCATTGATCAAGCAGAATTAAACAAATTTTCAAAGTACCACCAACAAAATAGCGGGAAAAAGAACCCTTCTTGTAACAGTCTTTGGAAGTAAGAAAGAAAAATCCTCCTGATCTATACAGGCTGAGTATCCACTGGGTGAAAAACAATGTTAATTAATATTTACAATTTCAGATGATTCTTACCAACCAGAACAACAGCAAGATTCAATTCTCACCTCCACTGACATCTAAAATGTGTGCTGGGAGCATTCTGGCAAAATCCATAAGCTGTTGAACAAACATGCCCTGAGACAAGTCCTGAGAGATGTCTGTGCAGGAAAGAATCATCTTTCTTTCAGCAAAGGACTCTTACACTGGTTTTGGGGAAAAGGGTGTCTCTTATCATTTCTGCCCCCTCCTCTCTGCTCACATAATTCCTTTTAAATGATAAAGCTGAATCTTAACTCATGTTGACTCAACCCATCAGTTAGTGGATCTGAGAGGGGACCTTACCTCCCCTCAGCCTTGCCTGTCATTTTCACTAAATCTTTTCTTCCTTCCACACTGAAACTGAGCAACATCAGAAAGGAAAAAAAAAAAAGAAAAAAAAAATATAACTAACTTCAGTCTGCCTTGGATGAAGCCCAGCAGCAGTTCTCTGCTTACTGCTCTATCAAGAGTTCCCTTTCATGCCCTTGGTAGACATTTCTCTCTCACATCAAAACTATTTGCTTTGTCTCTTTCCAAAACTGCTTTCTTGCTCAAATTTTGGCCAGGAACACCCCTACCCTGGCTTTTTCAGCCCTTTGAGAGCAAATTGTTAGATATGTGGTGAACTATGCAGAGCATGAGGGCATCCCTGACTTCTTGGCTTGCAGAGGCAGAGCCCTTCTACTCTCTATTTGGAATACCCAAAAAACCAGCATCCCTATTAGGAAATAAAACCAAACAAAGCAGCCAATCTCAACACAAAAGGACAACAAAAATTTGACCAAAAGGTGCTCAGTCATCAATTTGAAATAGGAAACACAGACATGTCCTCATACTGACAAGGGACAGGACAAATCCTGATCCTCTGAGGAGAAATTCCAAGCAGAAACTCACTCAGGTACCGTGTGCTCCATCCTCCAGGGAAACCTCTCTCACTTCATTGAACATAAAAGAGTCTAGACAGATTGTTTCAGGAGACAAGCCTAAAATGAGGCAGAAAGAATACCGCCCACAGGGAATTTGTTAAAATTATTGAAGATACAGACTGCAAAAAGAGCTCCTCAGAAGACTTAAAATTCAATTCTGATTTCAATAGACTATTCAAAGAGAATTTATTTTTTATATACACTCCCCATAGGAAAGGAAAAGAAATACATTTGGGTTGCATACTTTAGAGGTTGGATTCTCTTCCATGCATAGAGTGAAAAGCAGAAGGGTAAAGAACTCAAGAATTATTTAGCATTATTAAAAGTTGACAGAAAAGTTTAATATTAACTACTTGCTCGAAAGATATTTTTCCTTATCGAAAGATAAATTCTCAAGAGACATGATGAAAAATGACAAAAATAATGGCTTGCATCACCACAATTATATCCTGCTTTAAGATGCATATGCAATGAGGATTATCATTATTATTGGATAACAAAAATGATAATATAAGGAACAATATTCCTTCTGTGAATGATAAGGAAAAAAATATGTTCTCTGTGTCCATCATGGGGTGGAGGTGGGTAGAGTGGAATCTGAAAATCATTGAAGGGAAGAGTTGCATCCAGTTTGATTTATGCCTGCTCTTCTTTTTATGCATAGCCTGGGGAGCCTCATGATGATGTGTAATGAGTCAGGGTGAAATGTGTATAAATAAATGCACCACACAATTTGTGAAGGCTCTTTCAAGCATTTTTTTTTTATACACTCCATTCCAAATTGCATTTTCTGGGGGAGAGATGGGAGACATCAGACAGAGCTCACATAGTAAGAAAAATCTCCACTTGTACTCTATTTCTGTTCCTTCCTTTGTTTTCTGGGATTTTTTGGTTTTGGTTTTGTTTTGTTGTTGTTGTTGTTGTTGTTTTCATTTTCATCTTGTTCAGAAGGAAAGCCACTGCCCAATATTTCATCCTGATGCAGTAATAACAAGGTGGGCAAAGTTCAAGATGAATACCTCTGACAGATCTCTGTGCACAAGCAAGTAGCATGCCTTCTCCTCCCCAGAGCTAGGGAACTTGGTGGGATAAATAGGGTCAGTTTTACCAGGGAAGGATCAGAATACCATTCCCTTTTCCTTTTTTCCCCTCCCCCTTGCTCCTCCAGTCTGCAATTCACCTTTTTTTCCCCATAGAATGAATATCAGGTGTGAGAGTTCAAGCAGCTCCTTCACTGGCAAAGGAAAATGTGTAATATCCTAAACAATGTTCTTCATTTATGGAAAAGAGTGTGAGGAGCCATCCACACACCAGCAGCTCAAAAACATCAATTCCTACTCAAGACACAGAATGACCCTGAACCTTTTCTATATGTTTAAGTGCCCCTAATTACAAAGGGGAGCAGAACTGCATGTTTTCTATATTATGGCAAATTTTGTTCAACCCTAGCCAGTTAAGGTAGCCAATCCCATATTCTAGACTGTGAGATTACAACAAATCAAAATAAATCAAGATATATTCATCCACTTCTATTTTTTGTTTTATATTTTCCCCTTCCCCAATCCTCACTCAAAAGTTTGAAAATATATGGAAGATCATATATTGAAAATATATGGAAGATTTTACAGTAAAAACTGAGTTATAATGTGCTATAATATATAATGTGTTATAATATATTCAGCCCACAGGAAAAAAAAAAATCCCTTCACCTTTACAGAGGTTCAAATGCAGTTCTTTACATTTATTTCTTCCTACTCTCACAAATTTGCTTTTCAAACGTGTTCCTTCTAATCATGAGGAAATTTTTAATAATTTACAAGACTGAAAGAATAGTGGTTTTAAGATCCAAAAGCAGCCTTGGGCATTCAAAATAAAATAACAAAAGCTGTCACACAGAGAAAGGGGGGAGTGTGCATATATAGGCAACAGCATTTTTTTGCTATATGAAATGCTTCATATAACTAATAATTTTCCATCAGTTTGTGACAGAAAAATTACTAAAATCAGTTTTGTTATTCAATGACTGGTAGTTGGGAGTACAGTGTCACATCTTCCTAGGAGTTCAGTAGCTCCTTTATTAGAAATGAGTTTTAAATTACCAATTTACAGACTTAGCATTCTGCGACATCCCTACCCAAGCTGTAGCCTTTACTCACTAAATGGTGAAGTTCAATATTAATTAATACAAGCTAAAGTTCTACTGTGGCTTTGTTGCAATTATTGCTATCCACTGGAGGCCACACACCAAAAATACTTGCTATTTCTACATGAACTTACTTGCATTTGCTAAGAAAGTTGCTTTAGAATAAAATCTAACTCAACCATATTTTTTAATAAATCAGCACGTTGCCTGTCTCTCAGAAATTTTCATTATTTAGGGAAATTAGAACCCATAGCTTTCTTAGTTGGGTAAGTACCTGCTAATGTACTGGAGGCACTTGGGTTTAATTGATAAACCTCACCAATACATCACCCAAAACTAAAAAGGCATGAAAGTAAAGACATTTGAGCTCACTCTACCTTTTGATAAAGGTCTCTGCTGTCCCCCTGTGTTTATGACCAGAGAAGAAGGAAACAATTATCCACAATAACATTCAATTCCCATGATATTATCATCACTTGCTCTCAAGCCTTGCCTCTTCCACCACCCTCACGTTTAGAGTCATATTTATCAAAGGAAGATGGAAATTACCAGTGTCCCAGTTGTGCTTCTGATCTAATTCACAAAGCACTTCTCACCATGTGAATTGCAGTCCATGAGTTGCTGGAGAGCCAGCAGAAGAACAGCAGCTCACTTATTTCCATGGAAATGGCCTCATTGCTATGCAGACTCAGGATAATTTATAGGAAGGGATTCTCAGCTGAAAACAGGGGTCCTGCTGGCAATGCCCTTCTATTTATACACAAAGAAATTAAATTTCAAGAAGATTTAAGAAGTGTAACTCTTAAATCAGTAATGTGAACCTCACCTGGACCCACTACCAAAGCACCACTGAGGTGCAGAGCACTGGCAGAGAGCAGACAGTGGAACAGTATCACAGAACCATGGAATGGTTTGGGCTGGAAGCTAAAAACCATCCTTTAAAATGTTAAAAAACCTTAAAAAATATCTCATTTCACACCCCTGCCATGGGCAAGGACACCTTCCATTATCCCAGGTTGCTCCAAGCCCCATCCAACCTGGCCTTGGACACTTCCAGGGATCCAGGGGCAGCCACAGCTTCTCTGGGCATCCTGTGCCAGGGCCTCACCTCCCTGACAGGGAAGAATTCTTCCCAAATATCCCACCTAAATCTACCCTCCTACAGCTTAAGCTATGCTCCCTTGTCCTATCAGAAAAAAAAAAAAAAAAAAAAAAAAAAAAAAAAAAAAAGGTAAAAGGCAGTTTAAAGAAGGAGCAAATTATCAAAACAAAGTACATTTAAAATGCAAATAGATAAGAAAAACACCTCTAAACACCTCTAAAATATAGATTATTCTTATCATTACATATGAAATCAGCATATTTACAAGAAAAAAGCTGTTAGTCATCATTTCCATTTATAAGGCTTTGTCAGCCTGTTAATATTTGCTCGTTTTGTGTTTCATCACTTTTCATTTAGAAAGGTTTTACCCAAAGGCTACACAGATGACTGAGTTTAAGATTACTTGAGATTAAAAAAAAATGATTGTACACACTCTGCAAGTTGCTGGTTTACAATCCCTACCTTACAAAAATACATCACAAATACCAAAGAAATGGGTTTGTCTGAGGTTTTGTTGCAATTTTCTTATTCTGTCCTAGTCAAACAACAAAATTGCTCACAGTATTTTGCTGATATTAGTTATTTTCTGCACTTTAATTTCACAGGTGAAATATTCTGTTTTCCTAGAATAGCTGTATCAAAAATGAAAAAAAAAAACAAACCTCCTCCTTTTTGAAATGGTTCTTAAAGAGAAACAAAGATTCAAAAAAGTGAACTTTTATAGACACATCTAAGTCAATCTCTTACAGGAAATGAAGGTCCTTCTCAAAGTTTTACCCAGCAAAAAAGAGAAAGCAAAATTTATGGAATCTGAAGGAAACATTCATTTCTTCTTCTCTTACTTACTTGAGCATGACTATTTATAATTGTGTTTTGAGGACAGAGCATGGCAAAGATGCTTCTGCTTGGCTACTCCATTTTGCGTGCAAGATACTTAATTCTGAATTTAATTGCAGTTTGAATGATGATTTAAGCAGACTGGGGAAATGCTACATGGGATGAGAAAAACATTCAGAGACCACACAGGAAGAGAGCAGCCCTGGCAGAGAGGGAAGAACACCACAGACCCCATGTCCTCATCCCTCTCTGCCCCTGCCTAAAGGAGCACAGCAGGACTGAGATGTGGCTGGCACTCACTTATTGCCATATGCAGGTTCTTACAGATTATTGCATTGCTTTCTCTCTAGAATGTTAAATATTCTATATGAACAACTGGTATAACAGCAACACACCTTCCTTGGAGGTGCTGTTCATGTCAGAGGGATATTTCTCCCTGCCATATCCTCTGGGCTCTCAAAAGCCCTGGGGCTGCAGGGGACCAATCTTACTCCATAAGGCTGAAATTTGTTTACAATCAATTTACTGAAACAGCAATTTAATACCCGGTGTTTTTTCTGTAAATTTTGGTTTTTTGTATTATCAAGTTTCCTGCCAGGTAAAAGTGACCACCTCCAATGCTGGCACTGAACAGAATTATATATTCAGCTAAAAGTAACTTATTGTACCAGCTGAAGGGTAAAGTCAATTATGAATGTCCTAATATACAGTGTAAGTTCCTTAAAATTCATTCAAAGAGGACATACAGTTTAATTCCAAGATATGGGAGTACATTTTTTTCTATGATTCTGCTACTGAATATACTTACATTCTATTTTCCATTTCAATTTCTCCTTCACTGAGAGCTTCTCAAGTGCCAATTTCTATTTCTGACACCTTTACAGCACAGCTTATTAATTAATTATAAATTTTCATGTACATACACACACAATAAGATTCTTTAATTATCCGGGAAGCTCCACCAAATCACAGGTTTCTGTTGTGAGCATAAATGTTTTCCTTTTTTTGCTAATTACCCCAAACCTTCAATGCACATCCTCATTCTAAATTTCAGTCCATCAGCCTCCATGGGTATCATTACAAAACCACACATGATCCACAGAATGGGACATTTGTGAGGGGTCTGTCAGAAGGGAAGGTACCTGTGTGAGCAGCTTGGGCCACTGATAGCCTGACTTAGTTCCAACACATCACAAACCCCTGAAATTGGGGGGGGGGGGTTTGTGATGCATAATTGTTATTTTAAATAAACAATTTTTCAAAGTTAAAATGTAAGTTTGAGAGGTCACGATTCTACTATTAAATTCAGCTTAATTACAAACAATAAATGCCTGTGAGGACTGTAAGAAGCACTTCTCACTGAAGAAGCATCAAAACACTGAGGTAATTTTTACTGTGAGAGGTGTTGGGAAATACAAACCTATACAATTTATAAATACTTGCAACAGCTGAGTCTGCAGAAGTGTTAGAGTTGGGCATATACTATCAAGAGATGAAAGAAAATAGATTGTATTTATGAGACATGGCAGCCTCTACATACTTTCCTTGAAACTACTTGTTCATGGCCTAGAAGCCTCTGTAAATGTTGTGATAAAATAAGTGCCAGAACAGGGAGCAGTCATGCATGTGATAGGAAAATTCACTGGCATGGCAGAGGAATATATATGAGCACTTGCATTTGTTTGTTTGCTTGCTCATACTTTTCACAGCAGAAAGAGTTATTATATTGGATGCCCTGAAACACTCCTAAAATACGCAGGATTTTGCAAAATATCTTTGTAATTGTAAAGAAGAGATGTTCTGCTTTCTTTTAAGAATGATTACAGAAAATTGGTCATGGCAATTTAATATCCTGTGTTATGTGGCTTCATCTCTCCCCATTCTCCGCTAACCTGCTGGAAAAGGTTGCTGTTGATTTATGCTTTTGTTTGTGAATTACACTGTAGAGTTTCAGAGGCAATAAGAGCTAGAAAATTGCTTCTTACAGTCAATGACCTCCTTGTAGTTTACTTCCTTATTTTATCATAATAGAGACATCCACTTGATGGAGATTTCCCTACCAAAGAGAAGACTCTGATCCTTGACCTTAATGAACATGTTTTCCTACCTGCTCAAAGCATTACAAGTATTTTAGTGGCAGCCAACTTTGAGCAGAGATTTAAAGATGGTTTGTTATTCAGTGATAAAAGTGCAGTCTACTGAGATAACTACTGCTGTTAAGAAAACAATGGTTTATCCTTTAGATTACAGTGCCTCTCACATAAGCTTTCATTTCTCTTCCCCAGAAAATTTATCTTCTAAACAGGACCAGCATTGCTTGATCATCGCTGTTACAGCTATTTATCTGTAGCTCAGAAGGAAAGAGAAGTCTCTAACAAGTGCCCAAAACCTGAAATCACTGGGAGGCTTTTCCTTGACTCTGGGAGGATCTGATCAATCTCTAAATGCACAAAGCAATTATATTTTCAGATGAGGTACAGAGAGCTGCTGTCTTCTGTCAACAATGCTCATGTAAATGAGGATTAACACCACCACACTTGAGTTAATGGAATTGCTTTATGGAACCATTGAATCATTAGGGCTGGACCTTTAAGATCACTGGGTCCAGCTGTTAGCCCAGCACTGCCAAGTCCACCACTAAACCATGTCCCCGAGTCCCACATCTAAATGTTTAAATACCTCTCAAAACAATGCTTCAACAGCTTCCCTGGCCAGCCTGTTCCAGTGCTTGACAACTTTTCTGTGAAGAAAATTTTTCTAATATCCAATCTAAACTGCCCCTGGCACAACTTGAGACCATTTCCTCGCCTGTGTTTTTTGTTTCTTGGGAGAAGAGAGTGACCCTCACCTTGCTATAACCTAGGAGAGTCACACACCATCCTGAGTTGGAAGGGACCCACAGGAACCATCAAGTCCAACTCCTGGCCCTCCCCAGGACACCCCAAGGGTCACACCATGTGCCTGAGGGTATTGTCCAGACACTTCTTGAACTGGTGCCATGACCACTTCCCTGGAGAGCCTGTTCAGTTCTCAGCCACCCTCTGAGTGAAGAACATTTTTGTAATATCCAATATAAACCTCTCCTGGCCCAGCTTCAGGCCATTCCCTTGGGAGCTGTCACTGGTAACAGAGAGAGCAATAGCTGTGGGCAGTTGTAAGGAGTGACAAAATCTCCCCTGAGCCTCCTTTTTCCTGGGCTAAACATCCCCAGCTCCCTCAGCCTCTCCTCACAGGAGTTGTGCTCCAGATCCTTCACCAGCTCTGTTGCCCTATTCTGGACCCGCTCCAGAATCTCCATGTTCTTCCTGAGTTGAGGGGCCCAGCACTGGACACAGCACTCAGGTGTGGCCTCCCCAGTGCCCAGCACAGAGGGACAATCACTGCCCTGGTCCTGCTGGACACAATATCTTGGATCCAGTCAGGTGCCACTGACCTTCTGCCCACCTGGGCACACACTGCCTCACGTTCAGCCACTGTGGAGCAGCACCCCTGGATGCATTTCCACTGATCCACTTTCCAACCACTCTCCCTCCAGGCTGTATCTCTATGTAGGGTTGCTGTGAACCAAGAGCAGGACATTTTCTGTAAGCACAAGTGCTTGTTCCTAATGACAGATGGAGTGCTGGGGTGCACAGAGAGATGTGGTCAGCCAGGTCTGGTCAAAGTGGGCATCACAAATGTAGCTCAGTCATTTTGTATTAGCAATCAATTGTTCACAAACACCACATTCCTAGAAATCTGTGCAAGAAAATGAAACCTATTACAGAAGAAAGCTTCCTTTTCTAAGCCCAGCCCAGAATTCCCTTCTTCCTAAGGAAACCAAATTAATGGACTGCCATTATCTATCATTCTGTGCCCTGTAGCTCTCCTAACACCAAATTTCCAGCCATGCCTAGGGAGTTATGGTCAACCCTCTTTGACAGTGGGGTAGAAGCATCAGAGATGTAAAGCTCCCAGGTTTGTCAGGAGAGGTGGCATGAAACGACCAAGGAGAGAGGCAGATTAATACTCCCACTGAAAAAAAAAAAGAAAAAAAAGTGTTTACAGAGCAGATTAAACAATTATTAGACATTCCCTGCGACAGATGGCACTGGAGAAAATCGAGCGTCATGCGTTCTGCCACTCACAGAAATACTCACTAAATAGGATGCAGAATAGTCACTAATGAAGATAACACGTAAGAGAGCATTATACTGCTCTAAGGCTTAATTTGACTCACAGGGAGCATTTCCATCTATCCCAGATTGCTATTTCTTTTTTTGCAGAATTTCTTTAATGTCTTTTTTTCTTTTAACACATTTTGTTCTGTTACCTTGATGATAGGGCAGTAAACAGCAGAATGAGATTTCTCCTAGGTTTCTTGACAAATTTCATTTCCTAAAAAAAGCAGCTGAGGTTGAAAAGCCAGTTTTCTTTGTCTTCCTTTCTGTGCCACTCCAATTAGAGCCTCCCTCAGTTGATGAGTTCTTGCTTGTCTCATCTTGTTAGATGTTGTAGCCTTTACCCTAAATATGTTTATATGCAGATTTCTGATGTCTCCTTAATTTAAATACCTATTGTCTCCTTGAAAATTTAATAACCTATTATTTGGTCACGTTCACGCTTGTTTTATTCAAATCCTTCCATCTTAGTTTGCAGCTAATGTCAGGTACCATAGAAGGACAGACTGCATTAAAAGCAAATGCTCAGCGTGTTGTTTTGTTTTGTTTTTTAATTTAAATAATAAGTATGAAATTGCTGTATATGAAAGTGAAAAGGAATGTCAAAAGTTCCCTTCACCCCAGACCACCAGGCAAATCTGATAAACGTGTATCAATTACTGTATAGAATAAGATATATATGCATGAGGTTGATGAGTTTACCCTCTGGTTATGGCTCTGCAGCTTCAATTACAAGCTAATCCCTCTAAGTCTAGAGTGACTGAAAAATGGCTGTGACTCAGTGAAAGCCCAATTTCAGAAATGACATTCAAAAAGTTTCAATAGAAGGAAAGAAAAATACTTGAATCACAAAGTAATTTACATTCTGGATGTTCAGGAAATGTCTTGAACGATGCAGGCTGTGATTCCTCAAATTAAATTAAAAGCACAAGTCAGGTCCTCCCTGTTCAAAGGCACGTGGCCCCCATGAGATACCCACAAGATGAGATTCCTCACAGGGGTGACATGTTCTGAGACTTCTGGATGAAGGGAGCACATTCTGTGTTTCCAGATTCCACCTGGATGTGGGCTTGCAGAGAGCATGTGAAGCTACAGGCAGGAGCAACTCCCCGAATTACAGTAAATCAGCAAAGTGCCTCTGAAGTGGGAACTGAAGATTTCCTCTGACATGAAAGAAAATCCTTCTGACTTACATGGTTACCTCTTACACCAGTCTCCTTTTGAACAGCAGAGATGACTGTTCCCTCAGGACTGGTACTCCAGATGACAAGAGAACCTCAAGATGATCAAAGACATACTAAAATGTATAAAAATTTTCTGAATCTTATGTCCATTTTCTACCTCAATCAAGAATTTTCCAAGAACTTGCCACACTTCTATGGAGAGTAGTGGAAAGAGCCAAAAGACCACTAAATTGAAGCTGAGTGGAATGTACAATCCCAGGGGAATTTATGTTATTGCTGGGATACAGCAGCATCACCACCCACACGCTCCCAGCAACAGACTGAAAGGCACTGGTGCACCATTTCTATTGGGCCATTTTTCCAATGATTAAGTTTCCTGTTATAAAGCAGAGGAAATTATACTTACATTATCAGTAACACAATCAATTGTAGTGAACCACTGTAATATATTAGAATTTGTTTCAGGACTTTCTGTTAATTACCATCCAGGAGTTTTATCATTCAGCAGAACTTGAAGGAATTCATTGCATTTTTCACAGGGCAGAGGTGAAACTTATAGGTTTAGATCAGGAGCTGTGTCCATGGCAATAAGCAGAAATTAAATTAATTCAATCTTCAAGCTGACTTTCTGAAACAATAATACTTTTGTCTCTTTTACCTCTTTCCTTCCTCATCTACCAGCTGTTTTTACAGACATCTCCATTTCATAAACACATCGTTTTTTCTTGCTTTTATGATTATTATTTTTTCTCTGTGCTCCTGTAAACTCCAGAACACCTGAGTAATAAAGAATATTTCATTTTCAGTCTTTCTCTGAGCAGAACAAAGCCAGTCCTGAGACTTGTCTCCCTTTAAATCAAATACTGATTACATATCCCTAAAAAGACCACCCTATTGACTTTCTCCTGTAGTGCATTGTTATCCAGGTCAATTAACTGGCATCACATGATCTTGAAATTGATATGATTTGGGCATTTTTCTACTACTTCAAGGGATAGCAAAAATCTTATTTTTAAATTTCTTTCACTGCTCTTTTGCTCTTTTTGTCTTTATTCAGCTAAATAATAAGATAGACAAAAGCATTTTATATTCCTAGCTTAAACCTCCCCGTTATTCCAATAAGGCAGTCTGTTTTCCAAGGAAAGGAAATGCACATTTCTGTGAGGTACTGCAGCCAAGCTCCTACAATGCAAAATATTAGGACATGCACAGCATTTTGTAAAATATGGCATACATTTCTGTTTCTCATAAACAGACTCTAATTCGGCTCACTCGCTACCCATGGACAGTAGGTGTCTGGGCTTTCAGGAAAAACAAGAAAAATGCAATCTGGATAGGTTTTAAATGGAACTTGTTTCAGTTCAGTTGAGAGCAGCCTGGAAGATAAGAAGGAAGCTGAGCAGTGCTCAAAGGAGACAGGCTACTTGGAGAATTTTTTTTTTTTTGTCAAACACAAAAGACTCTTGCTGAAAACAGACAGAAACCAGTTTTCCCCTGCAGCAGGCAGAGATATGTACACATGTGATAGATTCTGACAAACTCTTGAGAGCTCACTGCTGTCTAGGGAAGGTCATCTCCTCCGAGCATGATCCCCACAGCTTTCAGCTGCATGCTGCCACTCTTGTGAGGGATCATAACCCCAACTTTCACTGCACACCACAAGGAAAACTCTCACAGCCCTCCAGCACACTCCATTCCTCATCCAGGGAATGGTAAAACAAAGATCATTTTTTCCCCCAGTATTGTGCCCTTCATTCTCCTCTCCTGAGAGGGGATTTTCCTGTCCCAGAGGGTAAAAACTGCACTTAATAATATAAAGTTCAGAGCTGCTTGGGTCACATGCAGTCAGGAGCAGATGGAGCATGTTGTGCCCTGGCTTCCCACCAACAAAAATTTAGGTCTCACATCTGCCATCCCACCCTCATCTCTGACAACATGTGCTTCAATCCTCCTTCCTGGCTTCTCCATCCCAATGGACTAATCCCCCTCTCCCATTCCTAAAGTGACAGCAAGTTGGGGGCCACCACAGCAAAGCATAAACATAAAGATGTTTTGCCAGCTTCATGCCAAGAGCAAGATTCCCCAGTCAGCAGTTCTGCCTGTTACAGGGTCACTTCATGCTGCTCCAAAAGCATCAAGAGGCCACAGAAAATCTGAAATTCAGGGCTTCTGTGGCTGTGTGACAGCAGGAATTTAGAGGGTTGTATTAAATTTATTGTAGCATGGATGCTTTATGACATCCAGTAAACCACACATAAAAACACACTCAGAAACATGAACTTCAGCTTATCTCCCTTGGTCTGCATTCCTCTCAAGACAACAGGAAAGAACAATTTCCTCCAGGAAAGGCTTCAGAATTGCATTTTAATTAAAGCTAACCTGGTGACTCTTCATTTTAGCCACCCTCTCCCAACTCAGTGAGCAAGAAAATCCAGGGAGAGCAGTTTCCTCAGAGTTACCTGATGAAAATAACCTCTCCCACCCTACATCCACACCAGAGCATGACAGAAGCTGTGTTCCAAAACATCTGTGGGAGCTGTGCCTTTAATTTCAGTACTTTAATGTTACTTTACATCACTGTATCAATGTCACTAAAAGATGCAATTCCTTTTGGATTTCTCTTGGCCTTAGGAAGTTCTACTGTTGTCAGCCACCTCAAGCCCACATTTTTTTAATATTGCCAGTAACAGCTGAATATAAATCTTCCTTTATTCCCAACCTATAGCAAATAGCAGTTCATGGATTGTGCCCTGTATGTGCTATGGGGGGCTGATTGCAGGGGCAATGGCTATTGATTCCAATGCTTCTTGGAACCCACTGTGCCAGCAAGTTCAGGGAAATTGCTTGTTTGGGGTTTTGTTGTTGTTGTTTACTTGGTTTTAGGTTTGTTTCAGCTTTCTCTTCTGTAAAATGGCAGAAGAATTATAATGATACCATTTCCCACTTCTCTTACACAGGAGAGAAGAAACTTGGCAGTAGCTACGCGATATTATTAATTTGATATTAGTATTAGTGAATGAAAACACTACTAAAAAGATCATTTACATTTCTAGAGATTAATGGGATTTCTTGATGCATATTTAGTTTCTGTCATCATAGCCTAATTACCAAAACTTCTTTTTACTAATGAGCAGCACAGAAATGTTCAAAAATAAACAGGGTTTTTTTTAATCTCACTTCAAGTCCTAAATCACTGAAGACAAGAAGAGACAGAGAGCTGGGGACTTTGTGTGGGGCCTGGTATAGCTTTTAGACATTACATTCTTATTATGTAGTGGAACTTAATAAACTTACTTTTATTTAGACAAATCTGTTCTTCCTGAGAACATACGACTCCCCTTCTTTAGGAAAAGGGTAAAAAAACCTCAGACATTGGAAAAAAGGTTAATATAAAAGAAATAATGCATCTGGTGGGTTTAGTTGAGTGATATACTAGTTTCTAATCCTAAAATTCTACAATGAAATTTGAGAACACCAAGGTACTGTTCAGAGACATTTTCCACCTTTGTGGGATACCTGTCCAGCTGACTTCCCAGGAGACAGGTAAGGGCATTTTCTCCTGGGACCACAGCATCTGAGTGTCAACATTTGTAAGTCAGTTTATGACTCTGAAGGCAACAAGGCATCCCTGGCAAACTGCTCCTTCCTACAAAAGAGAAAATTATGTAGGTAACTGGCCTCAGACTCAGTTACTAAATATGCCTTCTTCCCAATGATGTAACACTCCAAGGCACAGAGGAATTAAATCAGTGCAATTATGGCATATAATGATAGTAATAAACATTATCCAAAATTAAAAAGGTAAGTCTCAAAGGACACTTCTTACCACCAGAACAAGCATGCCCATGGATTTTGTTAAGATCACTAGCCTGGGGATTTTATTCAGGGGCCTTATGCTTTTTTCCAAATCTACTTGAAAACCACACTCAGATTAAAACCTAACCAGTCTTTAATCATCTATCATCACCAAAAGCAGGAAAGTTTGCAAAGGACAGATTGCAAAGGACAGTACTGTTAAATCCCAGAAGTGTGGAACCTTTTCAAAACACCACTCAAGGGAAATATGTTTTTGCAGTTTTGTCATTAATTTGCTTTCCTGTTTTGTTTTGAAGACTCTTCCTACAGTAAAAGCAAAGCAAAACGAAGAAAAACTTTTAGGGCAGAACATTTCTACTACAGGACATACCAGCTCTTGGGTTTGCATATGTCCTATTTTATGTAGTTAACCTGCAAATTTACTCACTCATAATCAATGAAGTACCAGCTCTTATATACCGTAAAACTTTGATATGGAATAAAAATGCACTCAGGCACCCTGGCTACAAAATTCACTACCCTACAGGACACAGATTTCTGTGCAGTAACAAACCTTGAATAAAAACCCCTTCCATCATCACAGGAAAACACTGATACCTGTTTTTAGCTGGGGAGGAGTGAGTGTCTGCCCCTTGTATAAATTGGGTGCACTCCACACCATTTTCCTAAGCCCATGTGCTAATTGCTTGTTTTTGCAAATGCTGTGGATGATTACACACAAACCTTTACCAAAATCTTCTTACATCTGCTGCTGTGCCCTTACCTCATGTGCTCTTGACTGAAACATGCTATGAGCAGTCAAAAAAGAGACATGATTTGTCCTTGAGAGACCTCCACATCGGCAGCTTATTCTTATTTCTACATATATACATATGGATCATTTAAATTTACAGCATCTTCTTTGCTTTTTTGTAATTAGGCTGCCTGCTTAATATTTCCTGAAACTCTCTGCATTCCATCTGTCATTGGAAATAAGGCTTATTTTGTGCCTTCTCTAAGTTCTCTGGGATTTTACCCAATTTTAAGCACAGACATTGCTTTAGTTAGTCCTGAAATGCCCTAGAGAAAAATTCATCAGAACCTGTTGACCTGAAAGCATCTAATTGATGTAAAAGTTCTTTGACCTGTTCTTTCTCTTCCGTCCTCTGTTGTGTTTTAATGATTGTATTAAAAATAATTAAAATAATTAAAATAATTAACCTTTTATAGGAAAACTGAAAGAGAATAGGCTGCTAATATGTGGTGTATTCAGTTGTTTACTCACATTCCTCCTGAACTCATTCTCTACAAGTTAAGCAGTAATTTATTTTAAATCTTCCCTTAAATTATACAGCCACAGACTATCATAAGGATAAGGTTTCTATTCTCCAACACCAATTGAGCCTCCACTATTTCCTGCCCTCTACTTGCCCTCCCTCACACACTTTTACTCTTTCCCACACCTCTTTGGCCTCCCACCACTTTTACAACTCCACTTTTTTCATGGCCACATGTTGCTTTCCAGTCTCCAAACTATTTTACACCTCCTTATGTCCTCTAACTCCAAGTCACCCCTTCCCTTGCCCTATTACTCACCCATGCCTTGCATTACCAACCCCTCACGTGCCTTATTTCTTGCCTACACCATCTTTCCTTGCCACCCACCATTGCCTTATCCTCCCTGATCCTGCCTTACTCTTCCCTCCCTTTCCTTCCCTTTTCCTGCCCTGCCTTGCTTTGCTAATCCTTGCCCTTGTCTCCCCCTCTGTGCAGCAGAACATGGAATCCTTGGCTGTACCACTCCATATACAGCTGGTGAGATAAGAATCGAGAAACCTCCCCCCAAAAAACAATTTGGCCACTGAATGACCTGTAAACACTGCTACAATCATTTTACAGTGGTTTTTCCAGGAACATTAACTTTTTGGAGGTGATTATGCAGGAATACTTCTCAAGGCTACTTTTCCATCTTTTAAAAGAGTGGAGTGTCAACTGCTAAAAAGCTTTGTAGGATACCAGCTATTTCCTCCTGGTAATCATCATGCATCTCTTTTCCAGTGTCTCAGACAGGTGTGTGGGATTACAATCACTGCTTTCAGAAACAGGCCTGGGCCCTGCATATTTATATAAAATGATACAGAAATCTCAGGCTTGAGATTTTAGGCAGGACCCCATTTTAGGCAGTGCCACCTCTGCTCAGAATTCCCTGCTGACAGCTCAATAATCTGCCCTGGGTTCTGCCACATAAGACTGTAGTGAATAACTCAAGTTCTATAACTTACTTACCTTGGTGCTGTTGTTTGCTTGTATGACTCTAGACTATCACTTAAATGGAGGAAGAAAGACAAAGTATTTCATTACTAGCATCTGATAAGAAAAAGTATAAAAAACCCCTATATTCAACACAAAATGAATTCTTATTTTTGATAAACTCTTTACCCGTACTCATTACAAGATGCTCTTCATTTCACTTCTGCTTAACTTTGCAGCCATAAAGTAAAATATTTTGTGATATTAACACATCACTACGACAACCTTTTTAACCCCTTTTCCTAAAATTTAATGTAAGGGGTGGAAATGCAAGTATTTCCTACATGACCAGAAAGAAGCACAATGCTGGTGGTGAGAATTTCCTTCCCAGTCAACAACGAGCTGTCCTTATCTCCCCAGCACACAATCTCACCAGAGGAATTATTACCATTTGTGCTGTGCTGCTCCTGATGTACAGTTTGAAACACATCAGTGCCACGGAGGGAAGCAATGTAACAACTTCCTAGATTACACAGAGGAGCGATTAGCCCTAGAGCAGATCAATAACATCAATGGTTTTAGCACCAGGATAAATAAAACCTGATATTGATAACAGGTTAATTGTGTTTCAAGCTGCTCATGCCAGTGATAAAAATTTGATAAGACTGGAGGTTTCAAAGCTTTGTTGCACTTGGTTCTGATTCTCTTTTTTTTTATGACTAGAGGTTTAAACTCAGACCATAACTCAATTATGCTGAGAGAGACGTAAGAACAAGAAAATAAAACCACAGAATTTAATCTTATGAAGTGTGTTCCTGACTCTGCTGCAGGAGCAGCTCAGTGTGTCACTGTGCAAGCATGAGATGAACTGCAGGAGGCTGCTCTGCTTTGCCACTCACATTTTAATGAAGGCTTTTCAGTTCAAGCCAGAATTTTCTCAGAAAGGGCCCAGATTCTGACCTCCACAAAGCTTAGTCTGTACCTCAGTGACCTTCAGCACCTGACAGGGGATTGTTCAGTATTTTCTAACAAATCCTGTCAATGTTGGGAACACGACCTTTTCCCCTCATAGCTACACTTAACTACTCCGAGGTAAAATTGCACCTTACTGAATGATCAAACCACAAAAACACAATACAGGTGTAAGTAACAGATGCTCCCTTTGCCACAGTGTATTGAAATTAACATTTTCTTCTCTCAGACTTGCCTTGTATTACAGAAAGCCTCTTAAAAAATGCTTGGAATATTAGTACTCAATTCTGCACAGTTAAGTAAAAGTAGTAAAATCTCATTCACACTTGAACTCCTATGTATTTTCCAACAGTTTGAAGTGCTTCTGGTAGCAGTGTGTAACAGAGAGGGGCAGGTTATAAATGAGTTACATGAAGTAAAAATTATTATTTTTATGTTGAACATGATTTTTCTCATTTAAATTATCACTGGATTCAAGGTGACCCAATCATGTGCTGAACCCAGGGTAGCTCAGGAGTGAAATTTAATCATAGGCATATCTCCTGAGAAACTAAACATAATCTTATTGTGATCATATGGAAGCAGTCACTTAGAGAAACATCTTTCATTTCAGCCTTTAATTCCCTCCAGAGTTTTCTTTTTTTTTGCCCCAAACTCTGCTTGCTAACTGAAATTACTCTTCCACTACAGTGTGTTGCTCTTGCTGACTGGAATATCAGAGTTCTATCTGTATACTTGCATACATATTCACTCCATACATATTCACTCCACTGCTCACTTAAGGTTTCTCATTTACTGATTAACTCTGGGAAGGAACTCTGGTGATTACATGCCCAACTTCCACTGATTTGCAGAAATATCACTTTTTCCCTCCATAGATATTAACTAGCTCAACAATTGCAAATTCGAAAAAATTTGCCCACGTAGATGCCCAACAAATTATTTTAATATTAGTTAAGAAGCCTCATATAAAACTCACTGCAAAAGAAGATAAATAGACAACAATAGCATGCCTCCTATATTGCCTTATTTCCTAACTAAAAAATAAGGCTAATTAAAATTCTACTCCATTTCAAAGGAAGAAAAGCACCTCATTATGATTCAGTTTTCCTAATCTCTAAGTAAACGATGATAAAATGCAAATATTTGCCCATTTCTGCATAAAGCAATCACCATTTTCCTTTTCAAAATAAATAGGTGTGGAAGTCAGTTTTAGCAGTAGTCCCTGGACTTGTTGAGAACCACGTCTGACCACAGCAGCAGACAAAGGGCCAGGAGCATCACAGAGCTGCAGTTCTGCTGCTGACAAAATGAAATCCAGTTTCTGCAGTATCCTTATTCCACAAATACTGGTCAGAGTTGGAAGTCTTTCACCACAAATCTTTTTATTTATTTATTTCTAGTCTAAAGCTTGTGTTTTAAGTATATAACAGTGGGGTACCTTCTAGCAAGCTCCACGCTGCACTGTTTAATGTCACTAAGACGTTGCAGATACTGAGGAACAATATTTCAAAACAGGTGAACTGACCTTTAGAGTCTTCCTGGGGATTCCAGTCATATTTGTCTCAGACAGAAATTGTATTTTGTTCTGGATTTTATTTGATAAAGGAAGGTTAAGCAAATACAAACAGCCGGAGCAACAACTGCTTGCTCCTGTCAAGATACAAGCGCCAAACATCCCAGATATATTGTTGGCATATTCCCAATATTTTCACACATACTAACTTGCAGCTTGTCTCTTATCAGTTTAAGTTTCCATGTTTACAAAATGTGTTTGTTGCTGCTTTGGAGTTGTATTTTCCTACTGGTCAAAAAAGAGACAATGAAATTTATACAGACCATGGGGCAGATTGTCTCAAACAAATACTGCATATTATCTGCAATGTTTTTAATAATAAATGCAGTAAAAAGTCACTTCTCTTATTTAAAATAAAAAACTTGCTATATTTAGGTCCTTCCACAGTGCCAGAATAGTGCCTTATGGAAACATTCACTAAGCTTTTTTAATTAATTATGTGAGTAATCACTCTGTAGGAAGAGAGAAAGAAACCTTAGCATCCTTGGAGTACAAATTCTGAGCCTACCCAGTGAAGCTGGTGGAAACTTCCCAGCTTCCAAGTAGCAGCTTGTATTTCAGAGTCATTTGCAAATGCAGATGTAAACTGAAACTGATGAATCCCAGCAGTAAGAAGAGGGATGAAAAGACCTGCAGCAAGATGAAAGAGAAAGAACAGGACATAGATCAATAAACTGAGCACTTTAATTGGACTGAGCTATTTGCAGGGAATATTTCAGAAGAATGAGACATCATTAGTTATTAACCAACACATTTACCAATTGTAAGATGTTATTGGGAAGCATTTACAAGTGGTACCTAGTTATCCTAGTTGTATTTTCCAGTGAACGTGGTCATGAGGAGAAGTCTTTGTTTTCTAAGGAAAATCCATCACCCAATCTTGTGGAGGACCCAGTGACCAAGATTACATATTTATTGCTGGTCAGAAGATAGTTTATGTTTCAGGACGTACAAATACTCATAAAACTTTAATATACACTTGGTGTGTTGAGGTTGGTCCTGGAAGAACCTCTCTAAAAAAGCTTCCTGTTACATCTTAACCACTTTAAATGCATCATCAAATTTTCACTTGAAATGCATACACACACATATATGAAGTGCAATTATGAGCCACATATCTTATAAAATGTTTTGCCAATACAAAAAATTATATAAGGGATTAAAAAACCGAGTTATGTTGGCTAACTAGAAGCAGGACAAACAAATTATGAAAGTCAAGATCTACAAAAAAATCCACGAAGGAGTAGGATGTCTTCATAGACCTATTTATGGAAGTTTTTGAAGGATATATAAGGGACTTAAGAAAGGTCATATATATACTGAACATAAAGAAATGTTCCTGGCAGTAAAAATGCAGGCAAAACAAGAAGTATTTTTGAAAGTAAAATTTTACTTGGTCGATCAAGCTTCCAGAGGAAGTGCCTCAGCTGGATTCCTGAGAACTACTCAAAGCAAGACAGAACAAACAACATTTTCAGAACACTGAAGTTTACATTAATTGTCCACATGCAAACTGGACTCTGGTTGACATGAGAAAAAAAAAAATGTCTCATTTTCCCAATTTTCACTCAGACACATCTGAAACTACCAGTGTTACCTATGGACTTGTCTAAATGATTTTTTTCCTTAACATTGATTTCTATTATGAAAAAAAGTTTTATCTCCAATTACTTTATAACCCATTAAAAGACTGTAAGAAAAGACATTTATAAAAGTAAAAAAATTAGGATTTCTAACAAAGGCAGGAATAAAGCAGTATGCATTTCTCTATAATTAAAATTTCTGCCCTCATCACAGAAGTCACTAGGCTTTATACAAATCTCATCAGAACAGTCATCTTGTTTGCAAGTAGCTGTAAGACAGAACTCATCTGCAGTAAAATCAGTTTTGAAAGCATCCTTTAAAAGAAATCCTATTGTTCTTTTTTTCTATTTTACCACAGATACTGTTATAATGGTTTCTAGCGATACCTGGCAGATGCAGAATTAAAAACTCAGATATATAAAAAAATTAAACATTATAGGTACTATTAAAAATATAATAATCTTGTGTCTCCTGGCTATGGTTGCCAGAAGAGTTATTGGTGTATGGAGCAGGTGAGTGGAGCAGAAGGCTCAGCTGCCTGGAGAACAGCAAAGCACACAGATCTGCTGCCCCTCAAGTGCCTATCCCAGCTGTACAGAGAAACAGTCATTTAGTGAATAAATGAAGCAGTGAAATTATGAGAGCAGGGAGGGAGTCCCCTAAGGATGCCAATTCTCCTGGACTGTGTAAAGCACTTCAGGCACTTCCCACTGTCTGTGAGAGCATGTTTAATGCAGCACACACAAGTCAGTGCCTAAACCAGTGCAACTCCAAACTCAGGCCAGCAGCCAAAGGTGTCCAACCTGCATTTACATCAGAACAAACCCAGAGTTCCACTTTGCCTTCCAATTATAACAGATTCTTCCAAGTTTCTCCCTTTTCCCATTCCATCTCATTCTTTCAAAGCAACCTCAAAACCCAGCTAAAAATTGGAGCTCCTAACAGCCACTACCTCTTCATTCTTGGCTTTGGGAATGTCAAGCTGCAGTTACTGCTGGAGGACTAACAGTGGCTAAAACTTTTGGAATACCTTTGTTTTGGCTCAGTGCACCGTATAAATCGAAAAATGTTGTGAACAGCTTGCATGTTGTTTACTCTCCAGCACTATTCTAGCTCCACTTTAACAAGCTTAGGCTCAAAACAGACACTCATGGATATTTTAGACACCCCAGGCCCCATCATTTTCATCACCAAGTGTCTATATGGATCCGTGAACTGGAAACTGTTCCAGATCTCATCTGTGACAATGATGGAGAGATAGGAAGATCATCTCATCCTACAGCAAATTGTACTAGCTGTAGGATAAGATAATATTATCCTACAGCAAATTATCCTGCAGCAATCCTAGCATAGTAGGGGATGAACTGTTTTCAAAATCCTGAGGTGTCTAAGTCCTGGCAGGACAAGCTTGGGAAAAGAAGTGCAGAAGAGTGATTTCTCCCAGAATATTCTGGAATGCTTCCTGCTTAGAAATCTCCAGAACACCTTTCAGGATGGAGCACAGACCATTCCAAAAGCCCCAGTTCCTCAGGGCTGAAAACGCAGCATGGATTTCCCAGCTCCCTGTTTTCCCAACCCTTTCACCCTGTTAATCTGGAGCAATGCTGGGATAACAATCTTTTACTGTCTTCTCTGCCAGCTGCAGTCGTGATGAAGACTCTCTGCATATGTTCTGTAGATGTCTCTGACAATATCAATTCTCTCCTACAGCACATCATCTCTGTGCAGTCAGAGCTCACAGTCTTCCAGGAGGGCTTTGCTCTCCACACTGGGAAATAGATAGGAATTAAATCCTGTAGAAGATTTCAGACTGCTCCACACATCCTCCAGTTTCCAGTGCAGCACCAGCCCATTATGCACATGGAAATATAAAGTGGCAAATTTAAGCTCTTTAAAATATACTGATTATTTTTACCAGAGTCTATTATTAAGCAGCTTAACTCTAACAATGTTTTTTTCTTTACACTATTTACATGTCTATGTTTCTAACTTCTGCCTGATATAGCTGCACAACATACTTACAGAACATAAAAGATATAAAAACCCCTACTGAAAAATGACCTTAAGGGATCAGACACGAGGATTTTTGAAATATACTCGTATTTCAGGCACCTTTAATAAATTCAGCCACTTTCTCCCTTACCACACCC